>OX596013.1:27400563-27552045 GCA_951394025.1 Heteromyza rotundicornis | reverse complement strand
TTTCCAAGGACGCACTCAGAAGCTGTCCTAATCCCACCTGACATGATTCATCCAAAAAATGTCCAAGGACGCACTCAGAAGCTGTTATAATCCCAACTGACATGATTCACCCAAAAAATGTCCAAGGACGCACTTAGAAGCTGTCCTAATCCAACTTGACATGATTCATTCATAAAATGTCCAAGGACGCACTCAGAAGCTGGCCTAAACCCACCTGACATGATTCACCCAAAAAATGTCCAAGGACGCACTTATAAGCTGTCCTAATCCCACCTGACATGATTCTTCCATAAAATGAAGTAATGAAGTAATTGAAATTTCATTACTTCATTATCATTACTATCGCAATGAAATGATGGTAATTTCATTACCATTGCAATGAAATTTTCATTACTTCATTACCATTACCATTACAATTACCATTGCAGTAATGGTAATGGTAATGAAATAAAATTTCATTACCTGTAATGGTAATGCGTAATGAAAATTTCATTACTTTACAAGTCTGCTTAGTGTGTTTGACGTTTCGGCTGGCCTCCACCAGCCACCGCGCTTACTCGGCAAATTAAAATGAAATTAAATTATAAATTTAATCGCGCTTTTGTGACCCTAAACCATAAAATATAGTGTGTACTATCTCCCCGCGGCCTTGTGGACTCGGCCCCCCACAAGGAAAAAAGGGATAAGAAAAAATAAATGACGCGGCAACAACAACAAAACACATGCTTCGCTACCTGCGCGAAATTATAAAGCGACAAGTTTACCGGACAAAGTATTTTGTCGGACGTCTAATTAACGGTCTAAATTCAAATATTCAACTGTATTTAGTATTATGTGAGTAGAAATTTCTTTCTTTTTCATTTTTTTTATTTTTTAGTAACATCTTTTTAAAATGATATATTACTTCTAGACCGTTATTTAGACGTCTAACGGTAAAACTTGTTTTGCAAACTTGTACAGAATTTTTCAAAGAACAACATAATATATAACTTTTTAAAGATACAACTTTTTTTGTCGTTTGATTTTTATACCCCCACACTCACTGTGGCAGGGTATACTAACTTTGTCACAACGTTTGTAACGCCCATAAGGAGGCGTGTCCGGTATGGAAAAGTATATATATTCTTGATCAGTATCACCTCCTGAGTCGATTTAGCGATGTCCGTCTGTCTGTCCGTCCGTCTGTCCGTCTGTCCGTCCGCACGATAGCGGTCGCAGTTTTGGAGATATCGACTTGAAACTTTTTTTACATGTTTTTCTCGTGAATACTGAGATCAAGTTCGAGAATCAGCCAAATCGGACAAAAACTGGGCGTGGCTCCCATACACCGAAAAAAAAGGTAAAAATTTTTCAAGTCTTTTTTATTGTTGTATTCGATTGGAAATGTTTAGAAACGTATTTTTGACATGGTTCGAGGTTCCGAAGCCACATATATAAGGTCTAAATAGGGTCTTGAGACCAATTTTTTTTTTTTGGTGGATTTAATTGAAAATTTTTAGAAATGGATTTTGGACATGGTCCGAGGTTCCGAAGCCACATATATAAGGGTCTAAATGGGGTCTTGAGACCAATTTTTTTTTTTTGGGGATTTAATTGGAAATTTTTAGAAATGGATTTTGGACAACCACCTATAATTGGCTCAAAATAGGGTTTTGAGACCACATTTTTTTATGATCGAGGTACTTCTTCCTACTGTGTGGGGGTATTTCAACTTCGGTATAGCCGAAGATAGTCCACTCTCTAGTTTACTATATTGTTGGTGACACAGGTTGTTTTCATCTCTCCTGCTGCTGTTTTCTAACATAATAAGAAGGGCGCAGATTCTTATGCATTAAATAATCGAAAATATGCACAAAAACGCATTGAAAAAGTGAAAATATGCATTAAAAATTTAAAAATATGACTCAAAAATTAAAAAATGTCCACAAAAAAAGAAAGAAAAAATTAAGCCCTATTAGTCATACAAATGTATTCACAAATCAAAGTAAAAATGGTATAACTCCACTTTTCCTCATTTCGAGTTACAGAAGTGTTTGCTAAAACCGTTATTCTAAATTCCGCAGATAATTTGTAATTAGTTTAACTATTGAAATAGGCTCACAAGGCATTGAATTTAACTGGACAGATGAAAAAATTGGCATTTGATATCGTTTAGCCTTCATTTACAGGCCTCATGGAGTTACACCCAGAGTGGGAAAAGTTACTGAGTTCTACAATATCGCTATACCAAAGGCTAATAAACTTAAAATTTTTTTTTGTCGAATTGTTCTTTGCACTTTTTTTTCATTCTTAAAATACACACAAGAGCGATTCAGCGGGACAATTCATACCGGTTGTTTTGAAATATTTAAACTTTACTTTTGCATTCAATAGTTTTGATCACGGACAAAACAAAACAGAAATTTTATTCCGTTTTGTGCATTCGACCGTGCTTGGATAATTGTAATTCAGAGCCTTATTCTGGCAATAAGCGACAATTATAAATCAATGACAAGTCTTGTCACCTTCTATTTGGTTTACAACAATTGTCACTTTTGTTGGTAAAATAAGACTATTAGTGATGTTCTGAAGCGCACGTATTTTTCAAATCATTGATTATGAATAGAGACCGACCGAAATCGCTTTTTTTTATTTCGGCCGAAACCGAAATGGCCGAATTTTTATTTTTTTTATTTCGGCCGAAACCGAAGCCGAAACCGAAAAAATTAAAGAAAAAATTGTGAATTTAAATTTAATAAAGTTGTACATAATTAAGCCGAAATCAATCATTTTAAGTTCAGATCATGAATTAGATGAATTTAGAAGCAAACTATCAAATGCGTGGTAATCAATTGAAGGGGCAGGGTTCTCACTTTTTGCTACGGCGACAGTTGTAGATATTCGATTTTAGGGGAGTAGATTTCAAGAAAGGGAGTAGATTTAATTTTTTTACGTAGAGCAGTAGAAATTCTACGGGAGTAGAAAGTTGTACATAATTAAGATGAAATCAATCATTTTAAGTTCAGATAATGAATTAGATGAATTTAGAAGCAAACTATCAAATGCGTGGTAATCAATTGAAGGGGCAGGGTTCTCACTTTTTGCTACGGCGAGAGTTTTAGATATTCGATTTTAGGGGAGTAGATTTCAAGAAAGGGAGTAGATTTAAGAGGAGTAGATTAGGGTTTCTGCGTAGAGTAGTAGAGATTCTGTCATGGTAGTAGATTTGTAGAAAGAGTAGTAGTTTTGCATTGTTTGCAACTCACATAATATTTTGAGGAGAAGATTTCTTACAATAGTAGTAGAGGAGTAGACATTTAAAAATCATCCCGAGAGTAGTAGACTACATCCGGTGAAGAATATTTCAGGGTGTCTGTATTCATGACTAGCGTTGAAGGTCTAATTCAAAACATATCCGATAGATTTACTCCATTGCCAGCACCTGCATTAGGGTTCACGCGTCATACTAAGAAGATGTAGCTGTTTCATGTTAAAAACTAGAGATTGGACTATTTTCGGCTATGCGGAAATACCCCCACACAATATGATCCATTTAGAAGTACCCGCGAATAAAAATTTTTTTTTGTTTGGAACCCCGTTTTCACTTATTTATAGGTAGTTTTATAGCCGCGGACCATGTCAAAAATTCGCTTCTTATTTGGTTGTAACGGGTAGGAACAAAAACTAGCCGACCGATATTCATAATTTTTTTTAAAACATCATATTTGAGCCAAAGAATGGAATGCTTTTTTTAATTTTCGAAATGTAAATTAATTTTCGTTATTAAGTTAATTTCAAAACTTAATCATATGCGTGCAATTTTCTGTTCGATTGCATTGACATAGTTTGGGCTTGGAAAAATTGTTTTAGGAACGAAATTTACGAAAATCGTCATAAATATAAATTTTTGTCAGTAGTAAAAAACTAGAGAGTGTTTCAGCTTCGGCCCCTACACAATATGCCCCATTTATATGAACCTTTGAATCTCCAAACTTGTCCGAAATCCGTTTCTAAAAATTTCTAATCGAATCCACCAACAAAAAATGTTGGTCCTAAGACTCCATTTTGACCCATTCATATGTCGTTGGAACCTCCGACTGTGTCAAAAATCCGGTTCTAAACATTTCAAATCGAATACAGCAAAAAAAAAATTCGCGCGAAATACATTGATTTTTTTTGTACTGGACCCCGATTTTAATCAATAAATTATTCTGAATATTTGACCTCTCTCATACAGTAACAAACTGCCACTGTGTGTGGGCATATAAATAAAACAAAAAAAAGACTTAATAGCAGCGATAAAAAATTATGACCTGTTGGAGAAAAACTGAGGACGCCATCGTTTTCCGCTTGGCTTAATTATATAAGATCAACAATCAAATCACTTGAGCCTTTTTGGTTGTGGTTCAGTGTACTAATTTTGTTCGTATGGACTTCTTAGCTCTTTGAGCAAACTGAAGAAAGATTTGATGTTACCGTGGATTAGAGTACAAACAGCCAACTTTTAAGCCCTATTAGAACTCGATCAGCGAAACAAGTTGATCCAGCCTAACGTGGAACTTTCGAATGGACATTGCAAATCAAATTCATTTCAAATTTTAAATAATACCGTGAGTATTTATTAATTTCCATAAATTATACATTTTCAGAAACATTCGTTTTTGAGATAAACAACTACATAGTCACGAAAATATAAACTTTGAAAAATGACACTCAAACCAGAGGTTTGAGTACTTTTCCTGCAAATATGATATTTCCGGTAGATTCGTCTTCAATAATGAACAGGAAGGGCCGATTAACATTGAATTCCTCGACGACGGTACTTCCACCGAACTTATTCTCGATTTCGACAACTGTAGATGCAAATGCTTCAGTGCCACTCTCATTGACATCAATGCCAGCCTTCTGAAATATGTTTGACACTTTCAATTTTCGTGCCACATCGGCACCTCTAGCTAGACCCGGCAATGATGCGTTGTCGGTGAAGATTTCATTGATACCCAAACGAGCCAAAGTGTCCTTTAGGTTCTTGTTAAACTCAAATTTGAATTTCGGTAAAGTCACCTTGATTTTGACCTCTTCCATCATAAACTGTATGCCCTTAAACTCATCATTGACCAAGTTGTGTATGAGTTCATCCACTCCCCATTTTGTTTTAGGCAGTAAAAAGAACATGGAAAATTTCTTGCCTTTGTATGGAAGTCGCAGTATTTTCGCATCCAATTTGCTGGAGTCGTAATAGTAAAAGTATTCTGTTTGCTCCATATACTGCACTTTAATCTGCTTCGTTGGTGCTTTGAAGAATGCACCTTGAAATGTGCTGTTAAACTGACGTCGCCATAGACCGCTAAAGTAGATCGCATTCGCCATTAACATCACATTATTCTGGAGGTTGTCCTCGTTCACCAGCTGATGCAGCCGACCATTGGTTACATTGGTGCACCACTCGTTAATGGTAGCAGCTGATTGGTGCGTGTTGGCAAAGTTAAGGCGTTGTATATTGGTGTAGTAGAATGATTGAAGCGTTGCCTCGTACTTCTGCAGCGGTTCAATAAACGAATCGGTATACAGCTTGGTCTCCAAATTAAATGTATGGTAGGGGTTCTCCTTTTTGAGCGAAAATAAAACCTTTTTGTAGAAACCTCGTAAATTGTCTAGAGATCGAATGTCTGTCAATGTGCCCATGAGCTCATTTTTAGTCTTCGTGTTATTTCCGGCAGCTTCAGCGATCATCACCAAAACTAATTTTACCGAGAAAGGAGAAAAAATAATGTTCTCCTGGTCCTCCAATAGCACTTCTGTTAATAGCCGCCATGAGAAATAATCATGTGTGTCGCTGCGGTACGGAACATAATCATCCAGGTCGTAGTACGCAGTATCGTCGGAATTGAAGATTTGTGTTCGCTGTGTAAAAACTTCCGTTGGAGTAACCTTTTCAGTTTGTTGGCTGGCTGATATTTCTGATGCAATTGATATTGTCAAGCCAAAGATCAGAACCTCCAACACATTTCTCTTATGTCTTATCATATTTTTTACGAATTATTTTTATGCATATGATTACGTTATTTTGTTTCTTATACTATTACGATGCGAGTAATCGACAAACCGTTCGCTTCGAAACACAGGTCGGGAATGACTCAAATATATTCAGAACAAAGCATTTAAAACTGGTTTTCTGGTATACCGCTAGTTTAGCTTAAGCGAAGATTAGTGTAGAGAAGAGATGAGTAAGAGAATCGTGTGCGTATTGAATTCGTTTGTGATATTAAAGGTTCAGCTCATATTTAAACTAACGCATCATTTTTGTTTTTTTTTTTTCATAATTTAACTTTTTTGATTTTTTTTAATCATATTAGTTTGCTATAAGTCAATTAGGTGAATGATATTCAAGCAATGATTCGTCCCACTGACAAATGTCAATAATGCTATAAGCCCCAAACCGAACAAATGTGGTATCATTTGAAAGGCAATTCAATTGAGAAAAGACCAAGATATATTTATGTATTTGCAACATTGAACCGGGATTTAAAAATGTACTTGAAAGCTAGGGGTGCCAGACGTACTGTTTTAGTACATGTACTGTGTACATGTACTGTGTTTTATAACAAGTACTGTTTTATTCAAAACCTTTAAATTAATTTCAGCAATTTCGATTTAAAATTAAGGGTTTTTTGGTACTTTCCTCCGAATATCATTGCAGATTTTGAAGTCGCCAAAAACCCTTAATTTTAAATCGAAATTGCTGAAATTAATTTAATGGAAATTTCCTCTCCCCTTTTCCCCCTTTTTTACTCTTTTTCCCGAATGCGAACCTAAGTAAAAAATTTCAGCATTGCAGCTTAAAAAATACGAAAGTTAGAACTTTAAATTGGCTCCAGCCCGCTCCCCTTTGCCCCCACATCCCCATTTCCAAAGGGTACAAAATTTCATTTTGTCAATAAGAACTCATCATTGTAGCGTGAAGGAATTGGAAGTTATGGCATGTTTAAAAAAAAGGGGCTTGAGTCCCCCCCACGGCCCCCTACGCCTCTGATGGACCCCAAAATTTAATAGAATGCATTGTCACCGAAGAGAAAACATACAAACATTTTATTTCGACTGGCATATGCAGAGAAAGCGAGAAAAGCGTTGCATTTTTGAGTACTTTGGACAGAAAATATTCCCAACCCGCAATGTTGAAAAAAATAAAATGGCTGCCCAGGGTAAATGAAAATTTGAACAGTATTTTGTTTTTTATCTATTTTTTTTACTTGTTTTTTTTATTAAAATGTGCTTAACTGAAAGAAAAGAAAGTGTACTGTTTTTTTTTCAAATTGTACTGTATTTTTACTCAATGTACTGTTTTTACCTATTTAAAATCTGGCAACACTATTGAAAGCTCAAGTAAATTTGTCAACAAATTTTGTGTATGCTTAATGTGTTCAAGAATGTATAGATTTATCTGAAACGAATAGAATTAAAATAAAAAAAGATGAAAATTTGTAATATTCTTTTATTACACCGTTCGACAAAAACAAACAAAAAAAGATGAAAATTTGTAATATTCTTTTATTACACCGTTCGACAAAAACAAACTTTTGGTAATGCACATGATGACTTATAAATTATGTTAGAAGTGGTTAAAAAAAGAGTACCCGTGTCTCCCTGCTTTTCTGGATAAATTCTTAAAACCGTTAAAATTGCATTTTTGCCTTTTTCCCATTCACCTAATAATTCTTCAGAAATACTTTTGAGTTATATTTAATATGTTAAATATACATTAGATAGGGGATAAACAGACCTTTTAAAAATTATAGAATGGGAACTCATTACGCTAAACTTGAAACAATTGAGAAATACAACATTATTTTTACAATTTTTCTACTTTTAAATGTAAATGAAAAAAAAAATTTTAATTTGGGAATTTTTTCTAGTTTAGCGTGATGAGTTTAAATCCTATTGTATAAAGCTTACATGTTTTTTAAAGGTATGTTTTCCACTATCAAATGCGTATTTAATATTTCAAATCCAATTTAAACAGTATTTTTGAAGAATTATTATGCTTTATTAGCTTTCACATGTACGATTATAAAATTTAGCATTTTTATTCAAACAAATGCATTTACAAAAACATAAGAACTTAATTGAATGAAACTTATGTGTGTATCAGACTTGTAAAGTAACTGTAAAGTAACAAAACCTAAACGATTTTTAACGCAGAACAAGATGGCGGAATTTTCAGAACTTTTCCATCACGTCAGGTTTTTGAGTCAAAGGATCAAAAAATGGCAGATCTATATATATAAAAGAGACGTGTATGTTTGTCACCAGTAGACGCGAAAACTACAGCACCGCTTCTCACCAAAATTTATATATGTGTTCTAGGGGTCGTGAGTCGTGACATAGGATAGGTTTGACACGCCCACTTTTACCGCGCACAAGTTAGAAAATGCGTATTTCTCTCACATTTGTGAATCTTTTAAAGCAAATACCATATGATCAACAATTAACTTGGTTGACACCTAGGACTTAATTTTTCCCCACAAATTTAAAAACTTCGTGTATTTTTGTTCAAGTTCCGTACCGGCTGCGGAATTTCGCGTTGGCTTATGGGGACCTAAATGCAGGCAAACCGCCATTAATATTACGAGAAGACGTCCATTGCGAATGAAAATTAAATTAAACTTGACTTAAATGCACACACTGCAATTGGCCTTTTCGGCAAATAAGCACTGCAAAATTGTCCCAACAAGTTATAGAAATCACTTTCTTCCCACAAGAAAAATTTACAAAAACACAACAGAACGTCTCTCAATGTGGCAACACTCCTCACAGACGGGGCGCTCAACCAGTGCAGCCAACTTTAGGCAAATTTCCCTTCCTAAGGGAATTTTTGGTTTAATTTTGTCTAAAAGGGATAAAGGTACTTATTTTTACTTAATTTGAAGGTGCACCTAGACCGTAGGAGCGAACACAACTTTTGTCGCGAACTCTAATCGTAAACGAAATTCCGTTCGTGCAACCGTTTACACTGGCTGAATATTCCCTCCCGCACCAGCATTGGAATCTACAGATTGGTTTGTTTTCAAGTGTTTACACTGCCGGGCCATTTTGTGCGAGCATTCGGTTACGTACCAAAGCTCAAAGATCGTAATCCAGTCGTTTGCACCGGCCGAATTAACGGCATTTGTTTCAAATACTTATACCACATGTGATTTAATTTAATTTCAATAATCTTCCAAACATACTTTACTGTGCTACATACATACATACAATACGAATCATTCATTCATTCATCAAAACCTATTTCAATACCAATCGCTACATCAATTTTCCTCTCTATAAAATTGTACAAAATTAACTCCACAGTATAAACACCAATTAAACATATATATTTAAAAATTACTTTCATCCATTCATCCATTACATTGCAGACAATGCAACAACAAAAAATTATTTAGGCCCAGCGAAGCGGACCGGGCCCAGCTAGTATAGAATAAATTAAGCTATTACGAGATTTTGAACTACAGTTTATGTAGTCATTTACTGTTATGAAATTTCTTTTAAATAAGCTATAGGTTGTAAATTTCCGATATCAATTTCCAAAGATATGAATATTTGAAAAAAGTACTAATATTTTTGTTTATATAGTTTTTTTTATTTAGACTCCAATTTGAAAAAACTAGACGAGATAGACCAATTATGAGGACTCCATCTTGTTCAGCATTCAAAAAACTTTAAGGAGGTTTGCTTTTTGAGGTACCAAGTTCTTTTTCACTGTATCTTATAGAATAAAAGTACTAAACGATGAAGTAAACATAATTGATTAGAAAAGATTAGCTTTTTTTGTGATGAATTACGGAAGTTTGCCAATTCGGACATATTTTGACTCTAACCTGAATTTACCCAAAAATCTGACATGATAGAACGCCACTTTGTTCAGCGTTAAAAATCCTTTAAGAAAAGTTAAGTGTGGTTTATGGGAAAAATCTTGTTGCGTTGTGTTATTGACATTGAACTTTCAAAGGGAGTGTCGGGTAATTTGGCACGTCGGGTAATGTGGCAATACATAAAACCCTTTCTCCATGTTATTGTTGAAATATTTTAGAACTGTAAATGACGAAAGTTGTTGTTTTACTCAAGCTTCACTTTCTGTAAACATCGACTCGATCGCATGTGTTTGTACCGGTGCGACACAATTGTGTGAAGAAAATGTAAAAAAGTTAAAATACATTTTATGCATTATTAGTATCTTGCCATTGGTTTTAAAGAAAGTTGCGATATGGCTGTGATCAAATTGCTAAAACCATGCAATGATGTCAAAGTAAGTGAAAAGATTTTTTTATATTTAAATACATATTAGTCCAATATTATCAATTAATATTAAACAAATCATAAATAAAACTCGTTTTTATTTGGTTTTTTTTATACTAATAATGGCTTTTAGCGTATTTTTTATTAGTGTATTTTTTATTACCCGCTGGGTAATCTGACACTTTTTGGACATTTACAAAAACCCTCTATGGTGGAAGGATAGCCAAAAATGTTTCCACCCCGTCCGAATTTAAAACAGACAACATACTAATCTAGTGCCAAAATAGCCGACACACCCTTATGAAATAATTAAAAGTTTTTATTTAAAAACAAAAGTTTGTCAACGGTATCACTCATCAGCCTTGTGCGCCTTTCTTACAATATTGTACCAGATGTTGGAAAAACTTGATGGGATGCACAATACTTGGCGTGATGGCAAACAAAGAACAGGCAATTCTGGCGTATGTTTTTCAAATTTGTAAAACGTTTTGATTTCTTTTTCCTGTTTTGTGTATATGTTTGAATTTATTCATCAATTTCTTCGTTTTTTATAACCCTTATATTAACTTGCATTGGCTTGACTATATATGACACCTTCAGATTGAAAAAACCCTGAACAAAATGTGTTTGCGAAAAAGCCATGAACGAATTTTGGTGCAAGAAAGCTTAGCGTGAAAAAATGGAGCGGCCATCAGTCTTTTACACTAAATAGCTTTTAATTAATTTTCTGCGACAAGTTGTTTTGTAGGAGTTTGTAATTTGTGCTATGTTGACAAGACTAAGAGAAATTAATTATTTCTGTACACAAGGTGACCAAAGGTTAGGTTAGACTGCTGGTCGAAGCCACGCATAGACTTACAAGGTCCCTAGCGATACCAGAAAGAAGTCTCTATTGTTTCAGTGAAAATATACATCATTTAGCATGCAAGCGTTGTTTGCAAATCTTATAAGAGAATTCACACTAAGTCCGGCGACTTCTTCTTGTTTTCTTCAATAAAAATTTAAAAAATTGTTTGATTTTTACGTAAAATACAGAAGCTATTTTGTTTTTTATTTTCTACAATTTTGGAAAAATGAACATAGCATGATTGTGTTTTAAGGTGCATCGATGTATTTATGTCATTTTTAAACTTCCTGAAAATAACGTTTCATGTGGTCACAACTATTTAAAAAAAAAGTTGTGAATTGTTGAAGTTTTGTGTATACATACATGCATAAAAAAGACTTTCTTCTTTGATTTTACTACGCGCATAGAAACCCTTTCAGTTGTGCGTATTTACTTTTCTCGCTGTTTGCTACATACAAGCCTCATGCGAGAAAGGGGTAAAATTCCTTGTACTTTTTATTAATTTTTAAGGGCGTATGAGTAATTGAAGGGTTGTAAGTCTAAGTACCAAACAAATTATTCTGAGATATTAGATAAAAACGAATCTTATTTCGAATTTTTGAGGACTATATTCGTATTCATCGTGAAAAAATACATGAAAAACAGCTTTAGTTTCTCATTTAACCAAACAAATGTCGATTAGAAAAAAAATTTCGGGCAAAAAAAATTTATTTATTTAACTACTGGGCTATTGCGATTACAGATATACTTAACCTAATCCTTAAAATAATCAATAACAAGTAAAGTCTACATACTAAATTACATAGAGATAGACACTTAGAGACTGGTTCATTCAATCCATAATTAGTTTTATGACTAAAAATATTAAACAAACATCTTTCTCTAAGAGATCTCGTTGGAGCGTAAAATGGAATGAGAATAAGCAAATCAGGACAATCAATTTTATTGTCGATAATATCTTTTACAAACATAACGCACTGAATATTACGGCGAACAACTAAACTTTGCAAGCCAAGAAGTTGGCAGCGAGCGTTGTACGCAGGCATATTTTCAAAAGAGAATAGTCGTCGAAGAGCAAATCTCGAAAATCGTTTTTGTATTCTTTCGACGCGATTTCTGTCACAATCATAGAAAGGATTCCAAATTAAGCTCGCATATTCCAGAAGGGATCTGACAAGACTAACGAAAATAGATTTAGACGTAAAAGAATAGCGAGTTTGCTCTCGATATCATATAATCTCTATGAGCGTTAAATAATAACTTCGCATCAAAGTAGATGCCCAAATTTTTGACCAATTCAACACGAGTGAAATTTTTGTCAAGATCATAAGAATAGTTGAAAATTAATGGCAAATGCTTATGGGAATATGTTAAAATATGACACTTAGAAAAGTTTAAACTCATTCCATTAAAGTTGCACCAGGCAACAAGTGAATTAATATCATTTTGAAACTTTATACAATCATACAAATTTTTTATAATCATGAACATTTTTAAATCATCTGCATAAAGCAAAAATTTACATGAAGTGAATATTTTTGTGATTTAAGCTATCGAACGCTTTCACAAAATCAGTATACAAGACATCGACTTGTGAACTGCTTTCAACAGCATTTATACAAAAATTTGAAAAAATGGCCAAATTAGTCTAGTAGACCTTCCAGCAACAAAGCCGTGTTGCTGTATTGCAATATGATTTTTTACTTCATTAAATAAATACTTATTTACGATTTTGTCCAAAACCTTTGGTACAATCGATGGTTTAACAATTGGTCTGTAATTATCAATTAAATATTTTTGACCGAATTTAAAAATTGGAGAAATGTAAGCAATTTTCCATTCATCAAGAAAAATTCCATCTGAAAGCGATTTGTTAAAAATTAAGGTTAAAGCTATGTATAGCGATTGAGCACACCCCTTTATTAGAATCAAGTGCCATTAGATTTTCATAAACTTCCTCTTCGGAAATTTGTATGTGGCCAATGTCACAAATTTGTTCGAAATGCGAAAAATTGTTTAAATTATTTGTGTTATCAGAATTATTAAAAACAGATCCGAAAAATTTACCAAACAATCCACAAATATTTTGAGTATTATTTGCTTCGGTTTCCTTATACTTCATTGACTTAGGGAAGCCGGCGTTTTTGCGTTTCGAATTAAAAAATACCCAAAATGATTTGGGATTGGCTTTATGTCTACTTCAATAGAGCTTAAATATTTTTTGTATAAGAAATTCGACAAAAAATCAAATTCCTTCCTACGCAGAATGAAAGCTGCCTTATCAACTTCCAGCTTGGATTGCTTGAATTTCTTATGAGCTTTGTTTCTCAAGTTTTTGAGAAGCAATCAACTACGATTATACCATGGCAGATTAAATTTACGTTTAATTTTTTTAGCAGGCACATGTAAATCTAAGCCCTCTTGAAGAATATCTTTAAATTTGAAGTACATATTTGGCACATCTAAAGAGCCCAAAACAACTTCCCAATTCACAGAATCGAAATATTTGTTCAGAGCTTCATAATTGGCTTTGTTGAAATTAAAGGACACATCCGGAACAGTTTCAACAGCAATATATTCATAAAAGGTGAAGTTCACTACAAGAGCTTTATGATGAACTGACTCATTTGTAAGTGGTACATCACATTTTGAAACCGAATACTTCAGATCATTATTTACAAAAATTAAATCCAAAATTCTGTTAATATCATTTTTGATATTGTTGATCTGAAAGAGATCATGGGAATATAAAGAGTCACACACAAAAGACTCCACATCTTTCTTTAAATTTACAGGAATACAAATTTTGTCATCATTGCAAAATTTCCATTCAATGTTTCCTAAATTGAAATCGCCTAGAACGCAAATAGTTTGCTGCGAATTTGGCAAATTAATAATACGATTTATATTGACAATATGTTCATTAAAAACATTATAGCTGCTGTTAGGCGGGATATAACTTAAAATATAAACAGTTTCATTTACATTATTAGAAATACCTTCGTTGAATGTAACAACAACGCATAATTGTTCTATGTCATCTGAACACCTGGGTAGTTGAATTTCTTTGCTTGCATAAATTGATGAAACTGCAATCAAAACGCCGCCACCTCTGGTAACACTAGAGCACAGCGACCGATCTCTTCGATAAACTTCAAATTGAGAATCAAACCACTCAGCTGAATAAAAGTGTGACGTCATCCAAGTCTCTGCTATTGCAATGACGTCATAGTCATGCGTAGCTGCAACGGCGAGCAAATTGTTTGTTTTAGTGCGAAGACCACCAGCATTGTGATAGTACAGTGCATAGTTACGCACTTGAGAACGCGGATTTGTAGGTATTACCACAGGAGTTGTGTAAGAGAACGAGAGAAGACTGGCGGTAGGGCTCGCTGTGCGAGCTCCGTTACCGTATCAGCATGCGAGTTTGAAGGCAGCGAAAGCGACGACGGCGAATGCAATTCAGCATGCGGAGACGAAGTTGACAAAAACGAAAAGCGTAATGAAGAAAAATCCTCCGATGGAGACAACAACAATTGTCTTGATGAGGATCGCAGAGGCCCTGCGATCGGTGAGAGAGCCAGTGATGAAGGTGACGAAATTCGTAAAAACGAGCGCGCAGTCAAGAGGGTTTTGTGTTAACAATTTTATGCATTCAAGTTATTGTATCTCAAAAACTAAAAGAGATGCAAAAAACGATGTTCTGCAAAGTTGTAGAGCTGAAAATTATATATAAAACATTTTCAAAACTTTAAAAATCGGGTTCGCCATTAGAAAGTTTTAGTAATTAAACGGCAATTGAATTTTTGGCGTTTACGGTGAAATGGAGCGTGCTGGAAAAATTTCTCAATTATATTCGGATTTAGCGTATCAAATTGCATAAGAAACAACCATGTTATCATTTAACAAAAGAACAGAGTCATGTTTCACTGGACTTAGACCTATTAGACCAACATTGTTTTATTTTTTTGGCATGAGATAGGACAAATGGCTTTGCATGGTAGTATTGGGCTACTCAAATAGAATAATACATAATAGCTATCTGGTTTTTTTCTTTTTGGTATTTAGACCCAATAGACTTACAACCAGAGCTGTGCGTGTACGATTACGATTACTTTTTAGTACGATTACAACTAATCGAACTCAAACTTTTTTTGCTTGATATTTATTGGATTAAGTATTACATTTTTATTTCGGTTCAACCTAATATGAAATATCAGAACTTAGTGAATTATAGAACAGTCAAATTTTAAAAAACATAACTTTTTTTAAAATTTAACCGTGTGTACAAAATACATACACAAAAACAATAAAAATTAAACTAACCAATTTTTCGAAATTATTGTCCGAATGTGCATGTTGTATATCTAGTTTTACTTACCAAATGGCTTTTGTCTATAACTAAAGCCTAACTGTTAGTAGCTTTTGTTTTTCAGAAAGAAGATAATCAGGCCAAAAAGAAATAAAAATGTAATAAGTTGTAATATATAGTATTACTTCTTCTTGATCCAATAGTAAAAGTAATCAAAAAATATGTAATCGATTACTTGTAATCGTTCTCTAAAAATTTTGTAATCAATTACTTGTAATTGTACACAAAAAATTTTGTAATATATTACTTGTAATCGTACTCAAAAAGGGTGGAGTTACTTTTAATCGAACTAAAAAAAATTTAAATACGATTACTGTAATCACACTCAAAAAAGTTTGAGTACCATTACAGTAATCGTACTCGAAATTTTTTGAGTACGATTACAAGTAATCGGACTCAAACTTTTTTGAGTACGATTACAAGTAATGGTAATAAAAAATTTTTTAGTTCGATTACTTGTACTTTTTGTGTAATAGATTACAAAAGTAATCGATACCGCACAGCTCTGCTTACAACCCTTCAAGTATTGTGTGTCTTTGGAGTACAATATGCAATATACATCATATTTAATTCTGATATGCAGTTTCAAGAAAATGTATAAGACTATCGAATATTAGGTACTATTATTATTTCTATGAAGCCCTTCAAAATGCATCGTAAAGCAAGAGGGACAATTTTTTTAAATTTGTGTTTACCACCATCTGTTTATCATAGATATTAAGTTATTTTTTTCTTAATGCGTTTTAAACTGCATACTAATTTGTTGATTATAAATATGCATGTAGTTAGTTATTATTAGAGCTCGGAAAAAACAGCACAAACATTTCAAAAACAAGCAAGCAAATAAGCAAGAAATTCGGGCGAAATAAAAACAACACAATGTTATGGCAATAAAATTGTATTTTCAAGAAGGAAAACCAAACATTTATCTAATATACATTAATGAGCGCACCGAAAGGCCATGATTTGAAAAAGCCCAAAAATTATTTCCCTAATGACTTTTTTACATTGTTTATACTTTTGAGAAACTTACAATGTCAGCAATCAAATATTGCTAAAGCAATAACAAACATTTCAGAACTTAAACAAAACAGACTTTTATTAAAAAGTATTATTTAAACACATAAACAAAATTTACCACAAATACTTCGTACGATAGACAAAAATTAGATAAATGTTATTTACATTGTTTTTTGGAATTCTAATTGCTTCTATTGCCTAGTCATTGAATATATGAGCACTTTAGTAGAGTTGCTGTTTTTTCTTTGCTAAGGGCGCCAATATGAAGTTCATAACAAAGGAAGTTAATATTGGAACTGATGGATTCTATAGCTTAAACTTTTTGCAATCTTTTGGTTGCTCCTTTCTGCAAAAGAAAGTTAAGTGATAACAATTTTTCCTGAATTTTGAGAATTTTTATACCCCCACACTCACTGTGGCAGGGTATACTAACTTTGTCACAACGTTTGTAACGCCCATAAGGAGGCGTGTCCGGTATGGAAAAGTATATATATTCTTGATCAGTATCACCTCCTGAGTCGATTTAGCGATGTCCGTCTGTCTGTCCGTCCGTCTGTCCGTCTGTCCGTCTGTCCGTCTGTCCGTCCGCACGATAGCGGTCGCAGTTTTGGAGATATCGACTTGAAACTTTTTTTACATGTTTTTCTCGTGAATACTGAGATCAAGTTCGAGAATCAGCCAAATCGGACAAAAACTGGGCGTGGCTCCCATACACCGAAAAAAAAGGTAAAAATTTTTTATTGTTGTATTCGATTGGAAATGTTTAGAAACGTATTTTTGACATGGTCCGAGGTTCCGCAGCCACATATATAAGGGTCTAAATGGGGTCTTGAGACCAATTTTTTTTTTTTTTGTGGATTTAATTGGAAATTTTTAGAAATGGATTTTGGACATGGTCCGGGCTCCAAAACCACCTATAATTGGCTCAAAATAGGGTCTTGAGACCACCATTTTTTATGTTCAAGGTACTTTTTTCTACTGTGTGGGGGTATTTCAGCTTCGGTATAGCCGAAGATAGTCCACTCTCTAGTTTTATTATTATTAATATTTATTAACTTTATAATAAATTACAAAATTAAATACTAAAAGAGCATTAGCTGCCAGGGCTTTCAGCTCCATAAACTAAAAACAATTCATTTCGGATATTAAGGGTATTCACAAGTCGTCACGGTCAGAGCCTCAAACGGAAACACATCACAAACATTCCCCCACAGCTTGGATATGCTGGTGTGTCTTCGCCCCTGAGGATGTGTTGATGAGTTGCTTGAGTATGACCTAGCCGGAGTCTACAGAATTTTTTTATTTTCCATTTTTGTATATCGGTAGGGTAGATGGGTACACAAAGGTGCCGATTTATTCTTGTATAATGGTGATGATTGTATTGGTACCATTTGGTTTTCCTCTTAACTTCTTGGGAAATAACGATACGTCTTCGTAGGTCGATTTTTTTCATAAGTTGAGTCCGTTACAGTAGGAGCGGAACGGGTGAATTTCGCCGAGCTGTCAGCTTGTTTATTCCCATCGATCCCAACGTGGCCGGGTATCCAGAGAAGCCTAAGACTATTTTTGTTTAAAATAAGCAAATCCTGAATTTTGTTGATTTTACCCCATTTGCTTGATGAAGGGTTATTTACAGATTGTAAGACGGGCAGGCTGTCAGTGCAGATTACTGTTTTTGTGTACGTGTTGAGCGCAATAAGTAAAGCATTATAGATCGCAACGGCTTCGGCAGTGAATACAGATGTAAACTCCGGTAGGGATTTGGTAACTAAGTGTTTGCCATTTTTATGAACTACAGTGTATCCTGAGCGTGTGTTTTCGCCTTTTGAGCCATCTGGGTTGGCTTTTTTTTCTGAGAACAACCGAACAAATACTTCTGCCGCTGTCTCTTTTTTATTGTACAATGAGATACTAGTGTCACATGATTTGTCGTCGATATTCCAAGGCGGATTGTGTTTCGGTTTCTTGAAGGTGGATAAATTGATATCAAGTTCTGTGGCTTCCCCGAGTGAGTGAAATAATGCTGATGGAAAACGTGGCGTTTTAATTGAAGAGATTAGACGTTTAATATTTTCATCAATTACGGAGTTAGTAGAGAAGAGAAGTTTCGGTAGGAGTCTTGCCCTGATCTCTTGCACCCTTTCCTCGACGGCAGGTAAACCAGATTCTGCCAGAAGGTTTTTAATAGGCGTTGTCCGATATCCGTAGACGCTTAACCGAGCCGCTTGGTGATAAATAGGTTTGATTAAATTAATTGTGGATTTTGGACAATTTCCATATAAAAATAGACCATAGTCGATTTTGCCTAAAACTAATATTTTAGTTAGGTAAGTTAGAGTGTTAATATGTACATTACTTTTCCAAACAAATTAAATGTACGCGAGCTACAAGTGATTTTTTTAGTTCAGTGCTCCTTCCACGAATATTTACTTGAAAATATTATTCCTAAAATTTTTATATTTATTGTGCGACTTAACAAATCACAATTTTTTTTCCTACAAATATGTAGTTGTTTTGTTTTTTCAAAAGATATTTTGGCACCTGACCATGCGAATATATCCTGTACAATGTTTGTGAGAATTCTATTTGTGTCTACATTGTTATTCTTTTCAAGTTTTTCAGGTTTTTTAAGATTATGTGTGATCCAATTCGGTCGAAGGCCTTCTCAAAGTGACAATATAGATATGTGATTACAAGAAGATAGTGCTTTTGATGTTAAAACATCTATGTGGAAGAGTGCGTCTGCGCAACCTCTATTGGGTTTGAATGCGACCTGATTAGGTGAAATTAGGTTTTTAGTTTCTGTGAACCATGCTAGTCCATTAGCTATTATTCTTTCCAATACCTTGGATAGACATGTTTGCAAAGAAATGGGGCGATAGGATTTTGAAAATTCTATGTCTTTTTATAACCCTTATATTAACTTGCTTTGGGCGGACTATATATATATATATATATATATATCCTCAAATCTGCGGCGAGCTTTTTCATACACTTCCACACTTCCAGCTGAAATTTGGAACACTGATAGAACTTCGGTGACAATGCATTCTATTAAATTTTGGGGTCCATCAGAGGCGTAGGGGGCCGTGGGGAGACTCAAACTTTTTTTTAAACATGGCACAATTTCCAATTCCTTCAAGCTACAATGTTGATAGGTGAGTTTGGTAGGTGAGTTCTTATTGACAAAATGAAATTTTTTACCCTTTAGAAAGGGGGGTGTGGGGGCAAAGGGGAGCGGGATGGAGCCAATTTAAAGACCTAACTTTCGTATTTTGTAAGCTACAAGGCTGAAATTTTTTACTTAGGTTCGCATTCGGGAAAAAGAGTAAAAAAGAGGGAAAAAGGGAAGAGAAAAAAAAATTTAAAAAAAAAAAAAAAAAAAAACAAAAAAAGGGGAAAATAAAAACAGAGTAAAAAACAAGCTTTTTAAAATATAACCCTTTAACCGACTAAAAAGCAGAAAATAAATTTTCTTTAAATTAATTTCAGCAATTTCGATTTAAAATTAAGGGTTTTTGGCGACTAAAAAATCTGCAATGATATTCGGAGGAAAGTACCCAAAAACCCTTAATTTTAAATCGAAATTGCTGAAATTAATTTAAAGAAAATTTATGTTCTGCTTTTTAGTCGGTTAAAGGGTTATATTTTAAAAAACTTGTTTTTTACTCTGTTTTTTTTAGCTTTAGGTATAGGTATTATAGTGGCTATCTTCCAATCTTGAGGAATTATTCCCGTTTGAAGAATATTATTATATAGCTCTACTACTCTGATTTTGCCATTTAAAGGCAGAGATTTTATCATTTTGTATAAAATTGTGTCAAAGCCTGGGGTTTTACCTTTCACTTTGCTGAGACACATCTCCAGTTCTGTCATTGAAATGGCTTCTTCAATTTGTTTGCCAGGTTTGTTTGCGGCAAACGGGACTGATATTGAGTTTGTTGAGAGGATTATGGTTACATTATATTTCCTAGAAAAATTTGCGTCAGAAGAGTATTTCGACCATTCATTACCAAATGGTTTGCAATTTCTTTAGAATCTGTTAGCATTAAGCTATTGGACCGTATTGCAATTATAGGTTTTGTGGGATTTCTATTTGTTAGTCTGTTTATTTTATTCCAGATTTCTGAGATTGACGAATCTCGGTTAATTGCGCCAGTAAATTTTTTAAAACTTATACCTTTGCATTTTTTTGTTTCTTTTCTGAATATGGCGTTATATTTTTTTTTGTACTGAATTAAATTTTCAGTCGTTGGATTATTACGAAATCTGTACCATGCTGTCATTTTTGTTTTCCGAAGCTTGGCAAGCTCTTTGTTCCACCAAGGGATGTTGCTATTGCCTTTGGTACTTGGTTGAGGAATGGAGAGATTAGCCGCAACACGAATGGCTTTTCCCAGAATAGCTGCGTCTCTGTTGCTGAAGTTAGTGGATGTTCTTTTTTCAAATTCAAGGTCAACTATGTTTGAGAATATTTCCCAGTTAGCCTGATTTAATAAAAACTTAACTGGGGCTTTCGGAGGTCGTGTATTGTTTGAGATGGTGTATTTGAAGTGACTTCAGGTATATTTGATTGATTATGTCTGTTGAATTCACTTGAAGTACTAATTGCATTCATTTCATCTGAATTTAGAGGTTTTGTGCTTGAATTTGTGGGATTACTTAGTTGGGTACTAGTTGTGTGGGATTTTTGTGGTTGGTTTAGTGTGTGGGTAATTTTCTTCAATAGGTCAGTAACAGGTCGGGAGATGGCAGTGAGGGAATGTGAGGTATTATTGTTACTTGAAACTCAGATGCATTCGGGCTTGCGCTCCGACAAGGGGATGGCGCTAAAGGAGTTAAAATTTCAAATTACATTACCCAACAAGAGGACAAAGTATTCTTATAGGTTTTTGGATGCTGAGCACAACGAATTTTGAGAAATTCATGGTATAGTCAAAAATGGCAGATGAAGAATTTCCAAAATGCTAAGTATATTCTGTAATTTTAGAAATTTCAATTTTTAATTATTTTGAAACAGTAAAGTTTACAATAAAATTTAAATTTATGAAACTATTTCAGAAATGTTTTTTTAATGGTTTCTCAAGATGATTGAGTTCTAGTGAGTATAACCATTGGGTGTAACCTCTAGGGGTGACTCCCGCGGTAACCGAAAAAATTTACAAATTATTTGTAGGGTATGCTGGGGTAGCTGTGACATTTTTTTTGAAAAGTCTCATTACTTCGAAACTTGTGGACCGATTCTTAAAAGTTATAGTGCCCTGTAAAGAGTGATTCTTTGACTTCAAACCCCTAAATTTTCAAAATATATTTTTTAAACTATTTTCTTTTTGTAAATGTGCGTTTTGTCAAATGTGCCCCTACCACGGGGCACTCTTGACTTTTACGGGGGAGCATTTGACAAGGATATTTTCAACACCTATTCCTTTATAAAGGATGACGGCAAGAGCGTTTTAATTGTTAACTTTTCAAATACATATCATTTAAAACCAAAATCACAAATGTAATTTTCGGTTAATTCAACCTACCAGCTCAGCTCGATTAAAAAATTTACAATTTTCATACATTTTGGAAAGTTGTACGTTAACAACTTTTTTCGGTTAATTTTACCGAGGTTTTTTTTTTCTGTGTATGTAATGTCAAATCTACCCCACTTGCTCTTGGTGAACATTTTTTTTAAGATCGTCTTTTATATTGAATCGAATTCAAATTTAACTTTAGATTCTGAAAACTAAATAGCTATGTTAACTTTTTTAACTCTAACTTAAAATTTACAATTCACTTCGCTAGCTTCTTACGCACCTATATCGGAAAATTACATCAGAGTCCTCAAAAATCAAAAAACACGTGTTGCTCCTCAGAGGATTTTTCTACAACTGCCAAACTTTGTGAGGCTTAGGAAAATAGGGCGTTGCTAACTTCCTCATTTAAAAGTTAACAAATTATGGTGAGAACCCACCAAAACCCTCAAAGTCAATTGTGCCCCATTGTCACAGCTACCCCAGCTTACCCTACTATAAAATTTATAGTATGTTCACATTACCCCAAAATTGTGCTTCGGCCCAATGTGAACGAATAGTTGACGTATAGTTGAATGGGATTTTTTAGAAACGTTGCCGAACATTTCCCTATCACTAAAACTATTTCTTATGGTTTGCGTTTCAGTCGCCTCATGTGAGCGAAGCTTTTCAAAGCTGAAGCCTATTAAAACGCATTTGCGATGGGACAGGCACGAGTAACTAGTAACTTTTTGTTACTTTTTTGATATTTATGTTTTTTTTATGTTATGTTTAATATTATTTATGTGTTTGTTTAACTGCAATAAAAATGAATGATGCATTGACGCTATAAGCCGAAAAAAATTTTTTTTTTGGGGGGAGGGGGGGTGGTATTGGGGTGACACCCTCTGATTCGCCCCGGGTGACACCCACCCCAGGAACGCCACTGCCCTACGGACCCTTTCAAGTCTGGGCATTTCATGACGCATTCTCTCATTGTAAATTATTTGATGTCTGCAACTAAATTGCAAAATACAACTAAAAAATGTAATTTCTTTACACCCCAATATTATCAATCACTTCTGCAATGGAGTGTAGAATTTTGTACTCAGCTTATTGAAAAATTATCGATGAAGAAAAGTATATAAAAATGTAAAATATTAGTTGAAGTTATAACTTTTAATTTATTAAAACATTCCAGTTTTGCATATTGCCAGTAAACAAATTTGCTGTCACTTCCCAGCCAATAATTTAACGAACTTTTTACGAAGATCGTATTTTACGAACTTTTCTCGATCAAAAATATTCGAGAAATGTCCGACATTCACTCGTATATTACGATAGTCGTAATTTCCTCGATAAAATATCGTTAACGAATTCTCTAACGACTTCGTTTACGAGTCTTTTAGCGAACAAACGAATTCGTTAACGAGCTCATTTTGGTTCGATAACGAGATAACTCGTTTCGATGCAAAATTAAGAACGAAGTCGGTCTCGTATACGTATCGTTATCGTGTGTCGCCTACGATTGTTTTATCGGCTTTTTGATTGAAAAAATCTTCGTTTACGAGCTCTTCAACGATAAAATTATTGGCTGTGTTCACTCATATTCCCTCTCCCTCAAGCAAAATGTCGCTTCTGTATACTCTGTGGTGAGTATGCTCACAACACTAATATACATTTTGTATTAGTTTGACAGAGAAATCCGAATTCATATATTTTGTCTCTTGATATCAGTGAATGTACTTGCACTATACTGGCAATATAGAAGTATTACATATATACTAATATAGTTTGCTTCGAAAATGGCGGTATGTAAACAAATTTATAGCAATTAATAATAAATAAAAAAGAGTAAAAAACAAGTTTTTTAAAATATAACCCTTTAACCGACTAAAAAGCAGAAAATAAATTTCCTTTAAAATAATTTCAGCAATTTCGATTTAAAATTAAGGGTTTTTGGCGACTTTAAAATCTGCAATGATATCCGGAGGAAAGTACCCAAAAACCCTTAATTTTAAATCGAATTTGCTGAAATTATTTTAAAGGAAATTTATTTTCTGCTTTTTAGTCGGTTAAAGTGTTATATTTTAAAAAACTTGTTGCCTCTGATGGACCCCATAAAATTTATTTCACCCTAAACAATATAAAGAAGTACGTGCGTGTAAAAAACATGATTTATAGAGGTTTTTTGTAAATTTTCCAGCTCACGGATTACAGTTGCTAGAGCCGAAATATTTTGAGAATCACCATAAAATAGACCAAAGTACATTTCCAGGGGGTGACCCGAGCAACTTTTTTTTTCGAGGCGGTTTAATATATATATATAGTCCACCCAAAGCAAGTTAATATAAGGTTTATGAAAAAATCACATAAAGTACTCAAAAAAGTAGAGACCGACCGAAATTCGGTTTCGGTTTTTCGGCTTTTCGGCCAAAAAAAGCTGTTTCGGCCGTGTTTCGGATTCGGCCGAAAAATAAAATATCGTTTTCGGCCAAACTTCGTTTTCGGCCGAAATTTCGATATTTCCGCCGAAAATTTCGGTTTGATACGAAAAATGTAACAAATAAATAACACAGATTACGCAGATCGACAAAACTGAATTTTGTGTGTGATAAATATACTTGATAGACAAATTCTTATGACACGCTGAATACAAAAATAATAATGAAATTTTTACAGCATGCACAATTTTTGTGCAATTTTCATTATTATTTTCGGATATGGCGTGGCAAAATACATAAGGAACAACCAAGTGGATAAAAGCGGTATGTAACACAAATTTAAGTATTGATCATAGTTTCGAAGAATCAGAAGCGAAAAAGAAGACAAGTCCCCAATTTGTAATAAAAAAGAAAAATTAAAAACTTTGAAACTTATTTTCTTGATAGAATTTGTATGTTACATACCGTCTTCATCCATTCACCCTTTAAACAGCGTTCTCACTCTTCTCCTATCAGAGTAGATCTGCTACTCTCGCGATGATTTTCAAATTTTTACTCCTCTACTACGGTAGTAGATTTTTCGACTTCCCTCAAGATTTTTTCTACTACTATTGTACGAAATCTTCTCGTCAAAATATTATGTGAGTTTCATACAATACAAAACTACTACTCTTTCTACAAACCTACTACCCTGACAGCAATTTCTAATACTCTCGTAGATATTCTAATGCTCTACGTAAAAAACTAAATCTACTCCCCTTTCTTGAAATCTACTCCCCTACAATCGAATATCTACTACACTCGCCGTAGCAAAAAAGTAAGAGCCCTGCCCCTTACATTGATTTCCACGCATTTGTTTCTAAATTCATCTAATTTATAATTTGAACTTAAAATTATCGATTTCAGCCTGTTGATACGCTTAATTATGTACAACTTTATTACATATAAATTCAAAATTTTTTCGGTTTCGGTTTCGGCGAAAATTTAAAAAATGAAAATTCGGCCATTTCGGTTTCGGCCGAAAAAATAATTTAAAATTTCGGCCATTTCGGTTTCGGCCGAAATGAAAAAAAGCGATTTCGGTCGGTCTCTACAAAAAAGGAACTCTTTTTTCGCTTTCTCTGCATATGCCAGTCAAAACAAAATTTTTGTCTGTTTTCTCTCCATTTTTTACAGTGAGTGTCATTTCAAATCGTATACCATAAATGGTTATATATTTATAGTTCCTTTTACAGCTTTATTGTGAAGATATTTGTATCATTGAAAACGTCAAAATACCTTCCCTTAATATTGACAATTTTTCTAAAAACTGGGTTTTTGGTAAATTTGTATGAAGATTATCAAATTTTTGGTTATTTTGTCATTTTTGGCCGATATTTCAATTTTGAAAAAATTCAGAGAACATTTTGATCACTTTCTTTCTTTTGCAAAGATTTTTTATTATTTTTTTAAATGAAAATATGAGACTGAATATTCTTTCAGTGGCGACATTTGAATGCACTATGGGAAAAATGAAGTTGAATACTTTCTCAATGTACCACTTTTTGGAAACTCTTCAACTGGTTTTTCATTTTGTACGATTTCAGAAAAAGGTTTTACCAAAACAGACGGATGAAAAAGTAAATTCATATCACTATTTTTAATAAGATTTTAGCTAATTGTTTTCAGAATGGCTCGAGCAAAAAATTTGTTTGTCTATACAAAAACACATAAAATATATTCAAAGAAAAGAAAAATAGGAAAAAAAACAGTACATTTTTGAAAAAACAGTACTGTTGCGTACTGTTTTGAGTGTTTTGAATAAAACAGTACTTTTTATAAAAAAAACAGTACATGTACTGTTTAAAATAGTACGTCTGACACCCCTATGTGATACTCTGCTGCTAACTATTTTCACAACTATATACCGTCCGTAAATAGTAAATATTATGAAAAGAATGTTAGAAAAAGAAAACTAATGATTAAATCCATTTCAGAGTTGTGTTCTAAAATATCCAACTAGATATAATTTAAATTCATATGCAAACACAAGACTTTGAAATAGAGACCGACCGAAATCGCTTTTTTTATTTTCGGCCAAAACCGAAATGGCCGAAACCGAAAAATAAAAGAAAAAATTGTGAGTTTAAATGTAATAAAGTAGTAAATAATGAAGCGCAGAGGCGCACGCAAGTTTGAACCCCCCCCCCCTAAAACAAAAAATTTAGTATGAACCTATCACTTTTTTAACCGCAAACTCACACAAATGAGAAAAATTTTAGAAGCAAAACGCACATTTACACAAATGAGAAATTTTTTTTTTTAAATAAAAGTATATTTGAACATTCTGTCTATGGAAAATTTGAAAATAAACAGAAGAAATTTTTGAATTTCAAAACAAATTTGTTTTTGGTGACCTAAACGAAAGAAGCTCAGATGCGGAACTTATAAGCTTTAGGTCCCGTGTTCGGATCTCGTCAGAGTTGAAAAAAGTTTTTTAAATAGAAATTTTTAGATTTCAAATTCAGATTGGTCTTTTGACGACATGAATCTATGAAGCGCAGTAGCACAGAAGGTAAAGTGATGAACTCAAGATCCGAAGGTCCGGCGTTCAAATCCAGTTCAGTGTGAAAAGGTATCTATTTGAAATGGTAATATTAATTTGAAAATAAGTTAAAGAATGGTAAATAAGTTGCTTGGAGGAACTGTGGTTTACAATTTCAAAAAAAATTAAATTAAAAAACTTTTTCCCGAACGGGGACTTGATTCCCGTACTTCCGTTGATGAGGCCGACTGCCTAACCCCTGAGCTACCGGCAATGACTTGAATGAACGCATATTTACCAGTTTTCCCAGTTTAATGACAAACCTCTTCACATGTACACGTACACATATAGGAGAGTGCCATTTTGAACAACAGCATCTCGTTAAAACAACCTGAAAGATCGGTTTGAAAAATATTAACCACCAAATTGGTTAAAAATTGGTTAATTCAACACGATTTTTTCTCTGGGTGTGGGTACTTTGTGAGTTTTTTTACCAAAGCTATGATTTTAAAACTTTTTGGAAGAAATTTTTTCTATTAAAAAATATGTGGTCTAAACACGAGAAGTTTGGGACCCCCTGCAACTCTGTACTCTTTTTACTCAATAGAATCTGGTAACCCTAGGTAAAAATATATTGATAAGACAAAAACAGCTAAAAAATCGGCAAAATTTTGAAAAGGACAAAATTGCCAAAATCCTTATATACTACGATACAAACAAAAATTTAGTATAGGCCTTTATTAGTCTGTTGATCCGAAAATTATAAAAAGTATTGACACGGCTATATTTGCCCTTCTTGCAAGATTCTCAAATATAAAAAATTAATTTTTGTATCAAACTACAAGTCATTTTTTGATTCGATTTCAAATCAAAAAATGCATCTAAGACCACACAGTGTGGGCCATTTCTTCGTGCAAGAAAATAATTTTTGATTTGATTCGATGCCTTCAATTCTCAAATACTTATTTATATCATATTTGAATTAAAACGTCTTGTTCATAAAAATTTCAAATCATCAAATTCCAACTTGAAAATAAGGTTATGTACTGTAATTTTCATGAAATCTTCCAAAATGTTGTATAACACCGTTCGACTAATATCAACTTTTGGTAATGCAAATGATCGGGACGAATAAATTCTTTTAGAGGGGGTTAAAAAAGAGTACTCGTGTCTCCCAGTTTTTCTGGATCAATTCTTAAAATAGTTTAATTCGCATATTTGAATGTTGCATTTTTCCCATGCAAAAATTTTATATTCCTGGATATTTTCAGGTTTTCAAAAAAAGCCGATTTAATTCGATTAATACAAACATTATTTTACGAAAACTCAGTATTGTAATCTTCTAGCTACAGTGGTATTCATAAGTATTAAGTTGCTGACAACATCAATTTCTATGTTCTTCACCAAAGACAAAGAAGATGATGAAATGGAGAAGCGTCGTTGTGAAATTCAAGGTTTCTGAAAGCTTCTCCTTTATTAATATGGAATTTTCCAGAACCTTCTATGTAGATTCTTTATGTATATTGTAATTCGCTGACTCCACTATGAATGAATTTAAAGCTAGAATGGAGTACCGTTATTTTTTTTTTTTTTTTAACGAGGAATTCTAACGGTCCCATTTACCCGCCCAACCGACCGAGGGTCACATCCGCATGACGCACGGATTTGGTGACCGAACAGCCGTAATCCGGATTACGCTGTGCAACCGATCGCGGGTAAACATATCTTAAAATTCGTTTCAGCTACAGATTAAAATTATCAGCTGATAAAACGCATATTAATAAAACGCGAATTAGGTTATGAATGCAAGAGAGAATTCTTCCAAACATAACAAAATATAAGATTATCGTGATAATAAACAATAGAATTAAAAGAAAATATTATGAAGCATCAGAATTCATGCGACGAATATGAATTTGATCAAATATTATTTTTCTCTTCTTGACGATATTAGACTTAACAAAAATACAAAGACAAAACAATCAAAACAGTTAATTTACGCGACAAAGATTACAAATATTAATTTAAGTATTTTATTTTTTTATACTAAATATAAAAAATCAAATACAAATAGAACAGTTAAGTAAACAGTAACGGAACGAATGTGAATTCAGCTAAAAATTTTGTTTTATTTGTATACAATATACAGTAAAAACCAAAATTCTGCGGAAATATAAATACAAAGTACAACAAAAATACAACACTTTCAAAAATCGACAATGCCGATCTTTGTGGAGTTTGGCAACCCTGTCATTTAGTTAGACCCTAAGCGGTCCAAAAACTCAAAGAGCAACAAAGGCCTAAAGTGTGATCAAGTGCATTTAAAATAAAAGTTTTAGTTTTATTAAGTGAATCTGACAGGTCAAAGACAAATACAGGCTATTAAAATCGCTACAAATACAACGAAAAGGTTCATTCTGCGCGTAATTAGAATGGCATACTTAATATCAAAGGAATGAAAGATCTGGAACGACGGGTTGGAAATAAAATCAATTTCCTGAAGCAAAAATGTAGAATTCAGAGAGCCATTTATCAATTTAATCAAAAATGTTACATTAAGCATCGTTCTTTGATAAATAAAATCGGCCATCTGCATTTTTGAAAAATAAAATATCCAATTTTTCAATAAATAAATCAATAAATGGTATTTGAATGTTTTATAGAAATTCATAAATATATCAAACATGCAAACTTCAACAACGGTCAATTCACCGAAGCAATTATGAAATTGCAGAAATGATCAAAATATAAAGAAGCAGAGTGAATGAGAATGATAGACAAAAACTAGCGAAAGAAATACAAGTGATCTTGCTTATCAAATATTCTTGGTCTCTTTGTTGTTGTGTGGACACAACGAAAAAAAGAAAGAAATACGACAAGGGAAGAAATTGATAGGTTAATGAACTTATTGCAGAATGGAATTAATGCCAAATACGTATGATTATATTGTAAATCTGTGTGCAAATAAATATATTTACATACATTGCTTTAATAATAATATTAAATAAAATATTGTATGTAAATACAAATGTGATGAAATTATTGAAATATAATAATTGTAAATTGCGTAAAAAACCAAAAGCGGTTTGTACGGATAATCAAAATAAAATCAATTCGCTAGCATGAAACCTAATGCATCTCAATTTCAATACACAAAAGAAATGTAGAAATATGCAAAACAACCAAAAACGTCATGACGTCACAGAAATTTGGCAACTGACCGGAGGGGTACCAAAAAAATGACAAGTAGAAAGAACCACAAGGAATTCAAAAAAGCAAGGGAATCACAAGATCACAAAAAAACCAAGCACCACAAGAAACTATAAAAAAACCAGAGAACAAATCGAAAAATGTTAAAAATTAAGCGCTGTAAAAATGCATTCTTGTATCGGTCCTCTGGTTAAATGTTGCAGGAAAATGTTTTTGAGTCTGACTTCCCGAGTGGTGCTTCTCTACTCGTCTATGTTCTCTGCTGTTGCTTCCGATTTGTCAGATACGATTCTACCCATTTTAAAAGAAGATCTGGGAATCCACATCTTTAAAGCTTTTCAAGTTTGACAACCCTGTTCAACTTGTTTATAAGTGAATTTTTGGCTGCGATTTGAATAAATAGTAAACATTTTGTCTCTACATTTTTTTTACTCTTTTTTTATTTTATATTTTATAAATTTCGCATTTAAATATGACTTGTTCTTTTTTTTTTTTTTTTTTTAAGTGTGCCATTAAAGTTGATAATGCATGATCGCATGGTGTCTTGTTGGCTATGCGATGGCTTTTATCACGTCAAATGTGCATCCCTTACTGGTAGAGTAGTCGATCTGATCGAGGGTAAAAAAGGACTTCGTTGGTCCTGCGAAGATTGCCGCGATACAGAGCTGGACATCTGTAAATTGGTACTTCAAGCCCGAAAGGGATTTAATGATGTATCAAAGGACTTAGCAGCTGCCCAGTCTAAACTGAAGGAGTAAGAAATAAACTTTCAGAAGTATAAATGTTTGGATGAAACAGCGCCGAAACAAAATACTTCTGTTGGGCTTTTACCACCTGCTCCAAAGCCAATTTCAACTCCGACAAGTCCATCCTTTTCCGATATGTTTGCTTCACCAGTTACATTTTATTCTCCTGATCCTGCGGTTTTGGAAACGAGGGTACATGACGCTCCTGAGAAATATGAATGGAATTTCAAATATTGATAAAAATGTTTGTCCTTCCATAAATATTATTTCTCCAAAGGATCGTTTGCGGGAAGTACAAGAAACGAGAACCCAAAAAGGCTTGTTGTTTTGCAAACTAAAAAAATCTATTTTCGTGTCCAGATTTGCACCGGACACATTAACTGAAGATATTATATTTTATATTGATTCTAAACTCAATAAAACCGGTAATATTATAAATGCTTTTAAATTCAACTTTTCATACGCTAGAAACATTTCATCATTCAAATTATCTGTGCCTGCAGAATTGTTTGATGAGATTGTTAATAAAAATTTTTGGCCGGATAAAACTTTAGTTCGCGAATTTGTTTATAAAGAAAAATCAAATCTAGTAAATCCAGTTCAACTTCCTCAAAGAAAATTAAATTTTAATCAAAAAAACTAAATAAAATCCCGAATAATGTTGTTTGTCTTCTGTACCAAAATGTTCGAAGGCTAAATACAAAGTTGAATGATATTTACATTAAAAGTTTCGATTGTAGTCATAATGTCTTATTATTTACCGAAACTTGGCTTTAATCAAATATTTTTGATTCAGAAATTCTGTGTGCTGGGTATCAGAGGGATCGTAAATGCAGGACTGGTGGTGGAGTCCTCATTGCAGTAAAAAACCTTTTTTCATCTGAGGAAATCATACTTTCAGATGTCTCTGACTTGGAATTTATTTGTGTACGAATTCGAGTTTTTAGTATCGATATTTTCGTTACTTGCTCGTATATCCCACCGAATTCCGATATTACCGTTTATCTAAGACATGTGTCGCTTATATCATTATTCAAATGTTAAACCTGCCGATTCCATTGTTGTTTTTGGAGACTTTAATTTACCGAATATATCTTGGAAACAGCTTTTTTGGCCGAAAAACCGAAACCGAATTTCGGTTGGTCTCCAATGAAAATATCGGAGTTTTTTAGTCTGGCGAGATGAATTTACATCCTATTCAATGAAAGATGCAAAAATGTGATTTAAACGGTGCATTTTTTAGTGTCGAACGGTGTAATAGAAGTTATAAGTTATTTTTGTCTTCAGTTGCATGAAAAAGACTTACATCATACGTTTTTCTTTTTATCAAAAAAAATATTTTCAAAATCCTGAGGACGCAAGAAAGAAAGCAAGGGATTACCAAAACCTTTCAATATGATAATTTTCTAAATTAAATAATTTTTAAAACCCCCCCGAAAAAAAAACCTCGGTGCGACACTGTAGGCGTATCAGTAGGCTGAAATCGATCATTTTAAGTAAAGATCATGAATTAGATGACTTTAGAAGCAAACTATCAAATGTGTGGAAATTAATTGACGGGACAGGGTTCTCACTTTTTGCTACGACGAGATTTTAAGTGAAAATCGAGTTTTTGCCATTTTTGGATTCCTGAAAAGAAGCTGCAGCAGATAGGCTATAGTGGTTTGTGGGAATCGTAATGAAAGTAATTGAAAAATGTGGAAATAAAAATCAATTTCCATACAAAACATATCAAATTGAAAACTTGTTTTTCATTTTCTAGAGTTTTGAAAATATGGACATAGGATGGTTGTGCTTTAAGGCATCGATATGTAACATACAAATTCTTTCAAGAAAAAAAGTTTCAAAGTTCTCCATTTTTGTTTTTTCAATACAATTTGGGGACTTTGTCGCTTGTCCTCGAAACTATGACCAATGATTAAATTTGTGTTACATAACGCTTTTATCCACTTGATTGTTCCTTTTATTTTGCCACGCTAAATCCGATAATAATGAAATTTTTGCAGCACGCACTATTTTTCCGCAAACGCCACAAAAATTGCATTGCTCTAAAAATTTCATTATTTTGTTTGTATTCAGCGTGGCAAAATATATGAGAATTTGTCTATCAAGTCTATTTAACACACAAGAAGATCAGTTTTGTTATTCAGTGTAATCTTTTTATTTATTTGTTACATTTTTCGTTTCAAACCAAAATTTTCGACGGAAATATCGCAAACAGTTTTTTTTGGCCGAAAAACCGAAACCGAATTTCGGTCGGTCTCTACTTTGAATGCGAAATAATTGTCAATTCGTACACAAATTTGATGGGTAACATAGTTTTTACTGCAAATAGATATGACATTTGATACTTAAAATTAAGGCGCTTCCATAAAACGCAATATTTAATTAATTATTTAATTATTTCATTGCGTTCACATACATTTTGTTATATTGAAATATGTAGTTTGGTTTTTTGGAAGTTAACGAAATAGAAACTATTCCACAAAATATTTAGAAGCTCTTGCTGTTTGCAATTCATCATACTTTGGTCATAATTAAGCATTCAAAATATTTTGGGCAAACGCAAAATTGATAACCAAAATTAATATATGTTCCACGTTTTTTCAAAAATCCCTAATCGGCCTTAAGAAATCCCTATTTTTCCGTGTACACTAGACCGTCACGAAAAAGTAAAGTTGTCCGCACACCATCTAATTTGAAGAATATTTGGAAGGAGATTTTGGCCGATTGAAGAGGTAGCGCATTGACATTTAAGGTCCGATCTTAAGGTATAGTATATTTGTTGTCTCGAGGAGATCTACAATAATGGCTCATTACCCGCCTGATCTCAGCACCACTTTAATGTACCATTCCAACTGCTCTCTAAAGCTCTCGAAAAATCATTAAACTCTTGCAAAGGAAGTATATCGATTATTCCATTAGAAATATTTTTAAAAAATGTTATTAATATTTTGACGTAGGGGAGCGCATTGACATATTTCATTATATCGTCACCATTTTTGATACGATTTGAAAGTATAATATATCAACATTTTTGTCTCGAGGAGACCTACAATCATGCCTCATACGCTTCAAATTAGATGGTGTGCGGTTAACTTTTTGTCAACCCCTAAAGGTGATACGGTCTACTGTACTCACAAAAATATTTCTAGAATGTTTTTTTTGTCAAATTCTCGTCAAAACGATACCAGGAGATTTCCCATAGGATGCACCGTTTACGAGAACATGGTGGAAACGCGTTTCTCCTTATGGCAGCTGAAGCACAACCTCTGAGTCCCGCCATTTTGGAATTAAGCTTAGGACACGCCCCTGAATGAGTTCAGTAAAAAAAATTGAGTACGCTTATTTTTGTAATTTTTGTATGGAGCAAATCACAGAATGACTGGACTATGAGGATATATAAAAGTATAAAATAACATCAATTTATTAGGACCTGCTCGAAAAAACTGTTGCGACGAAAAACTTTATTTTCACAGTCACGAAATTTTTATTAAAAAAAAAAGTGTTGCTATTATTTATTTAAATGATGCATTTTTTTTCCTTGGAAAATTTTCTACAAAATACTTCTTAATCATTTCTTCTCTCCGAGCAATAGTTCTTCCTATAATTGCAATTTTGTAAACTCTCCTCTGATTTTCTCATACAAAAAGTTATAGATATAATTATAAGAAGAATTATAGAAAATATTAGAAAAAATTATTAAAAAGTATTTTGTAGAAAATTTTGCAAGGAAAAAAAATTATAATATCACCTTTTTCCGAAAAATAAGTGGTTTAATGAAAAAATTTAGAACATTTTTATTTTTTTTGTGGTTGATGATCAATTAACACTATTTCTGTTGATTACATTTTGTGCATCTTAGAATTTATGTATATGTTATTCAATAACCTTTCTAGCACTCTTAAGAACAGCCTCTTAGCTGCAGTAGTTCAATAGTTATGGCTTAAAACTTGATGACACCTCTGAATGTAATTTTTTGCCATACTTTCATCTGTAGATCATAAAGGAAGTTTTGTGATAAAAATCCCTTAAATTTCAAGAACTTTTTGAAAAATTTAGTTTTTGGCTGAAATCGACAAATTTTCATGATTTTTATACAAATTTTCCAAAAACCCAATATTTTAAATTGTTGTAACTTTGTTAATTACAACGGCTTTAAATGAGCATTTGTTATCTGTTTTAAAGAGAATAAAAACTTATTTGAGGACCACAATGGGTGATGATCGTTTATGTCATTTAATGTTAATGTAACAGAGTCTGAATTAATGAATTCAAGAGATTAGAATGATTTTGCAAAACTAAAAAAGTACGCTTCCTATTGGAATAACCAGAACAAATACATATCGAGGGCTTATATTTAATACTGTCTATCAGCAATTTTGGACAAAATTAATTTTTTGATACACACAGCATAAAAATTTTTTTTTTTGATTTTAGGGGCTTTGACTTATTTTCTAAGCTTGAATTTAACAAAGATTTATTACCAAAGTGGTTTGTTATTTAATTGTCCATCAAAAGCGGCATAGTGGTACCAGTAGCGCACACAGGATTTTTTTCGGGAGGGAATTTTCCAAAATTTTTCAATTAAAAATATTATTAATTTTATTAACTATTTTTCTTGAATTGGATAAGTTAGTAGCTAGTATGTTACCAGCTAGAGAATTTCATCCCGAAGGATTTTGGCAATCCCGGAATCTCTTTTTTGCAAATTTTTAAAATATATAATTTTTTTTGATAAAAAGAAAAACGTATGATGTAAGTCCTTTTCATGCAACTGAAAATAAAAGTAGCCTATAACTTGTATTATACAACATTTTGGACGATTTTGTTACATTCGATAACGGGCAAGTGCACCCCCAAATTAGTTTCATTATGAGAAAAGAACAAACTTTAAATTTTCGTATTAAAAAAAGGCAATAGTTTGAAAAATCGAGGTACACCTGAGTCAAGTACAAACAAGATTAAAAATGGTTTTTAGAATTGGTAGGCCACCGGGAAACAATTCTAAAATAAACGCTTGCTTTGTTCTATGAGGGCTCGAAAATACCGCGGAGTGGTGATTTGTGGTTCCAGTTGCGAATAATAAAATGTTCGACACAATATTCCGGTCAAAAGTTGGCCATGAAATATGAACCAATGACATCGTTTGGATTGAATTTTGAAATCCTATTATCCTGCCGAATTCTAAACTCTAAATCGATTCCGTATAATATTTGACACTTCCGTTCTGGCCGCCATGCTGGGAGCATCGTTTTTATAAAAATTTAAGTTTTTATGAAATTTTGTGGTGGTCAAAGCGAAAGTCAAGTTTGATTACAAAGAATTAATACTGATATGGCATTATAGCTTAATTGCTCCGCCAATATTTTTCGATATTTTCTTTAGAGATTTTCATCCCTTTGTTCTTTTTTTAGACAAAACGGTGGTTAACTTTAATTCTTATCACTACCTGGATCCGGCCCTGAAATTCATCATCATATACACTCATGGTCAAAATAATAGGGCCAAGATTTTTTTGCACTGTAATTGTTGACAGAGTTATATTTTTGTATATTTTAAAGAACACTCAAATTTAATTTATTACTCTGCATTGTGTAAATTTAAAAAAAAAGGCAAACATAGTCTAGAACATTTATACCTTGATTATGAACCATATTTTTGGTCCGTTTAAAAAAATTGGGCACTTTAAAATATTAATTCATCAAAAAGGTAGTTAATATTGAGACAGATGGATCCAAAAATTTACCTATTCTAAAAATACACATTTACCAAAAATCAAACTTTTTAAAAAATTCTCAAAATTCAGGAAACATTTGTATCACTTAACTTTCTTTTGCAAAGTAGTATGCTTTTGATGGAAGAAACTTTTTGCATCCAAAAAAAAATTGTATACACGCAGGAAAAAAGTTTAAGAATAGGTCAATAGGCATTTAACAGCCCTGACTTAATCCAATAGCCCCTGTGGTCAATAATGAAGCGACAAAAGCGAAACGTGGCAAAACTCGATATGACGTCCTTAGCTAAGAAAAAAACAGCGACTCTATCAATGAAAAAAGGAGGATACACACAATATAAACAAAGCCAAAATAGTAAATGTGAATACTTATCAAAATGTAAATAAAATTCATATTTACATTAAAAAATGCTCGATGGCCCTATTTTTTTGTCCAGCTGAATTATGACCAAATTCGCCTCAACTCAGCAAATTTGATTTTTTATGTTTTTTCTGCTATGTTTGCCTTTTTTTATTTGTAACTTTTTTACATATTTGAAAATTGATAAACTTTTCTGTTCAAATTTAAAACCATTTTTAATTACAAAATCGGGACAAAATCGGGTTGGTACTTTTTCGACAGATTTGGTACTACATTTTTTGCTTTTTAGTACAAAATGGAACAACCCAAATATCATCCCTGATTGGCGCTGTTCTTCATCCACTTTTGCTTTCTATTTTGGTTAGTGCTCTAAGTTTGTCAACTTTTCTAAATGAATTGGAAACAATTCCAAATTTCTAAAGAGTTCACATGTCGCATTTCTGTAAATAAAAAAGTTTTAAAAATTGTAGCGAAGTGTATACGAGTAAAAGAAAATTTACATAAGCAAATTTACTTATCAATTTCTTAGCTTTTTTTAAATGAGGCTTGACAAGTTCTTTAGAGCTGGAAACGAACCTTAAACAACAAAAATATTTGAAAAATAAAATTGGAAAATATGTTGATTCAATTAGTTTTTTATTCATCTGATATCTTCGCTTATATTGTTCCCAAAATGTCAATGTAGTACAAATGTACTTTTGTCCAAAGAAAGTACAGTTGCACCAAAAAAAGCATCCCTGGCGTTATAGACTTGATAGGCAATTTCATATGTATTTTGTTGTATTTCGCGTGGCAAAATACATAAGACACAACCAAGTTTTATCATTTATCAAAACTACTGTGTTATTTAAGTAAATAATTGAAACCCTTGTCAAGCATTTTCCAATCAATATCAATGCAGTAATTCCATTCATCCCACATGCCGGATAAATCGGAAAACAACCAATTCGGTTAATTGCACTAGGATATTTTTACAAAATTAAGCGTATTTTTAAATGTAAGTGTAAATTAAATGTAATGTAAAGTTACAACAAAATTTACCATTTGAAAGCGTGTGGTTTTCTAAAAAAACCGGTATCTGATGAGGGTAAATCCTTTCCAACGATAGCAAACAATATAGGATAAGTTTTGACAAATTTATGGGCAGTTTTCTCTGCTTGCTACTTAAATTTTCGCCAAAATTTTTTAAAATTCAAATTATTGTAAATCCGTTAAAAATTATTTAAAAACGGTTCAAATTAGTATCTTAAATTTACGAGCCTAACAAACTGAGAAAATTTCAGCAAAATTGGAGACACAAAGTTTGGATGGGTGGCCGAATTCACATGGAATGATTTGTTTAATATAAATTTAATTTGGAGCTCGATAAAATCTGAATTTAACTAAATTTAATATATATAAAAAAACCAAAATCTGTATTAAAAAAATTAAATAAAAAGAAAAAATTAGTTTTAGCAACTTTAAAATTGTAATAATCAACAAAAAAAAAATGTTGAAAATCTAGTGCCAATTTAGCCGACAAAAAAGTGCCAAATTACCCGACAGTGAAAACATTTATTGAAACAAAAAAATAGATATTTTATTTTTGTTTTTGTTGGAGTAATTGATATCACTGCAAAGTAAATTCAAAAACTTAATGTTATGAAAGATATTCCCGATATCTGAAAAAACACCACTTTTATCCAAATTAAAACCATAGGTAAATTTTTTAAAATTTTGTTCACACAATTGTGTCGCACCGGTACAAACACATGCGATCGAGTCGATGTTTACAGAAAGTGAAGCTTGAGTAAAACAACAACTTTCGTCATTTACAGTTCTAAAATATTTCAACAACAACATGGAGAAAGGGTTTTATGTATTGCCAAATTACCCGACGTGCCAAATTACCCGACACTCCCTTTGAAAGTTCAATGTCAATAACACAACGCAACAAGATTTTTCCCATAAACCACACTTAACTTTTCTTAAAGGATTTTTAACGCTGAACAAAGTGGCGTTCTATCATGTCAGATTTTTGGGTAAATTCAGGTTAGAGTCAAAATATGTCCGAAAGTGCAAACTTCCGTAATTCATCACAAAAAAAGCTAATCTTTTCTAATCAATTATGTTTACTTCATCGTTTAGTACTTTTATTCTATAAGATACAGTGAAAAAGAACTTGGTACTCCAAAAAGCCAACCTCCTTAAAGGTTTTTGAATGCTGAACAAGATGGAGTCCACATAATTGGTCTATCTCGTCTAGTTTTTTCAAATTGGAGTCTAAATAAAAAAACTATATAATCAAAAATATTAGTACTTTTTTCAAATATTCATATCTTTGGAAATTGATATCGGAAATTTACAACCTATAGCTTATTTAAAAGAAATTTCATAACACTAAATGACTACATAAACTGAAGTTCAAAATCTCGTAATAGCTTAATTTATTCTATATCTGCCATTTTTTGATACTTTGACTCAAAAACCTGACGTGATGGAAAAGTTCTGAAAATTCCGCCATCTTGTCAGCGTTAAAAATCGTTTAGGTTTTGTTACTTTACAATTACTTTACAAGTCTGATACACACATAAGTTTCATTCAATTAAATTCTTATGTTTTTGTAAAAGCATTTGTTTGAATAAAAATGCTAAATTTTTATAATCGTACATGTGAAAGCTAATAAAGCATAATAATTCTTCAAAAATACAGTTTAAATTGGATTTGAAATATTAAATACGCATTTGATAGTGGAAAAACATACCTTTAAAAAACATGTAAGCTTTATACAATAAAATTTAAACTCATCACGCTAAACTAGAAAAAATTCCCAAATTAACATTTTTTTTTCATTTTAACTTAAAAGTAGAGACCGACCGAAATTCGGTTTCGGTTTCGGTTTTTCGGCTTTTCGGCCAAAAAAAGCTGTTTCGGCCGTGTTTCGGATTCGGCCGAAAAATAAAATATCGCTTTCGGCCAAATTTCGTTTTCGGCCGAAATTCCTATATTTCCGCCGAAAATTTCGGTTTGATAGAAAAAGTAACAAATAAAAAACAAAGATTACACTGATCGACAAAACTGAACGTTTTGTGTGTTAAATATACTTTATAGACAAATTCTTATGTATTTTGCCATGCTGGATACGAAAATAATAATAATGAAATTTTTACAGCACCAAAAATGCAACTTTTGTGGCGTTTGCAGAAAAATGGTGCGTGCTGGAAAAATTTTAAGTTTATTTTCGGATTTAGAGTATCAAAATACATAAGGTACAACCAAGTGGATAAAAGCGGTATGTAACACAAATTTAAGCATTGATCATACACTCAGGGAAAAAAAACATAGTAAAATCAAGTACGATCGTATTTACTCCTTAATTTTTTCAACTTAATGGAAACAACTTTGAAATAAAGAGAAAATACTTAAAATAACTATTGTCAACGTTGAAACAAAGTTGCAAAGTTGAAATGAAGTGAAAAATACTTAAAATAACTGTTGTCAACGTTGAAACAAAGTTGAACGATTTTAAATCAAGGTCTGGCAAACTTAATATAAATTGGAAAATTTTTTAAATAATCGGAAAACAATTTTGAAATAAGTTTGTTTATTTTTGAATTTAAGTTTTCAATTGAAAACAAGTTTGTTCGTAGTTGTTTCTAAAATTTCCAACTTTACCAGACGTTTAACGTTTCTACTTGTTTTAAGGTGGTTATTTTTGATTCTAGGTTGTTTTTTCTCTGGGTGTAGTTTCGAAGAATCAGAAGCGACAAAGAAGACATGTCCTATCGGAGTAGATCTAATACTTTCGCAATGATTTATAAATTTCTACTCCTCTACTACGGTAGCAGATTTTTCTAATTCCCTCAAGATATTTCCTACTACTATGGTAAGAAATCTACTCCTCAAAATATTATGTGATTTTCATACAATGCAAAAGTACTATTCTTTCTACAAATCTGCTTCCCCGACAGAAATTTCTACAACTCGTAGAATTTCTAGTACTTTATGCATAAACCCATATCTACTTACCTCTCTTGAAATCTACTACCCTGACAGTAATTTCTACTACTCTTGATTTCCACGCATTTGATAGTTTGCTTCTAAATTCATCTAATTCATGATCTGAACTTAAAATGATCAACCCATATTCATAGTCAAATTAAGCTCCAACTTAACTTTAGTAATCTACTAAGTTGACAGATAATACACTGAACTGGCAGCTACTAAGCTGGTTCTAAAGTTTAGCAGCTACTAAATTTGACTATGAATATGCGATCGATTTCAGCCTACTGATAATCTTAATTATGTCCCACTTTATTACATTAAATCTCACAATTGTTTCTTTTATTTTTTCGGTTTCAGCTTCGGTTTCGGCCGAAATAAAAAAAAATGAAAATTCGGCCATTTCGGTTTCGGCCGAAAAAAAAAATAAAAAATTTCGGCCATTTCGGTTTCGGCCGAAATTAAAAAAAGCGATTTCGGTCGGTCTCTACTTAAAAGTAGAAAACTTGTAAAAAAAATTTTGTATTTCTCAATTGTTACAAGTTTAGCGTAATGAGTTCCCATCCTATAATTTTTTAAAGGTGTGTTTATCCCCTATCTAATGCATATTTAACATATTAAATACAACTCAAAAGTATTTCTGAAGAATTATTAGGTAAATGGGGAAAAAGGCAAAAATGCAATTCTAACGGTTTTAAGAATTAATCCAGAAAAGCAGAGAGACACGGGTACTGTTTTTTAACCACTTCTAACATAATTTATAAGTCATCATGTGCATTACCAAAAGTTTGTTTTTGTCGAACGGTGTAATATAAGAATATTACAAATTTTCATCTTTTTTTGTTTGTTTTTGTCGAACGGTGTAATAAAAGAATATTACAAATTTTCATCTTTTTTTATTTTAATTCTATCCGTTTCAGATAAATCTATACATTCTTGAACACATTAAGCATACACAAAATTTGTTGACAAATTTTCTTGGGCTTTCAATAGTGTTGCCAGATTTTAAATAGGTAAAAACAGTACATTGAGTAAAAAACAGTACAATTTGAAAAAAAACAGTACACTTTCTTTTCTTTCAGTTAAGCACATTTTAATAAAAAACAAGTAAAAAAAATAGATAAAAAACAAAATACTGTTCAAATTTTCATTTACCCTGTGCAGCCATTTTATTTTTTTCAACATTTGCGGGTTGGGAATATTTTTTGTTCAAACAACATGTGCGATCGAGTCGATGTTTACAGGAAAGTAAAGCTTGAGTAAAAATTTAACAAAAATTATTATGCAGTTTAAAATACATTATTCCAAATAACTAACACATCAAAAACAGATTTCAATGAGAATAAAATAATCAACACAACTTAATATTGTTAATAACACAAAAAATCCTTATATACAACCAAATAGAAAAAAAAAATCGCTTCTCATGAGGAGTGAGGAAGAATTATCGTGAGTGAGGACTGAAAAATTAGTTAAAAACACTTGCGATCGAGTGAAGTAACTTTTTAAATTATTTTATTTTTTACGAAATTTTTCATTTTTTGTCGTTAAAGGGTTAATTGGTCATAGGTCAAAAACATGGGAACATGTAAAAAATTTATTTTTCCCACAGGTTTTTTGAAGAGACAGGTATGACATCCATGTAATCAAATTGAAGGTAATAGTAAGTACTTTAATTTGGTGGTAAGAAAACTATGCCTTAATACCGCAATTTTAAACGGAACTAACCCTTTAACGACAAAAAATTATTGGAAAATGCTTGACAAGAGTTTCAATTATTTACTTCTGGGCTGGTCTATTGGTCATAGGTAAAAAACATGGGAACATTTAAAAAAATTAATTTCTACAACAGGGTTGAAAGGTATGACAAAATTACCCCTTTAAAGACAAAAAATTAAAAATTTCGTAAAATTAAAATAACTTAAAAAGTTATCGAGATGGAATATTTGAAGTTTAGAGCCAATTAAAGCGTACTAAATTACCTTTCCAACAAGGTTAAAACATTCGATTCATTCTAAAGTTATAACCATTTCAATATCAAACTTTGACGGGGGCTGAGACCTCCAGGGGGGATCGCGGTATTAGATTTTTGGGAATCGGTATATATCATTTCATAAAAATGTGGACAATATTATACGAAGGATTTTATGTCTTAGAACAGGAATGTGCCAACACAAGGTAAACAAATATAATTGCAACGCTGTAGTTTTTTACTTCTATATTTCACCCGTGGCGTTGCCCACGTACAAAAATACAGAATTTTACAACAGATAAACGAAATGGTAAAATTACCCTATTCCTCACATAGCTCGAAATTTCCTGCATAATGGGTAATTCAATACAATCATTCCATGATCATTGTGAATAAAGAGAGAGAGAGAGAGAGAGCACAAAATCTCCATATAAAAAACTTCGAACTTTTCCCTCTCAGCGAACTTTACGCATAAGAGAGTTTAAAGCAACATACAATGCTCAAGAAAATAAGGTTGAACGAGCCGCTCTTTCTGGAGAGCAACATATGTTTTTGATTAAATGCTTATTTCTGACGTTTAAAATGTACCAAAAAGAATTGAAAACAAAAGAAAAGAAAATGAAAAAAATTTATTTTTGCAAAGGAAGCTTTGTGTATTTCTTCAATTTTCCGAGAATAGAAAATATAAGGCAAATGTGGATATTGGAATGCCAAGCACACAAATATACACAACGAAATCTCCAAAAAAAATATAAACAAAGAAAGTTTTTCAAAGCAAATGATAAAATTAGAATTGTCGAATAACACAGCATTTGTCAAAGTTACTGAGAGTTACTGTTCTAACCTCTAACCTCTAAATTATTGAATCATGGCCCAAACTATGTCAATGCAATCAAACAGAAAACTGCAAGCTTATTATTACATTTTGAAATGAACTTAATACCGAAAATTAAGATATTTACATTTCGAAAATTGAATATAAAATAGTCTATTAAGCACAAATATAACGTTTTACCAAAAATTATGAAAATCGATTGGCTAGTTTTGTGGAAATGGAAATTCCCCGCAAAATGGTTAATTCCCCACAATCTAATATCCCTGATCATGATGAATAAAGAGAGAGAGAGAGAGAGCACAAAAACTCCATATAAAAAAAGAACTCCATTTTCAGCGATCTATACGCAGAAGAGAGTGGAAAGCAACATACAATAATGTTCTGCAAGCACAGACTATGTCAATGAAATCGAACGAAATCTGTAAGCTAAGGAGTTTTGAAATAGAACTTAATACCGAAAATTTAGATATTTACCTTTCGAAAATCAAAAAAAAAGTATCCTATTCTCTTCCTTGGCACAAATAGAATATAAAAAAAAAATTATGAAATGCTCTTACCCGTTACAACCAAATAAGCGTTTTCATTTTTATAAATAGTAAAGATGTTACAATTAAATATTTGACAAAAAATTTGACGCTGCCGTCACTGATTCAAACTATTTGCGATATTCAAAACAATAAATAATTTGATTTTAACTCAAATTGAATTTACTATTCGATTTGATTGCTATTAGCACACTCCTAATCGATACTAAAAATTTGATCGATAACAAGTAAAATACTCGTTTGAGGTATTGAGTAAAAAGTAACCGAATCAAAACCAAAATCGAGTATGTATTCACTCGGACTAACACTACCCATTTGTCAAATTATTTATCGTGAAAGAAAAATATCTACATTTAATTTTTAAAAAATATGTTCATGATTATTTAACACAACATTAGAGCCATTTTTGGAAAAAAAAAGGGTGCAATGCAAATACGTCGCCCACGTGGAATTACAGTGCCACAGTTCATGATAGTTACAGCGCTTGGTTTTCTTGGTGGTGTTTACATCTGGAAGCCACTTATACTTAAGTATAAGAACAAAAACAGTGGTGCCGAAGAACAAATTGAAAAGCAGCTTATTGTCACAGACGACGTCGCAGCGGTTGTTGCCTCAATATCGCCCAAGTGCGTCTTAAATACTAAAGGCTAATCATTTACACATGCACAACATGCATAACCTTAAATATATTTTCACATTTAACTATATTAAACATGCTCTTCCGATTCTGGGTACTAATCTTAAAATACGTGTTTTTCTTTTTTACTTGCAGATGAGTTTCACTAAATTTCTCATACAATTCAAAAACTCAACGACGGGTCTAATGGCTATAGGCATATTCTCGACTTTGTTTATTTGTGGTGGTTATCGAATATTGATTAAGCCAGAAATGGACAAACGTCATCGTCGGGAGGCAGAGGCTTTTGCACATTTCATATTCGAACAGGAATTACACCGACCCATAGAGCCACAACAAACCATGCAATGAATTCAGAAGTGGTTCCTGAAAGACCATTTGACAAATTACGAGTCTGCAAACATTTGTTATGCAACCATTTTCGGATTTCTTTATCTCTTACATGCTACTAAAAAAGAACAAATAATTACTTAAATATAAAATAGAGCACTGAAAGATGCAATGTCCGTGATGAATATCTTTGGTTTTTTTACTGTTACAAAATTTTAAAAATTAATATCTCGAAACTAAAAAATTTGAATTTTATTTTACGGAATTAAAATTAAAGAGATAAATAAAAATGTATTATTGAATTATTTAATTGAATATTTAATGAATAAACTAAATTCGCATCTGAAAATTCACTTCTAAAATTAATTTGTTTAGTTGTTGTAGTAACAGCATTAGCAAGGCTGAGTTTGGCAATCCTTGGTTGGACATCCGGAGGATTTCCGAGGGGGTTCCGGTACGTCGACCCGATTGCCGTGGGAACCACTTTGAATGCACCAAAGGCAGGAAGAAAAATGTGTTTCCTTTCCCACCTTAGCCCTTGCAATTTTAGTCTGTACCGCAGAATCGTCTGCAACACAGCTTCCAGTGGCCACCCCGTGGAGGTAAAGCAAGCACTTGGTCATGAATTGGATAGTTACAACACTGGACTACCGACCGGTCGATCAGTGTCTGCCCAATCCATCTTAACCCAGATCACTTAGTTTCTTTAGTGTTTTTTTTTTTGTGGGATGACATATAATGTCAATGGTATTAATGTCAAATGACATTATTTCAGTTTGATTTAGACATAATGTCAATTCACATCATGTCCGAATGAAATATTGCACCGCAGACGAAAACTATTAGTAATCCGTGGGGGTTAAGCGCCAGAGGGAAAATTTTTTCCAAAAAATCGTGCGAATATTTGGGAACATTTTTCAAGTTAAGAGGGATGTGTTGTAGGGTATTTGTACTTGTTTCCACATTACAGTTCCACATTACATCAAAAACAATACTATAACAACATTACAACAGCAACATTAGAACAACATTACAACAACTGAACTTTTTTTTTTTTAACTATAAAATTTGTTGGCCTGCATAAAGCTATATTGCCAGGGTATAAACTGTTTAATTCTTATTTCCACAGATTACAGTTGACGCAACTGTACTAAGTACGAGTTTCAACAAAAACAACTCGTCTTGACCGAAACACGTCCTCACACCAAGCCACGCCAAATGGTAATCACTACTGAACTTAAATAATATTAGAACATCAACATACTAATAATATTAGAACATACAAGAAGCATTTTATTTTGTATTGCATACGATATTTAAATTTTTTAACCCAATACACTGCAAAGTGAATCTATCTTTTGGTGTCTAATCGTTCTCAAAACACACATTTTTAAGGCCTGCGCACACAGAGGCGATTTCGCTGACTAATTTCAAAACCATTTCGATATTTCAAAAAATCTAGCTTCGAAAAGGCAGCGATTTCACCACAGTAGATTTTGTTTGTTATTTATTAAATTGCTATGGAAACTATCAAAAAGTCTGACTGAAATGGTTCTGAAACCGACTAATTTGTTTGTTATTTATTAGACTACTATGGAAACACTCAAAAAGTTTATTTTCAAACTGATTCGAATTGGTTTTGAAACTGACTTTTTGTGTTTGTTATTTATTGTATTGCTATGGCAACAGGCTGTATAAAAACGCTCTATTTTCGAAAAAACGATGATTTTTGACAAAATTTATTTCTCGACAGTATACACAAAAGTAAGGTTTACACACAAAAGGCATACAACACACTCACGACGCATATTACACGAGTGTCATGAAATTATTATAATTTTCTTTTATTCTCAAAAACACATTTTCTGCTGTTTAACTGTGCTATAATTACACCAGTGTTGCCAGATATCTGAAACAAATTTCCCCGAAAATGACCGAAAATGCTGAATTTCCTACTACAAATTTTTAAAAACCACTAAAATAATTCTTGTGTATTGTGTGTTAAATAATTGTTTTTCGAAAGTGTTATCGTCATTCTTCCTCCAGGGCCAAATTACTGTATTCGTGATCGAGCAAATTCGATCGAAATGTTTGAGTTTGAGATTACGGCACTCGTCATGATGCAAGAACCAAGTGGTGTCAGTAGATGACTGCTCTCCAAATTTGAGCAAGATACATAGAATACTAGATAACGATATGAGGCCGTTTACCGTTATCTAGCATGACGTCAGCAGATACTTGTCACTTTGGCAGAAAAATGCAAGCGTTGCCACAAATTTAGCGGAAAGTATTCGACGACGAAAGGTGAGTTTTTGCAATAATGTAGCAGTTTCTATCAAATTCCGACATTTCTGTTGTATCTATTTTAATTTTTGAGTCTTAAGCTCAGATTAGGCAAATATTTACCCAAATACACTCAGATATTTTCAAAATCAACTAAAATCGTATGTATTTGATTTTTCTGAATGTATTTTCCCAGTATTTTGGCAAATGTTTACCTAATCTGACCGTGGCTTTAAGCAAAATAATCCACTGTAGCAGAAAATGTTTCAATTCAGATCTTTCTGGCAACGTTGGCTGACAGAAAAACGTAAACAAAGAACAGCTGTTCGTGTGACAAGAAGTATCTGCTGACGTCACGACAAAATGGCGATCCTAACGGTAAACGTCATGTCGTCATCTGTGTTTATATCCTTCTTGATTTGAGCATATTTGCTGTCATTTCGTGGCTTATAGAACAGAGTTGTAAAGAAATGATAAATTTGATTCGAGTTTAGCATCAATTTGTAATTTATTTTGTTTGTAGATTCTTTCTTTCTATGCATTCTCAAATTGCAATAAAACTTTAAAAATCGCAGGAAAATACATACACAATTTTTTGGGAATTTGGGATTTTATGTACCTAAAAAAAACAACCCTACTTATTTCTATAAGCCACAGCTTTTGACAGCTCTCCCTACTGGTATCACCTTCTTATTGCATCATGGGCACTCGCTATCGAAATTTGAGATTACTGCAATCGACAACGAGTGCGAATGAAATCAAGCGCAAAATCATTCTATAACTCAGCAGTGCACGAAATGTAAGTTTATTTCGGTTTTTATAAATGCTTTATGAAAAATCGGCAAAAGTAAAATTAAAAAATCAACATTCATTTAAAATTGTACACATCCAGTAGCGTAGCTCTACGGGTTGGTTCGAAGCACTAAATTGAACCATTGTCAGTATAGTGATGACCATGGATAAGAATAGTTAATCCTTACATTTTATTATATATGAAACGAAAAACAAAAATTTTCCCGGGCCAAAATGTAATAGTTTAGAAGTCTTGTTATAAAAAAATACAAAAAAAAAATAAAATCACTGTTTCATTTATGATGTACAAGGGTCAAACATTTACCGATTTCGGCATTTTTTTGTATTTTCCAAATGCGTGATATCCGCACAAAAACATTTCGATCAGCAAAAATTTTTGTTTTTCGCCCTACATATATGACAAAACTTATTAAATAAGTATAAAACCATTCAAAAGACTAAATAATCTATTAATTTTCATTAGATTAAACAAATAATACGAATTTTATTGTTTCTGAACCATTATTTCTTCACAAATCTTGCATTTAACCATTTTGACGTTTTTTATACAACATTTTTTAAAGCAAAATTGACGTTTTTCTGTCATTATTACCTGGCATCACTCCCTAGGTGCAGTCATTTTGACGTTTTTCGACCCAAATGACGTTTTTTTTGGCTAAAAATTACGTTTTTCTAAACTTTTTGACGTTTTTTGGTTTCAAAATTACGTTTTTTCATGAGATTGAAAAATGTTATAAATTAGAATTCCTTTCCAGTTAAAAAATACTTTGTATATGGAAAATGAGTTTATTGAATTAATATTAATTTTTTTATATTATGATACATTTGAGTATACATCATGAGTATTTTCTTTCTATAAAGTATTTTTATCTTGAAAGTATGTATTTATGGTTTCAACATTTTTCAACCGAATTTGAAAGCTACTTGAAACCAAAGACAAAAAACATCCATATTTTCCTAAATAAAGTTACGTTGGGTCTATCAAAAGGGGTCCGATCGACGCAAAACTTCACTGGCCGCGTTTTTATGTCTGAGGGAAGCAGAAAATGTACAGGAATGAGAAATAATTTTTTTTGTGCAACATTATTGTACTTATCCAGTAGCGTAGCTCTAGGGGTTGATCCGAGGCCATTAAATTGGGCCATTGCCCAAAACAATTGTCAGTCAAGTGATGACCATGGACATGGATAGATTACACAACCGAACAAGATTTTGCTCCATAAATCACAGTAAGGTATTCTTATAGATTTTTGGACGCTGCACAAAATGGTGTTTTAATTGGCGTCTCTCAAATTTTCCATCTCGTCAGGTTTTTGAGGAATTTAGGATAAAAAAAAACAAGTTTTGAAATATTTATTAAGCTTTTAAGAGATTTAAATTTTCGCTCAAAGTTTATGTTTATGTAGTCGTTTTTTGTTATGATTTTCTTTAAAGTTATGATCATTTGAAAAAAGTATTACAATTTTTGATTATATGGGTTTTTCTCAAATATAAAAAAATGGACGAGATAGAGCAATACTGGGGACACAATCTTGTTGAGCATCCAAAATCTTTTAAGAAGAAGTATGTAAAATTAAAAGGACTTTGCCAAATCCTTTTAATTTTACACCCCATATGCAAAATGCTTTTGTTTAGACTCAAAAACTAGACTAGATAGAGCAATTCAGTGGACAACATCGTGTTCAGAATCAAAAAATCTTTTAAATCTTTTGCTTTGTGGAGTACCACGTTCTATTTCACTTTGCCTTAGAGAATAAATATACTCCAAAAAAAATAAATGGACTAAACTTAACGGTTCATATATTGAACAGAAAAAATCGTAAAAAACTAGCTATTGTTTTGAAGATCAACGTTAGTACTAAACGATGACGTAAAAAAGATTAGTTTACTCTTGAGAAGTCCTTGATCCTAAATGCTACATTTGGTCTATACAGTGCACGAAGTAATGATAAGACCAACATCAAAATGTTAAAAATCTTTTATTTTATTACTGATACAGGGCATGTTTATTGCCAAATATTAAGTTGTACTAACAATTAATTTAATTAACTTAAAGATGACTAAATTCATGCACTCAAATATTTTTGATAAATAAATAAAATTTATTTCATACGAACAAATGATAAGGCCAAACTATAAAAATTTCTGAAATATTATAAATATTATTTTTGTTTAATTGTTAGTAGTTAGTATATGAACCCTTTTTAATTATAGCATGTTGATGAATGAATTGCAGCATATTGGATGAATGAATTGCAGCATTATTTCCACTCGTCTTCAGCCGTTTCTTCATCAAGTAGCTCTATGTACTTAAGGCTGTCCATTTTGGTCGAAAAAAAACCACTCGGGGTCTTTCCAAGGAGACCCCGAGATAACGCTGCAATTCATTTATCCAAGGCAACAAAACGGTTCTTGAGTACGCGTAGCATACCTGTTTTGGGCTGGCCCGCTTGCAGCCCCGGTATAGACCCCAAAATTGTATTAAGTCTTTAATTAACTCAATGCCACGGCGTCTTCAACATGGTATAATTAAAAAGAGTTCATACTAACAACAAAACAACGAAAAAAAAAAACAATTTCAGCTCAGCCAGCATTTGAACGTAAGGTTATAAGTTCCGCACATTCACGATGTGCCACTGAGCTACTTCCGTTCTGGTCGATAAAAACAATGCTTATATCGAATTCGATGTTAGCAATGTAAACGTTTATTAAAAATTAGTTTTTAATTTGCACAATTTAAAAACGTTTCCAATAAAAGTAAAATGCAATACTTTTATTGGTAACTTTTTCAAATTGTTGCAAATTTAATTGTTATTTGCTGTAAAACGACTTAATTTGGAGCAAATGTTTTTTGTTTGTTTTTTTGTTTAAGTTTGTATTCAAAAGTAGTATATTTGAAGCAAACGTTCTACAAGCATATTAATTCTTTGAGTTTTAGTGTTTTTCCTACGTTTTATTTTCTATTTAAATACATATATATGTACGTAATGTGAAACTTTAAAGAATAAGTACTATATTTTTTTGTTTTGTTATTAATTGTTTTTATATTAGTAAAATATGGTATTAAACTCATAAAATGAGTATAAAACCACACAAAATACTCATTACTCTATTAAAATACTTTCGATTTAACAAGTAATACAAATTTTGTTCTTTCTATGGTACCATTACCGTTTGTTCTTCACAAATCTAGCATGTAACCATTTTGACGTTTTTTACACCCAAAAGCCCATTTTTCAAGCCAAATTGACGTTTTTTTGTCAGCTCCTTGAGCCTCGGATTTTGCAATATAAAGTGTATAAGAAAAATTGGATTTTTAAAAATCATGTTTCGTGTAATGGAGTACACTCTAAAAAGTGCATGTAAAAATGCTATACTACAGTGTTTATTTTTCAACAGAAAAGTGTGTAAATATGTGCAAAAAATGATTGAAATTGGACTTTGAACATTAGGAGTTTAACATTGCAGAATTTTTTGATAAAATTACAAACTTTGGTCGTTTTTAAATACATTTAGTGTAAATTTAACCCAAAAAAGTAAAATTAAACATACATCGCGTAAGTTTCTTTGAAATTTACTATCAGAATATGTAGCTTCGCAAACAACAACATGTAAAAACTTGAAAAGACGCCACCCGTGAAATCGTGAAAAATTGCAGCAGTCGCATAAATTCTTCATTCGGCATTAATAAAACAATTTAATACATTTCATATAATCCGGAGGATCCTCGTCAGCAGTTAATTATTCTAGTGCAAGTAATAAGTTATTATAACTAATAGTGTTTAAGCGCAATGCATAAATGCGAAATATGTGGAATAAAATTAAAAGAATTAAAATTGTATTAGAAGCATTTATACAACATGCATAAAAACATGTTTACGTATCTATATATAAGATTATGTAAGTTACAAAATGTATAAATTGGAAAAACAAATAAAGACAAAGTCCAAGTAATTTAACTAGGGTTGGATTTAAAATTACACATCCAAAGAGTACTTCTCAAGGTAAATTTAAACATTTGGTTCTTAGCTTTACACACATAACGTTTCGACTATTTAAGCATTTGGTGTGGAAGTTTACACATAACGAATACACATATGATGTGTACAATTAACATGTGTGTAAAATTACACTCATTAAATTAGGTTATTAGTTGCCTAGTTTAATGAGTGCAAAATTACACAAATATTACTAAGAGTGTAGCTTAGCCCACAAGCTACCAGCAAGCTAACCGCTGTTTTAGCAAATAGCATATCCGCTTCCACTTGTCGCTCTCGCAAACTTACATCATCCGTCAAAAACTGGAATGACATGGATAGTCGGATGTACTTGGATGGCTTGTACGCTTAAGTTGTTTTGTATGCGCATTGCGCACTACGGAAAATGTTAGTATTTTATATTGCAGTACATGTTTCGTGCAACATTGCAGAAAATCTTTAAAATATGAAAATCATTACATATTATTATTATTATTATTATTGAACGGGATATGCACTGCGTCCAATATTGAACTATTGTGCCCCGTCAAGGACTTATAGCAACTCTATAAGTCCTATCCCATTGAGAAATTGTAGTATCGGGCCTACTTCTAGGGATTTCAATATGTGTTCTGGTATTTGGTGGTCGCCCAGATATCTTTTCCGTTTTTGCATGAGTGCGGGGCACTCTCCTAAGATATGTTTTGGAGTTTCAATGTCCTCCGTGCAAAACCTGCATTTGTCGTCCGATACTATTCTCAGTTTTGATAGGTGGTAGTTTAGCCTACAATGTCCTGTCAAGATCCCTGTTATTATTCTTATACTCTTTTTTTGTTAAATTCATACATTCTTTATGTCGCTTTAGGTAGTAAGTCCCTAGTAGTGTTTTTGATTGTTTCAGGCCTGGTAGATTGTCCCAGTATGATTTCCTTAGTTTATCTTCTTCTTCTTTTAATATGATAGAGATGGTCCCTTTTCCCATTCCACAGAATGGTTCTGGCCCTACGAAGGGAGTTTCCACTCCTTTCTTTGCTAGTTCGTCTGCCATTTCATTACCTTTTATCCCTCTGTGACCCGGGACCCAGTAGATACAAACCCGATTGTGCAGGCCAAGCGTATTCAGTTTATCAAGGCACTCCCACACCAGTTTAGAGCTTACCTGGTATGATTTTAGTGCTTTGATTGCAGCTTGACTGTCGGATAGGATCGCAATGGTTTGGTTCCGGTATTTCCGTTTGAGGTTGAAGTGAGCGCATCTATCAATGGCATATATTTCCGCCTGAAATATGCTGGTGTATTTACCCATGGGCTCAGAGTATTTTATCCTTGGCCCAAACACTCCTGCTCCTGTACCTTCTTCCGAAAGAGACCCGTCTGTATACCAGGTTATCATACTTTGGTTTATTGTGTAATTTTCATGTACACCTTCCCACTCCTTTTTATTGCTAAGTTGTGTTGCAAATCGTTTGATGAAGCTGAACTTCGGTATCATGTTATCTCTTGGTAGTGAGATTTCAGGGTGTTGCTTCGTAAGAATATCAATCTTCCGACTTATGCTACAAGCTGACCCGACGCTTCCTCCTGTTATTCTCAGTATAGCCCTCTTCGCCTGCGGCTGAACGTAGATGTGAAGAGGTGTTAATTCTAACAGGACTTCTAATGATGCTGTAGAACAGCTTCTCATAGCCCCAGTTATACACACGCACGCTAATCTTTGCATTTTGGTTAATTCATTGATAACCGTTTGATGATTTGTTCTTCCTACCCATGTTATCGCTCCATATGCGATCATTGGTCGTACGATTGCAGTATACATCCATCGTAGTATTTTTGGTGTACAGCCCTCTTATGCCCTCTTGGCTTTCTTTGATACATTATCAACATGCTTTTTCCAGAGTAGTTTCTGATCCAGGGTAATGCCCAGGAATTTTTTCTCTGTTTGAAGCTTCACTTCCGTTCCATCTAACATAATTGGTTTCAGGTGATTAAGTTTATATTTCCTTGTAAATGGTACAATAGTAGTCTTTGCTGGATTTACATTCAGTCCTACTTTTGAACACCATTTTTTAGTCACCTTCAACCCTTGCTGAATTCTTTCACATATCATTACATATATCGTTATTACAGTATATCATTACATAACGGTAAAAACAATTGTTTTAAAAAACTTGCTTTCTATTACACCGGGCAAAAATTGAAATTTTTTTGTATACACTGAAATAAAAAAAAACCTGTAAAATTGAAATTAGCTTCCTTTCAATTTTAATTGCATGTCATCATTTGTTAATTTGATAAGAATTGCATAATTTCATCAGTGTTGCCAGGTGATGATGACAGAAAAACGTACGTAATGGTGAACATTTGATAAAAACAACCTAATTTTTATGATTTGTTAAATCTAATGAATACAATGTGCGACAATTTAAAGGTTATTGAATCCGACCTGGTATCGGTCAAGATGGGTCGAAAGTATTCATATAGAGTAGCAATTCCTTTAATGGGTTTTGCAAAGTTAGTTTCCTTTCCAAAATCCATTGAGGATTTTGCTACTCTATATGAATACTTTCGACCCATCTTGACCGTTACCAGGTCGGAAAAATGTGTTGCACAGTGATATTAATAGAGTATTTAGTCTTTTGTATGGTTTTATACTTATTTAATGAGTTTAATGATTTAATGACACATCTCAAAATACTGGTGCTTGGAGTTATGAATGTCACTAGGATCCTCAGATATTAATCTACATGCAGCCAAAAGACAGAATTCATATCTTTAGATTTTATTGTATTTAAAACGTTTGTAAAAACATTCCACCTACCAAAAATCATACCAAATACTCAAAGTTAAAATTTTAAACCGCGATTTTTGAGTTGTATCTTTATTGCAGGGAATGAGCGATATATGGGCCGAAAAACCAAAATTTTCGCTGATCGAATTGTTATTGAGCGGATATCCAGCATTTTGAAAAAACAAAAACCAAATGTTAAAAAACGCTGAAATCGCTCAACGTTTGACCTTGTACATCAAAAAAATAACTAAGTGATTTAAATTTTGTTGGTATTTTTAATAACAAGACTTCTAAACTATTACATTTTGGCCCGGGCAAATTTTTGATTCTCGTTTTATCTATAATAAAATGTAAGCATTAACTATTCTTATCCATGGTCATCACTAGACTGACAATGGTTCAATTTTATGGCTTCGAACCAACCCCTACACAGAAAAATTTTTGGTTGGTAAATCTAACCAAAAAAAATTGTTAATTTATCAACCCATACATAAAAAATTGTTTTTTTACCAATACAAAATTGTTATTTTACTTGTACGCGAAAGCATGATGTATGCATAGAACATGTTCTATTTTTAGATTGAACAGACTGTGCAGAGTATACTACATTTAGACGCACCAATATTTTTCATAACTTATCGTCATTTTACTCTTTCCAAGTTTTTTTTTAGTTTTGCTGTCATAAAGTAACATTTAAGGGTCAGATTTTACAAATATAACATCGTTTCATGTTGCCATTGCATAAATCCGTCACAAAATTAGGTTTTAAGTTGGCAAAATGTCGACAAATCGCCACAATCCTTATTTATGTCAGATGGTTAAGATGGCGGAAAGTGTCAGAAGCGGCACTACCTTATATTCTTTTACCATGATGTGTTCTATTTATAGATATATGTTATATTTAACAGACTGTACAGAGTATACCACATTTAGACGCTTGTTGAATAATGTTAGAGCTAGCTCAAACTGCTAAGGGCTTAGCACGCTGCAGAAACTCCCAAGAGGTTCGGGTTCGAATCCCGGGATAAGTGAGTAAAGCAAGTTGAAGTTTTTAAGTAAATAAAAGTTATTACAAATTGTTATAAACAAAAAGAAACAGTAAGAAAATAAAAAAATGCTAAATAAAATAAACAAATAAAATTAAATAAATTTTTTGTTTTTGTAATAAATGCAAAAATAACAATTTTTGTGGGTTGCTAAACAACTTTTTTTGGTAAACTAACAAAGTAACAAAGAAAGTAGTAATGATTTTATCACAACAAACTGAATATCCATTGTTTTAATTTTTTAGTTTCTTTAGCTTTAATTTTGATCCATTTAAGACAATTTCCCATAATCGGATCAAGAGGAAAATTTATTGTATAATTATAAAACAGAGGGCCAATTATGCAATGCGATGCACACCGCTTTCAATCCGCCTTTTCCAAAGCGAAGCGATTCGCTTTATGCTATTATGAAATGCGAACAAAGCGAAAATTTCATTTCCAACATTTCCAATGAATTTGACAGTACACTGAAATAAAAAAATCATGTAAAATTGAAATTGCCTGCCTTTCAATTTTAATTTCAAAGACAAAATTTGTTAATTTGATGAGAACTGCATCATTCCATTCGTTTTTCATGTCATATTGATACTATTTTTGTTAAATTGGTATGAAAAACAATAAATTGATATTATAACGTTTTACACTCCATTATCAATTCACAACATCAAACTTGCAATTATCAATTAATATACCGTCAATATTAAGAAACTGACGTAAATTTACATGAAACAATTAAGTTTCGATAAAAATTTTCTATCTCTTGTGAAAAAAAATTTGAAATCGATCAAGTAGTCTCTGATTCAAAAGTTGAATCGGATAAAAAAAAGTAATCCTCATTTTTCCGCGTTCTCGTGAAAGTGCAACTTAAAAAGCGCAACTCGTAAAAAGTCTTACAAAAAAGTGAAAATAAAGTGAAAAAGTAAAAAATATTGTATTTCGGGCTTTATTCGGAAATATTTCAATATTTTTCATACACAATTTTCATAGTTCTGAAAGAAATTTAAGCTTTCAGAGAATTATTAACAAAAATCTTCGGTGGTGCAACACAAACATATCGCCTTACAGTTTGCTTGTTAAACGAATTCTTCAATTCCAATTCCTACAACAATTAATCTCCTCAACAACTCTGATTATATTGTCATATAACATATATTTATACTTCACTGTTAATTTAAAATTACAATAAATATGTAAATATTTATCACCATTCGCGTTTTATTCGTGATAAATTGAATTTATGGTATGATTCATGTAAAATTACTTTGGTATCCTATCAATTACAATTTTTTCATAACAAAATTGGTTCATATCAATTCAAAACGGGTTCAAATTCTAGTTGGTATCCCATCAATTCACTACTTTTTATATCAATTCTGCATTATTCATATCCAAATATTTACTCATCAAAATGATAAAGCAACAGCATCAAATTTGATATAATTCATTATCGGCCATATTTTGTCAACGAAAATTGAAGATTTGATGGTATTTTTTGCATTTTTTTGGTTCGGTATAGCGTTCCAATAATCAGTTGTCCAAATCATATGTTTTTTGAAAACAAATTTGTAACAAACTAAATAAATTGTGGAATTTCGAATTAAATTTCTTTATTTTGATGTATTTTAACAACATTTAAGTTAAAAAATAAATTAAATGGATTCACTAAGTGTTTTTTTGTATGCTGAGGGAGAGGAGGTTGCAGGCGACACAAATTTGAGGGTGGAAAGGCGACTGATTGGAAGTGGTTCATCTCCACTTGATATTTCGGAAAACGAGTAAAGTAGCCAATTGCTGTTATGAAGTGATTCTCTAAGATTTGTTATATATTTTATTTAATTTTACTTACATCGCATAACAAAGGTCGCTACTCGCTCCATTATTACAGGTCAAAAGAGCAAAATGCCGATAGTGCAGACAGGAATCGACATTTACTTCGCAAAGCGAGTACTATCGTCCCCCACTAATGGGAATAGGCATTCCGCAAAAATTCAAAAGACGAATCCCGTTAAGCCATCTCTCGAGCTTGGCCAAAATCGATATGCGATTCTTGCTGAAGAAAATGATTCGGATCCCAAGCCGAAATCGCAAAAACCCCCACCTATCTACCTGCGCGAGCGAAACTCTAATTCGCTCATCAAAGATATAACTCAAAATATTGGTCCTAATAATTTCCACGTGATTTCTATTCTCAGGGGACAAGTACACGAAACAAAAATCCAAATTTACAGCGAATCCAATTATAGAAAAATTGTCAATCTCTTTGATAAACTCAAAAAGAGCTACTACACCTACCAGCTCAAAAGTTCCAAAGGCCTCTCAGTCGTACTGAAAGGTATCGAGCCTTTCGTAGAATGCGACGAAATCAAAACTGCACTAAGCGATGAAGGCTTCCAAATAAAGTCCGTATTCAATATCCAGAATCAAAAAAAAATCCCACAACCCCTTTTTCGTGTGGAACTAGAGTTCGACTCGAAATTGCTCAAAAAAGGTGAACCCCACCCGATATACTCGCTCAGATATCTGCTACATCGCAAAATCACAATTGAAGTGCCTCACAAGCGCAGTGGACCGATTCAGTGTCATAACTGCCAAGAATACGGCCACACAAAGTCTTACTGCACTCTTCCCAGCGTGTGCGTAATTTGTGGAGACCTGCACGAAACAGGTTCGTGCACAAAAACTAAAGAGGATTCCACTATTAAAAAATGTAGTAATTGCGGTGGCAATCACACTGCTAACTATAGAGGCTGTGCAGTCTATCAAAGCTTCATAAAAAAGACGGAAAATGTGACGCAAAAACATGAAACATGGAAAACCCAAAAATTTCCTCCGCTATCCGCTGCACAATCCTTCGCAAACCCACTTACAAAACAAGGCGTTCCTTAAAAAGCGGTCACTCTGCCACTGTGCACGCGCAACCTGCTCTTCCTAGTAGTAGCCTTGAACAAACTCTACAAATATTCATGCAAAATATGTCTCAATTTATGTCTGGTATGCAAAATATGATGCAAGAAATGATAAAGAATCAAAGTCTTTTACTACATCATCTCATGTCTAAGCCATGAATGGTTTAAAAATATCATTCTGGAATGCAAACGGCCTGTGTCATCACAAACTAGAACTTCTCGAGTTCTTGAAAGAGTCCAGCATAGACGTTATGCTAATTTCTGAAACACACTTCACTGAAAAACACTTTTTCAATTTACCAGGATACAGACTCTATGACACAAAGCATCCAAGCGGAAACGCTAGAGGTGGAACCGCCATTCTCATTAAAAGTCGTATAAAACATTATGCTCTCCAGAATTATTGCACAGAATATATCCAAGCGACAAGTATTTCTCTCGATGAATACTTAAAAGGCCTAACATTAACAGCTATATACTGTCCGCCCAGACACAAAATATCTGAGCAACAATTCCAGACTTTTTTCCATTCTCTTGGACAAAAGTATCTCGTTGCCGGCGATTTCAACGCCAAACATACATATTGGGGCTCTCGCCTTATATCGCCAAAGGGCAGGCTCCTGTTGAACACTGTCAACAGACTCGGTCTTGACGTGATCTCTTCTGGCACGCCAACTTACTGGCCAACTGACAGTCGCAAAACCCCCGATGTCATTGACTTTGCAGTCTTCAAAACTGTAAAAAGGAGCCAATTGTTTATTGAATCCTCTCTAGATCTCTCATCAGATCATACGCCTACTATTATCACAATAAAGTATGCGCCAAGTTCTGAGGCCAATCCTACAGATAAACTGACCAGCAAACTCACATACTGGCTCAAATATCGAAAGTATATAAGCTCCCACATTATCCCTAATGTGTCACTAAAAACGAAAGTTGAAATACACACAGCTGTTAGAAATTTCACACTCTTGCTTTCCCAAGCAGGTGCAGCGGCCACTCCCGCCCAAATCCCAAAAAGCTCAACTCGCAGCTATGCAAAGTGTACTCCAAAGGACATAGAGCAGTTAATAAAAAATAAAAGGAAATACGTCGCGATTGGCAAAACAACAGATCCCCAAATCTGAAAAAACAGCTTAATGATGTCTCTCGAATTCTAAAAAAGCAGCTTGAGAGGAAATCTGAAAGAGAATTCCAGCTATTTGTTGAACATCTCGCACCCACAAAATCAACAAACTACTCGCTCTGGCGAGCTGCAAAAAATATGAAAAAATCAATACTGACAGAACCCCCAGCAGCTTTTGCCAACCACCTAAAAACCGTGTTCACCCCGAACACGACAGCTGGTGATATCCCAATACCAACATTAATCCCACATAATACCTCTTGTACAATCGCGATTAAAAAAAACGAACTTATGGAGGCAATAAACAAAAGCTTGGACCCGAAAAAAGCACCAGGACCGGACTTGATAACGCCAACTATGATAAAAGAACTGCCAACAGTTGCAATAACCCACTTATTGCACATATTTAACGCGATTCTCAGAACACGTCACTACCCAGATGATTGGAAACTATCTCAAGTTACAATGATTCCCAAACCTGGAAAAGATCCCAGTAATGTGACGTCATACCGGCCTATAAGTTTGCTCTCTGTAATATCGAAACTCTTCGAAAAACTTTTAATAAAATTGATTCTACCGAAAATTCTAGAAAAACAAGTGATTCCCGATCACCAGTTTGGCTTCCGCGAAAAGCATGGCACTAGCATGTGCACCGCATTGTTGACTCAATAAAAGGCACTTTCGAAAATAAACAGTATTGCTCCGCTGTTTTCCTCGATATCACCCAGGCCTTCGATAAAGTCTGGCACGAAGGACTTATTTACAAACTACAGCATATTCTTCCCGCTAATATGCACTGTCTACTCAAAAACTACCTCACGAATAGAAAATTTGTAGTAAAATACAAAAGCTTTGTCTCCCGAAAATACGAAATACTGGCCGGAGTACCACAAGGCAGTGTCCTCGCGCCCCTGCTATATATTCTCTATACTGCAGATATGCCCAAAAGTGATAGAACTCTCATATCGCTTTTGCTGATGACACTGCTATCATGTGCTCTCACTCAAACCCTGACATGGCATCTCTATACGTGCAAAAACACTTGGACACTCTAAGTAATTGGCTACATCGATGGAAAATCAAGGTCAATGAATCCAGAAGCTGTCACTTAACCTTCACTCTAAGAAGGGGCACGTGTCCTGCTCTGAAGATAAACGGCCAAGTCGTCCCTGAAAGTTCCGAAACCAAGTATCTTGGAATGCATCTCGATCGCCGACTCACATGGCATAAACATATTGAATCCAAAATCACTCAGATCAAATTAAAGCAATTGGAACTAAATTGGCTAATCTCAAGGGCATCAAAGCTAAATCTCACATACAAAATCCAAATATACAAAAGTATAATAAAACCCATATGGACATATGGAATTGAACTCTGGGGCACTGCCTCTCCCTCGAACGTGGAAAAACTCCAGAGAGTCCAATCTAAAATCCTGAGACAAATTGCCAGAGCCCCTTGGTATATAAAAAATACTAACATCCACAGAGACCTGAATATACCTGCAGTAAAAGACGAAATTCCGAAATTTACCTCGAAGTACAAGCAGAAGCTCATGTTTCACCCAAACATTCTAGCTAGAAATTTACTGAGACCTCTGAATCCCTCACGTCTCAAACGAAACTAATATATTCCCCATATATTAGTTACGATAACTCTACATTGCCTAAATCAATGGATATAGGGCAAATAGTTTTAATCTGAATATTATATAAATAAGCTGAATTTCTGAATTTTTGAAAAATCATTGTTAGACCTAAGTTATTATTATGTGATTCAATTAAATAAAATTACTATAAAAAAAAAAAAATAAAAAAAACTTACATTTTTCGTAATAAGAAGCACTTGCTACGAAAATATTAAAGAACTAGTGTAATTGCGCCAAAAATAACTGTCGCTTTTGATATCCGCAACCAAATACCTATCGCTTTTTACATATGAAACGTAACTGGAAAGCTCCTTCGATTTTGGAAATAGAGCGCAAGTAATAGCGAAAAGGCGGATTTCAAAATCGCGAAACGCCAATCCGCCTACTTTTGCGGCGCAAATTTAGAATTCATTCGGAAATATCACGCTAATTTATTTATTTATATATCGGTCTACCGATTTTAAAAATCTTACAGACTAGTACAAAAGCTTACGACTAATTAAAAAGAATGAATAAGTTTAAACGAAAACGATATAAATTAACATTAAAATTTAAACGGGAGAAAAACTATTACATAAACGAATACATCTTGCTATAGGCTCTTTTGAGGCATAATTGGTCCTATGCACACTATCCTCAAACAATCTATTATATCTTTAATTTCTAGCAGGTACATATAAAGTAAAAAAATTAGATATTTCATGATATTTTATTTTATCAGACAGAATATTATATGCAAACAACAATGAACAATAAGAACGTCTGTCCTTCAAAGATTGTAAACCAAGTAGTTTTCTACGACCAACGTACGATGGAAGACCATCTGGCCAACGCATTTTATACAGCGCGTATCTGGTAAATATTTTTTGCACTCTTTCAGTTCGATTAGAGTCAAGTTCATAAAATGGATTCCATATAATTGAGCAGTATTCAATCCCACTACGGACCAGAGATACATATAAAGTTTTTAGTGTTGTAGGATCATTAAAGCTTTGAGAATTCCTTTATATAGTCAAAATGACTTTTAAAATTAAGATTGGAATAAAAAATTACTCCCAAATCTTTAATTTCATCTTTACGGCTCAATTCACAATTATTTATAGAATATGTCCAAATATGACACTTGTACATGTGGTAATTTACATTTCTAATATTATCTATAATTATCGCTAGTAATAAAAAATGTCAAACAGAAGATGTTTCTCACACATCATAATCTATGTTTAGTAACACTCAGTTTGAATTGAGGCTGTGTGGCCATTTACAATTCTAATGTATTCTATTATTATCGCTATTTAGAAAAGTACACACACAAGTAATAAACAGTTTATAGCCTATGCGGGGACGCTTATCGTGCCTCTGCTGATAATATTCTAATTCTGTCTAGTTTTAAGTGCATTTTTGTGCCTATATATTTAGGTGTTTTATTAAAATAAAATCAGTACCTTACAAATACTCAAACGACGCGAACATCAGTTCGTATATTGGTCCTTCGAGGAAACGAGCTAGTGCAATTGGAAACACAGTCGTTGTAAAATTTTTAAAATTGTCTAACTCGCTAAAGTGCGAACGAAATTTAAAAAATTTTAAATAAGTGGCGTTTCTCACGGCCTAAACAGTGAGATAAGCGTAACCGAGGCTTAAACAGCGGTTGTATACAGTTAACTAATACAAGTTTTTATTTTCGAATACAAAATGTCGAATGAAAAGCGAAAATTGTTGAAACGCCAAAATGAGATTGGCGAGATGATCATCGTCATGAATGATAAGATGCAGCAGAAAAAGCTGCGTCAAACTACGTTGGATGAGACAACTTCCCACTTGGAAAAAATCTGGGATGAGTTCCAGAGGAACAGATGAAGGCATAGAAGATGATGCCGGCAGAGCGGAATTGGAATGCAGAAAATCTTGTTGGGAGCAGAAAATGCAACTCATAAATGCAATTTATACAAAATTGACATTTGATATGGGAGAGGACGATGACGATGTAGAAGAGCAAAAAGACCAAGTGGACAGGTCGTATAACGATGCTTCAATGGACTTAGCAAAGAAGATGCAGTCACTGGAGATAGTGAAAAGGCCATCAACTCTTAAACTGGAGGATATCAAAATCCCAACATTTTTTGGTGATATAATCGAATGGTCCTCTTTTTACGATATTTTCAAAAAATTGGTACAAAAATTGATGAGAAAATGTACCGATTGAAGTCATTAGTAAAGGGAGAAGCTGGAAGGCTAATTCAACATTTCAATGTTGTTGATGCAAGTTATGATGCAGCGTGGGAAATGTTAACACATCGGTACGCTAACCGGCGGTTGCTGTTTACAAAGTTGGTGGACAAAATGTTGGACCAGCCTGAAGTCAACAGCGAGGCAGCATCGAGTATAAAGCAGCTTCTCGATATAACAAATGAATGTGTTCATGCTCTGAAAGGGATGAATATCAAATTGGATGGTGCGGAGCCACTAATTGCTCGTATCATCATAAGAAAGCTGGACAGAGACGGGCTGCGGTTATATGAGCAGAACGTGAAGAAAACTAGGGAGATACAAACTCTGAGCGATGTGATGCAGTTTTTGGAGCTGCAATATCAAGCGTTAGAAGCTGTAAAAGGAAAGAAGCTGATTGGAAATAGTGGAAGCAGTAGGCAACGAAGCAATCAGCAATCTACAAATTCATTTTATACGGGACAACTAAGCTGCGCATATTGTAACACAGTAGGACATAGTGTGAACAATTGCAGGGAATTTCTTGCGCTATCAGTGGCAGATCGACACAGCTGGGCAAAGAAAAGCAACGCGTGTTATGTATGTCTATACCATAAGATGGACAAGAAATGCAGCAATGGAACTTCCAAATGCAAAAAGTGTGGTAAAAATCATCACATTCTGCTGCATTGGGAAACAACGTATGTTTTAAATAAAACAAAAAATGAACCAAGGCAGGAGTCAGCGACTTCAATGATGACAAAGGACGATGCATCACCGACTGTACTTTTGGCACCGGCACAGGTACGAGTAAAAACAGCGCATGGAGAATTTCTGACCTTGAGAGCACTAATTGACCAAAAGTCACAAAAAACCGCATTGTCAGAAGAAGCTGCTCAAATATTGAATTTACCAAAGAAGAAGATGAATTTGGAACTAGTTGGTCTTGGAAGCACGGTGGTTGGAGTAGCAAAGTCGAAAGTAAAGTTGGAAATCCGACCAAGGTTTATCAGCGACGAATTGTTCGTAATTGAGGCATTAGTATTGCCAAAGCTGGCCAAGGCGCATCCGGACACATCATTTAAGTATGATATCAATCAGTTGAAAAATCATACTTTGGCCGATCCTAATTTTAACAAATCAGACCGAATTGATATAGTAATCGGCGGCGACTTGTATCCAGAGATCTTAGAGGAAGGCATATTGAAATTGGATAAAATCCTGGGTCAATCAACAAAGCTTGGGTGGATATTATCCGGAGTACTCAACGTAGAAAGTAGGAGTAAGCAATTAACAGCAGCCGTGACAACTGGGTTGGAGCTATTTTGGGAGTTGGAGGAGATAAATGATTCGGTTATTCCTTCAGATGATGATGATTTATGTCTACGGCAATACAAAGCTACAACGAAACCAGATAGAGATGGCAGATTCATTGTTAACTTGCCGTTTAAAGAAGATAACGCCCTCGGAGATTCTCGAAAGCAAGCAATAGCGAGATTCCTGAATTTAGAGAAAAAGTTACAAGCAAATAATGCATTAAAAACGGAATATGTTAAATTCATGCGGGTGTACCAACACCTCGGTCATATGGAAGAAGTTAACGACAATCAGCGTGGAAAATATTATCTTCCTCATCAAGCGGTGGTTCGTGAGAGCAGTATTACGACTAAGGTTAGAGTTGTTTTTGATGCTTCGGCGAAAACATCAAATGGCAAAAGCCTCAACGATGTGTTACATGTGGGGCCAAGACTACAGACAGATATATTTGATATCATAGTGAAGTGGCGAGTTTGGAAAAATATAATGATGGCAGACGTAGAGAAAATGTATCGTCAGGTAAAAATCGCGAAAGAAGACCAGAGTTACCAATACATACTTTGGAGAGAGAATAAGGCGGAACCGATAAAGCAGTATGAACTAACAACGGTCACATATGGAACAACTTCAGCACCATTCCTTGCCATTAGAACATTGCACGAGATAGCAAATCAATGCGACGATGCAGACATAGCTAAAATCATCAAGGAAGATTTTTATATGGACGATCTGATGACTGGAGCAGATACCATCGAAGTGCAGGCGAATTCGTGGTAAAATATCACATCATTTGGATAAATTTGGATTCCATTTGAGAAAATGGAGTTCTAATACCGAAGACATTATCGCTGACATTCCTAATACCAGTGAAAATGAAGTTCTGCAGATTCAAGAGGACGAGACGATAAAAACTCTGGGTTTACAATGGAGTCCAAAAACCGACGAGTTTATGTTTAGCATAGCTACTACCGAAGGAAGAACGGTGACAAAACGGCAAGCATTGTCATATCTTGCTCGAATATTTGATCCACTGGGCTGGTTGGCACCTATAACAATAGTTGCCAAGTTGTTCATACAAAACTTGTGGAAAATTAAAACAGAGTGGGATGACAAGTTAGACGACGTATTGACGAAGGAATGGAATAACTTCATACAACATTTGCCAGCAATAAAAACGATTAGAATTTCTCGATGGATGTTCCTGACGAAGAATGCAACGTTCCAATAAAAAGACGCTGCCAAAATTAGAACTGTGTGCGGCTCATTTGTTGGCAAGGTTGTTGAACAAAATCACAGACATCATCAAACGAGACTGCCAGATTTATGCTTGGAGCGATTCGATGATAACATTGGGCTGGATTAGAAATAAAAGAAGTAAGGATAAATTCGTGAGAACAAGGACAACGGAAATTAGCGCTTTGATTCCCACAGCTAAATGGAATCATGTCAGTACAAAGGAGAACCCAGCTGACATCGCATCAAGAGGAATTTCACCATCTAAGTTAGAACAAAATATTTTATGGTGGAGAGGTCCGACATGGTTGGTGCAAGATGAATATGATTGGCCAAAAGAAGCAGTTGCAGAAAAGAGTGTATTAGTAGCAACTACAACACTGACAGAGCAGCCAAATATACTACTTCAGTTGCAAGAAAGGTGCTCATCATTAAGAAAATTGGAAAGAGTTGCAGCTTATATTCTGAGGTTTAAAGGAGTATTGAAAGGAGAAAAGTTTCCGGCATATTTAACGGCAGACGAACTGCGAGCAGCCAAAACAATGTTAATAAAAAATCAGCAACTTGCAGAGTTTTCAAGCGAAATACGGTTATTGAAGAACAACAAAACTTCTAGGGATTTCAATATGTGTTCTGGTATTTGGTGGTCGCCCAGATATCTTTTCCGTTTTTGCATGAGTGCGGGGCACTCTCCTAAGATATGTTTTGGAGTTTCAATGTCCTCCGTGCAAAACCTGCATTTGTCGTCCGATACTATTCTCAGTTTTGATAGGTGGTAGTTTAGCCTACAATGTCCTGTCAAGATCCCTGTTATTATTCTTATACTCTTTTTTTGTTAAATTCATACATTCTTTATGTCGCTTTAGGTAGTAAGTCCCTAGTAGTGTTTTTGATTGTTTCAGGCCTGGTAGATTGTCCCAGTATGATTTCCTTAGTTTATCTTCTTCTTCTTTTAATATGATAGAGATGGTCCCTTTTCCCATTCCACAGAATGGTTCTGGCCCTACGAAGGGAGTTTCCACTCCTTTCTTTGCTAGTTCGTCTGCCATTTCATTACCTTTTATCCCTCTGTGACCCGGGACCCAGTAGATACAAACCCGATTGTGCAGGCCAAGCGTATTCAGTTTATCAAGGCACTCCCACACCAGTTTAGAGCTTACCTGGTATGATTTTAGTGCTTTGATTGCAGCTTGACTGTCGGATAGGATCGCAATGGTTTGGTTCCGGTATTTCCGTTTGAGGTTGAAGTGAGCGCATCTATCAATGGCATATATTTCCGCCTGAAATATGCTGGTGTATTTACCCATGGGCTCAGAGTATTTTATCCTTGGCCCAAACACTCCTGCTCCTGTACCTTCTTCCGAAAGAGACCCGTCTGTATACCAGGTTATCATACTTTGGTTTATTGTGTAATTTTCATGTACACCTTCCCACTCCTTTTTATTGCTAAGTTGTGTTGCAAATCGTTTGATGAAGCTGAACTTCGGTATCATGTTATCTCTTGGTAGTGAGATTTCAGGGTGTTGCTTCGTAAGAATATCAATCTTCCGACTTATGCTACAAGCTGACCCGACGCTTCCTCCTGTTATTCTCAGTATAGCCCTCTTCGCCTGCGGCTGAACGTAGATGTGAAGAGGTGTTAATTCTAACAGGACTTCTAATGATGCTGTAGAACAGCTTCTCATAGCCCCAGTTATACACACGCACGCTAATCTTTGCATTTTGGTTAATTCATTGATAACCGTTTGATGATTTGTTCTTCCTACCCATGTTATCGCTCCATATGCGATCATTGGTCGTACGATTGCAGTATACATCCATCGTAGTATTTTTGGTGTACAGCCCTCTTATGCCCTCTTGGCTTTCTTTGATACATTATCAACATGCTTTTTCCAGAGTAGTTTCTGATCCAGGGTAATGCCCAGGAATTTTTTCTCTGTTTGAAGCTTCACTTCCGTTCCATCTAACATAATTGGTTTCAGGTGATTAAGTTTATATTTCCTTGTAAATGGTACAATAGTAGTCTTTGCTGGATTTACATTCAGTCCTACTTTTGAACACCATTTTTTAGTCACCTTCAACCCTTGCTGAATTCTTTCACATATCATTACATATATCGTTATTACAGTATATCATTACATAACGGTAAAAACAATTGTTTTAAAAAACTTGCTTTCTATTACACCGGGCAAAAATTGAAATTTTTTTGTATACACTGAAATAAAAAAAAACCTGTAAAATTGAAATTAGCTTCCTTTCAATTTTAATTGCATGTCATCATTTGTTAATTTGATAAGAATTGCATAATTTCATCAGTGTTGCCAGGTGATGATGACAGAAAAACGTACGTAATGGTGAACATTTGATAAAAACAACCTAATTTTTATGATTTGTTAAATCTAATGAATACAATGTGCGACAATTTAAAGGTTATTGAATCCGACCTGGTATCGGTCAAGATGGGTCGAAAGTATTCATATAGAGTAGCAATTCCTTTAATGGGTTTTGCAAAGTTAGTTTCCTTTCCAAAATCCATTGAGGATTTTGCTACTCTATATGAATACTTTCGACCCATCTTGACCGTTACCAGGTCGGAAAAATGTGTTGCACAGTGATATTAATAGAGTATTTAGTCTTTTGTATGGTTTTATACTTATTTAATGATTTTAATGATTTAATGACACATCTCAAAATACTGGTGCTTGGAGTTATGAATGTCACTAGGATCCTCAGATATTAATCTACATGCAGCCAAAAGACAGAATTCATATCTTTAGATTTTATTGTATTTAAAACGTTTGTAAAAACATTCCACCTACCAAAAATCATACCAAATACTCAAAGTTAAAATTTTAAACCGCGATTTTTGAGTTGTATCTTTATTGCAGGGAATGAGCGATATATGGGCCGAAAAACCAAAATTTTCGCTGATCGAATTGTTATTGAGCGGATATCCAGCATTTTGAAAAAACAAAAACCAAATGTTAAAAAACGCTGAAATCGCTCAACGTTTGACCTTGTACATCAAAAAAATAACTAAGTGATTTAAATTTTGTTGGTATTTTTAATAACAAGACTTCTAAACTATTACATTTTGGCCCGGGCAAATTTTTGATTCTCGTTTTATCTATAATAAAATGTAAGCATTAACTATTCTTATCCATGGTCATCACTAGACTGACAATGGTTCAATTTTATGGCTTCGAACCAACCCCTACACAGAAAAATTTTTGGTTGGTAAATCTAACCAAAAAAAATTGTTAATTTATCAACCCATACATAAAAAATTGTTTTTTTACCAATACAAAATTGTTATTTTACTTGTACGCGAAAGCATGATGTATGCATAGAACATGTTCTATTTTTAGATTGAACAGACTGTGCAGAGTATACTACATTTAGACGCACCAATATTTTTCATAACTTATCGTCATTTTACTCTTTCCAAGTTTTTTTTTAGTTTTGCTGTCATAAAGTAACATTTAAGGGTCAGATTTTACAAATATAACATCGTTTCATGTTGCCATTGCATAAATCCGTCACAAAATTAGGTTTTAAGTTGGCAAAATGTCGACAAATCGCCACAATCCTTATTTATGTCAGATGGTTAAGATGGCGGAAAGTGTCAGAAGCGGCACTACCTTATATTCTTTTACCATGATGTGTTCTATTTATAGATATATGTTATATTTAACAGACTGTACAGAGTATACCACATTTAGACGCTTGTTGAATAATGTTAGAGCTAGCTCAAACTGCTAAGGGCTTAGCACGCTGCAGAAACTCCCAAGAGGTTCGGGTTCGAATCCCGGGATAAGTGAGTAAAGCAAGTTGAAGTTTTTAAGTAAATAAAAGTTATTACAAATTGTTATAAACAAAAAGAAACAGTAAGAAAATAAAAAAATGCTAAATAAAATAAACAAATAAAATTAAATAAATTTTTTGTTTTTGTAATAAATGCAAAAATAACAATTTTTGTGGGTTGCTAAACAACTTTTTTTGGTAAACTAACAAAGTAACAAAGAAAGTAGTAATGATTTTATCACAACAAACTGAATATCCATTGTTTTAATTTTTTAGTTTCTTTAGCTTTAATTTTGATCCATTTAAGACAATTTCCCATAATCGGATCAAGAGGAAAATTTATTGTATAATTATAAAACAGAGGGCCAATTATGCAATGCGATGCACACCGCTTTCAATCCGCCTTTTCCAAAGCGAAGCGATTCGCTTTATGCTATTATGAAATGCGAACAAAGCGAAAATTTCATTTCCAACATTTCCAATGAATTTGACAGTACACTGAAATAAAAAAATCATGTAAAATTGAAATTGCCTGCCTTTCAATTTTAATTTCAAAGACAAAATTTGTTAATTTGATGAGAACTGCATCATTCCATTCGTTTTTCATGTCATATTGATACTATTTTTGTTAAATTGGTATGAAAAACAATAAATTGATATTATAACGTTTTACACTCCATTATCAATTCACAACATCAAACTTGCAATTATCAATTAATATACCGTCAATATTAAGAAACTGACGTAAATTTACATGAAACAATTAAGTTTCGATAAAAATTTTCTATCTCTTGTGAAAAAAAATTTGAAATCGATCAAGTAGTCTCTGATTCAAAAGTTGAATCGGATAAAAAAAAGTAATCCTCATTTTTCCGCGTTCTCGTGAAAGTGCAACTTAAAAAGCGCAACTCGTAAAAAGTCTTACAAAAAAGTGAAAATAAAGTGAAAAAGTAAAAAATATTGTATTTCGGGCTTTATTCGGAAATATTTCAATATTTTTCATACACAATTTTCATAGTTCTGAAAGAAATTTAAGCTTTCAGAGAATTATTAACAAAAATCTTCGGTGGTGCAACACAAACATATCGCCTTACAGTTTGCTTGTTAAACGAATTCTTCAATTCCAATTCCTACAACAATTAATCTCCTCAACAACTCTGATTATATTGTCATATAACATATATTTATACTTCACTGTTAATTTAAAATTACAATAAATATGTAAATATTTATCACCATTCGCGTTTTATTCGTGATAAATTGAATTTATGGTATGATTCATGTAAAATTACTTTGGTATCCTATCAATTACAATTTTTTCATAACAAAATTGGTTCATATCAATTCAAAACGGGTTCAAATTCTAGTTGGTATCCCATCAATTCACTACTTTTTATATCAATTCTGCATTATTCATATCCAAATATTTACTCATCAAAATGATAAAGCAACAGCATCAAATTTGATATAATTCATTATCGGCCATATTTTGTCAACGAAAATTGAAGATTTGATGGTATTTTTTGCATTTTTTTGGTTCGGTATAGCGTTCCAATAATCAGTTGTCCAAATCATATGTTTTTTGAAAACAAATTTGTAACAAACTAAATAAATTGTGGAATTTCGAATTAAATTTCTTTATTTTGATGTATTTTAACAACATTTAAGTTAAAAAATAAATTAAATGGATTCACTAAGTGTTTTTTTGTATGCTGAGGGAGAGGAGGTTGCAGGCGACACAAATTTGAGGGTGGAAAGGCGACTGATTGGAAGTGGTTCATCTCCACTTGATATTTCGGAAAACGAGTAAAGTAGCCAATTGCTGTTATGAAGTGATTCTCTAAGATTTGTTATATATTTTATTTAATTTTACTTACATCGCATAACAAAGGTCGCTACTCGCTCCATTATTACAGGTCAAAAGAGCAAAATGCCGATAGTGCAGACAGGAATCGACATTTACTTCGCAAAGCGAGTACTATCGTCCCCCACTAATGGGAATAGGCATTCCGCAAAAATTCAAAAGACGAATCCCGTTAAGCCATCTCTCGAGCTTGGCCAAAATCGATATGCGATTCTTGCTGAAGAAAATGATTCGGATCCCAAGCCGAAATCGCAAAAACCCCCACCTATCTACCTGCGCGAGCGAAACTCTAATTCGCTCATCAAAGATATAACTCAAAATATTGGTCCTAATAATTTCCACGTGATTTCTATTCTCAGGGGACAAGTACACGAAACAAAAATCCAAATTTACAGCGAATCCAATTATAGAAAAATTGTCAATCTCTTTGATAAACTCAAAAAGAGCTACTACACCTACCAGCTCAAAAGTTCCAAAGGCCTCTCAGTCGTACTGAAAGGTATCGAGCCTTTCGTAGAATGCGACGAAATCAAAACTGCACTAAGCGATGAAGGCTTCCAAATAAAGTCCGTATTCAATATCCAGAATCAAAAAAAAATCCCACAACCCCTTTTTCGTGTGGAACTAGAGTTCGACTCGAAATTGCTCAAAAAAGGTGAACCCCACCCGATATACTCGCTCAGATATCTGCTACATCGCAAAATCACAATTGAAGTGCCTCACAAGCGCAGTGGACCGATTCAGTGTCATAACTGCCAAGAATACGGCCACACAAAGTCTTACTGCACTCTTCCCAGCGTGTGCGTAATTTGTGGAGACCTGCACGAAACAGGTTCGTGCACAAAAACTAAAGAGGATTCCACTATTAAAAAATGTAGTAATTGCGGTGGCAATCACACTGCTAACTATAGAGGCTGTGCAGTCTATCAAAGCTTCATAAAAAAGACGGAAAATGTGACGCAAAAACATGAAACATGGAAAACCCAAAAATTTCCTCCGCTATCCGCTGCACAATCCTTCGCAAACCCACTTACAAAACAAGGCGTTCCTTAAAAAGCGGTCACTCTGCCACTGTGCACGCGCAACCTGCTCTTCCTAGTAGTAGCCTTGAACAAACTCTACAAATATTCATGCAAAATATGTCTCAATTTATGTCTGGTATGCAAAATATGATGCAAGAAATGATAAAGAATCAAAGTCTTTTACTACATCATCTCATGTCTAAGCCATGAATGGTTTAAAAATATCATTCTGGAATGCAAACGGCCTGTGTCATCACAAACTAGAACTTCTCGAGTTCTTGAAAGAGTCCAGCATAGACGTTATGCTAATTTCTGAAACACACTTCACTGAAAAACACTTTTTCAATTTACCAGGATACAGACTCTATGACACAAAGCATCCAAGCGGAAACGCTAGAGGTGGAACCGCCATTCTCATTAAAAGTCGTATACAACATTATGCTCTCCAGAATTATTGCACAGAATATATCCAAGCGACAAGTATTTCTCTCGATGAATACTTAAAAGGCCTAACATTAACAGCTATATACTGTCCGCCCAGACACAAAATATCTGAGCAACAATTCCAGACTTTTTTCCATTCTCTTGGACAAAAGTATCTCGTTGCCGGCGATTTCAACGCCAAACATACATATTGGGGCTCTCGCCTTATATCGCCAAAGGGCAGGCTCCTGTTGAACACTGTCAACAGACTCGGTCTTGACGTGATCTCTTCTGGCACGCCAACTTACTGGCCAACTACAGTCGCAAAACCCCCGATGTCATTGACTTTGCAGTCTTCAAAACTGTAAAAAGGAGCCAATTGTTTATTGAATCCTCTCTAGATCTCTCATCATACCATACGCCTACTATTATCACAATAAAGTATGCGCCAAGTTCTGAGGCCAATCCACCAGACAAACTGACCAGCAAACTCACATACTGGCTCAAATATCGAAAGTATATAAGCTCCCACATTATCCCTAATGTGTCACTAAAAACGAAAGTCGAAATACACACAGCTGTTAGTAATTTCACACTCTTGCTTTCCCAAGCAGCTGCAGCGGCCACTCCCGCCCAAATCCCAAAAAGCTCAACTCGCAGCTATGCAAAGTGTACTCCAAAGGACATAGAGCAGTTAATAAAAAATAAAAGGAAAATACGTCTCGATTGGCAAAACAACAGATCCCCAAATCTGAAAAAACAGCTTAATGATGTCTCTCGAATTCTAAAAAAGCAGCTTGAGAGGAAATCCGAAAGAGAATTCCAGCTATTTGTTGAACATCTCGCACCCACAAAATCAACAAACTACTCGCTCTGGCGAGCTGCAAAAAATATGAAAAAACCAATACTGACAGAACCCCCTATAAGGCTGCCAAATGGAAACTGGGCCAAAAGCGATGCAGAAAAGGGTGCAGCTTTTGCCAACCACCTAAAAACCGTTTTCACCCCGAACACGACAGCTGGTGATATCCCAATACCAACATTAATCCCATATAATACCTCTTGTACAATCGCGATTAAAAAAAACGAACTTATGGAGGCAATAAACAAAAGCTTGGACCCGAAAAAAGCACCAGGACCGGACTTGATAACGCCAACTATGATAAAAGAACTGCCAACAGTTGCAATAACCCACTTATTGCACATATTTAACGCGATTCTCAGAACACGTCACTACCCAGATGATTGGAAACTATCTCAAGTTACAATGATTCCCAAACCTGGAAAAGATCCCAGTAATGTGACGTCATACCGGCCTATAAGTTTGCTCTCTGTAATATCGAAACTCTTCGAAAAACTTTTAATAAAATTGATTCTACCGAAAATTCTAGAAAAACAAGTGATTCCCGATCACCAGTTTGGCTTCCGCGAAAAGCATGGCACTAGCATGTGCACCGCATTGTTGACTCAATAAAAGGCACTTTCGAAAATAAACAGTATTGCTCCGCTGTTTTCCTCGATATCACCCAGGCCTTCAATAAAGTCTGGCACGAAGGACTTATTTACAAACTACAGCATATTCTTCCCGCTAATATGCACTGTCTACTCAAAAACTACCTCACGAATAGAAAATTTGTAGTAAAATACAAAAGCTTTGTCTCCCGAAAATACGAAATACTGGCCGGAGTACCACAAGGCAGTGTCCTCGCGCCCCTGCTATATATTCTCTATACTGCAGATATGCCCAAAAGTGATAGAACTCTCATATCGCTTTTGCTGATGACACTGCTATCATGTGCTCTCACTCAAACCCTGACATGGCATCTCTATACGTGCAAAAACACTTGGACACTCTAAGTAATTGGCTACATCGATGGAAAATCAAGGTCAATGAATCCAGAAGCTGTCACTTAACCTTCACTCTAAGAAGGGGCACGTGTCCTGCTCTGAAGATAAACGGCCAAGTCGTCCCTGAAAGTTCCGAAACCAAGTATCTTGGAATGCATCTCGATCGCCGACTCACATGGCATAAACATATTGAATCCAAAATCACTCAGATCAAATTAAAGCAATTGGAACTGAATTGGCTAATCTCAAGGGCATCAAAGCTAAATCTCACATACAAAATCCAAATATACAAAAGTATAATAAAACCCATATGGACATATGGAATTGAACTCTGGGGCACTGCCTCTCCCTCGAACGTGGAAAAACTCCAGAGAGTCCAATCTAAAATCCTGAGACAAATTGCCAGAGCCCCTTGGTATATAAAAAATACTAACATCCACAGAGACCTGAATATACCTGCAGTAAAAGACGAAATTCCGAAATTTACCTCGAAGTACAAGCAGAAGCTCATGTTTCACCCAAACATTCTAGCTAGAAATTTACTGAGACCTCTGAATCCCTCACGTCTCAAACGAAACTAATATATTCCCCATATATTAGTTACGATAACTCTACATTGCCTAAATCAATGGATATAGGGCAAATAGTTTTAATCTGAATATTATATAAATAAGCTGAATTTCTGAATTTTTGAAAAATCATTGTTAGACCTAAGTTATTATTATGTGATTCAATTAAATAAAATTACTATAAAAAAAAAAAAAAAAAAAAAACTTACATTTTTCGTAATAAGAAGCACTTGCTACGAAAATATTAAAGAACTAGTGTAATTGCGCCAAAAATAACTGTCGCTTTTGATATCCGCAACCAAATACCTATCGCTTTTTACATATGAAACGTAACTGGAAAGCTCCTTCGATTTTGGAAATAGAGCGCAAGTAATAGCGAAAAGGCGGATTTCAAAATCGCGAAACGCCAATCCGCCTACTTTTGCGGTGCAAATTTAGAATTCATTCGGAAATATCACGCTAATTTATTTATTTATATATCGGTCTACCGATTTTAAAAATCTTACAGACTAGTACAAAAGCTTACGACTAATTAAAAAGAATGAATAAGTTTAAACGAAAACGATATAAATTAACATTAAAATTTAAACGGGAGAAAAACTATTACATAAACGAATACATCTTGCTATAGGCTCTTTTGAGGCATAATTGGTCCTATGCACACTATCCTCAAACAATCTATTATATCTTTAATTTCTAGCAGGTACATATAAAGTAAATAAATTAGATATTTCATGATATTTTATTTTATCAGACAGAATATTATATGCAAACAACAATGAACAATAAGAACGTCTGTCCTTCAAAGATTGTAAACCAAGTAGTTTTCTACGACCAACGTACGATGGAAGACCATCTGGCCAACGCATTTTATACAGCGCGTATCTGGTAAATATTTTTTGCACTCTTTCAGTTCGATTAGAGTCAAGTTCATAAAATGGATTCCATATAATTGAGCAGTATTCAATCCCACTACGGACCAGAGATACATATAAAGTTTTTAGTGTTGTAGGATCATTAAAGCTTTGAGAATTCCTTTATATAGTCAAAATGACTTTTAAAATTAAGATTGGAATAAAAAATTACTCCCAAATCTTTAATTTCATCTTTACGGCTCAATTCACAATTATTTATAGAATATGTCCAAATATGACACTTGTACATGTGGTAATTTACATTTCTAATATTATCTATAATTATCGCTAGTAATAAAAAATGTCAAACAGAAGATGTTTCTCACACATCATAATCTATGTTTAGTAACACTCAGTTTGAATTGAGGCTGTGTGGCCATTTACAATTCTAATGTATTCTATTATTATCGCTATTTAGAAAAGTACACACACAAGTAATAAACAGTTTATAGCCTATGCGGGGACGATTATCGTGCCTCTGCTGATAATATTCTAATTCTGTCTAGTTTTAAGTGCATTTTTGTGCCTATATATTTAGGTGTTTTATTAAAATAAAATCAGTACCTTACAAATACTCAAACGACGCGAACATCAGTTCGTATATTGGTCCTTCGAGGAAACGAGCTAGTGCAATTGGAAACACAGTCGTTGTAAAATTTTTAAAATTGTCTAACTCGCTAAAGTGCGAACGAAATTTAAAAAATTTTAAATAAGTGGCGTTTCTCACGGCCTAAAGAGTGAGATAAGCGTAACCGAGGCTTAAACAGCGGTTGTATACAGTTAACTAATACAAGTTTTTATTTTCGAATACAAAATGTCGAATGAAAAGCGAAAATTGTTGAAACGCCAAAATGAGATTGGCGAGATGATCATCGTCATGAATGATAAGATGCAGCAGAAAAAGCTGCGTCAAACTACGTTGGATGAGACAACTTCCCACTTGGAAAAAATCTGGGATGAGTTCCAGAGGAACAGATGAAGGCATAGAAGATGATGCCGGCAGAGCGGAATTGGAATGCAGAAAATCTTGTTGGGAGCAGAAAATGCAACTCATAAATGCAATTTATACAAAATTGACATTTGATATGGGAGAGGACGATGACGATGTAGAAGAGCAAAAAGACCAAGTGGACAGGTCGTATAACGATGCTTCAATGGACTTAGCAAAGAAGATGCAGTCACTGGAGATAGTGAAAAGGCCATCAACTCTTAAACTGGAGGATATCAAAATCCCAACATTTTTTGGTGATATAAACGAATGGTCCTCTTTTTACGATATTTTCAAAAAATTGGTACAAAAATTGATGAGAAAATGTACCGATTGAAGTCATTAGTAAAGGGAGAAGCTGGAAGGCTAATTCAACATTTCAATGTTGTTGATGCAAGTTATGATGCAGCGTGGGAAATGTTAACACATCGGTACGCTAACCGGCGGTTGCTGTTTACAAAGTTGGTGGACAAAATGTTGGACCAGCCTGAAGTCAACAGCGAGGCAGCATCGAGTATAAAGCAGCTTCTCGATATAACAAATGAATGTGTTCATGCTCTGAAAGGGATGAATATCAAATTGGATGGTGCGGAGCCACTAATTGCTCGTATCATCATAAGAAAGCTGGACAGAGACGGGCTGCGGTTATATGAGCAGAACGTGAAGAAAACTAGGGAGATACAAACTCTGAGCGATGTGATGCAGTTTTTGGAGCTGCAATATCAAGCGTTAGAAGCTGTAAAAGGAAAGAAGCTGATTGGAAATAGTGGAAGCAGTAGGCAACGAAGCAATCAGCAATCTACAAATTCATTTTATACGGGACAACTAAGCTGCGCATATTGTAACACAGTAGGACATAGTGTGAACAATTGCAGGGAATTTCTTGCGCTATCAGTGGCAGATCGACACAGTTGGGCAAAGAAAAGCAACGCGTGTTATGTATGTCTATACCATAAGATGGACAAGAAATGCAGCAATGGAACTTCCAAATGCAAAAAGTGTGGTAAAAATCATCACATTCTGCTGCATTGGGAAACAACGTATGTTTTAAATAAAACAAAAAATGAACCAAGGCAGGAGTCAGCGACTTCAATGATGACAAAGGACGATGCATCACCGACTGTACTTTTGGCACCGGCACAGGTACGAGTAAAAACAGCGCATGGAGAATTTCTGACCTTGAGAGCACTAATTGACCAAAAGTCACAAAAAACCGCATTGTCAGAAGAAGATGCTCAAATATTGAATTTACCAAAGAAGAAGATGAATTTGGAACTAGTTGGTCTTGGAAGCACGGTGGTTGGAGTAGCAAAGTCGAAAGTAAAGTTGGAAATCCGACCAAGGTTTATCAGCGACGAATTGTTCGTAATTGAGGCATTAGTATTGCCAAAGCTGGCCAAGGCGCATCCGGACACATCATTTAAGTATGATATCAATCAGTTGAAAAATCATACTTTGGCCGATCCTAATTTTAACAAATCAGACCGAATTGATATAGTAATCGGCGGCGACTTGTATCCAGAGATCTTAGAGGAAGGCATATTGAAATTGGATAAAATCCTGGGTCAATCAACAAAGCTTGGGTGGATATTATCCGGAGTACTCAACGTAGAAAGTAGGAGTAAGCAATTAACAGCAGCCGTGACAACTGGGTTGGAGCTATTTTGGGAGTTGGAGGAGATAAATGATTCGGTTATTCCTTCAGATGATGATGATTTATGTCTACGGCAATACAAAGCTACAACGAAACCAGATAGAGATGGCAGATTCATTGTTAACTTGCCGTTTAAAGAAGATAACGCCCTCGGAGATTCTCGAAAGCAAGCAATAGCGAGATTCCTGAATTTAGAGAAAAAGTTACAAGCAAATAATGCATTAAAAACGGAATATGTTAAATTCATGCGGGTGTACCAACACCTCGGTCATATGGAAGAAGTTAACGACAATCAGCGTGGAAAATATTATCTTCCTCATCAAGCGGTGGTTCGTGAGAGCAGTATTACGACTAAGGTTAGAGTTGTTTTTGATGCTTCGGCGAAAACATCAAATGGCAAAAGCCTCAACGATGTGTTACATGTGGGGCCAAGACTACAGACAGATATATTTGATATCATAGTGAAGTGGCGCGTTTGGAAAAATATAATGATGGCAGACGTAGAGAAAATGTATCGTCAGGTAAAAATCGCGAAAGAAGACCAGAGTTACCAATACATACTTTGGAGAGAGAATAAGGCGGAACCGATAAAGCAGTATGAACTAACAACGGTCACATATGGAACAACTTCAGCACCATTCCTTGCCATTAGAACATTGCACGAGATAGCAAATCAATGCGACGATGCAGACATAGCTAAAATCATCAAGGAAGATTTTTATATGGACGATCTGATGACTGGAGCAGATACCATCGAAGTGCAGGCGAATTCGTGGTAAAATATCACATCATTTGGATAAATTTGGATTCCATTTGAGAAAATGGAGTTCTAATACCGAAGACATTATCGCTGACATTCCTAATACCAGTGAAAATGAAGTTCTGCAGATTCAAGAGGACGAGACGATAAAAACTCTGGGTTTACAATGGAGTCCAAAAACCGACGAGTTTATGTTTAGCATAGCTACTACCGAAGGAAGAACGGTGACAAAACGGCAAGCATTGTCATATCTTGCTCGAATATTTGATCCATTGGGCTGGTTGGCACCTATAACAATAGTTGCCAAGTTGTTCATACAAAACTTGTGGAAAATTAAAACAGAGTGGGATGACAAGTTAGACGACGTATTGACGAAGGAATGGAATAACTTCATACAACATTTGCCAGCAATAAAAACGATTAGAATTTCTCGATGGATGTTCCTGACGAAGAATGCAACGTTCCAATAAAAATACGCTGCCAAAATTAGAACTGTGTGCGGCTCATTTGTTGGCAAGGTTGTTGAACAAAATCACAGACATCATCAAACGAGACTGCCAGATTTATGCTTGGAGCGATTCGATGATAACATTGGGCTGGATTAGAAATAAAAGAAGTAAGGATAAATTCGTGAGAACAAGGACAACGGAAATTAGCGCTTTGATTCCCACAGCTAAATGGAATCATGTCAGTACAAAGGAGAACCCAGCTGACATCGCATCAAGAGGAATTTCACCATCTAAGTTAGAACAAAATATTTTATGGTGGAGAGGTCCGACATGGTTGGTGCAAGATGAATATGATTGGCCAAAAGAAGCAGTTGCAGAAAAGAGTGTATTAGTAGCAACTACAACACTGACAGAGCAGCCAAATATACTACTTCAGTTGCAAGAAAGGTGCTCATCATTAAGAAAATTGGAAAGAGTTGCAGCTTATATTCTGAGGTTTAAAGGAGTATTGAAAGGAGAAAAGTTTCCGGCATATTTAACGGCAGACGAACTGCGAGCAGCCAAAACAATGTTAATAAAAAATCAGCAACTTGCAGAGTTTTCAAGCGAAATACGGTTATTGAAGAACAACAAACCTGTGGATCAAAAAAGTAAAATAGCGAATTTGAATCCACTGCTTGATAGCAAAGGGATTTTAAGAGTTGGAGGTCGACTGGAAAATTCGCATATTCCTTACTATCAAAAACATCCTATAATTCTTGGCAAATCCAGGTTGACGACTTTAGTAATTCAAGACATTCACGTCAACACGTTACATGGCGGAAATCGTCTGATGGAGAGCTCGATTAGAAGAATGTACTGGATTATTGGACTAAAACACATGATTAAGCAACGCGTGCGTGCATGTGTAAAATGCATTCGATACAGGAATGATACGGCTAAGCAAATCATGGGGAATTTACCTGAGAGCCGTACATCTATTAATCACCCATTTACACATACTGGCGTCGATTATGCTGGTCCTATTCAAATAAGATGTTCTAAAGGAAGGGGACAAAAGTCATATAAAGGATATATAGCTGTATTTGTATGCATGGCAACTAAAGCTATTCATTTAGAAGCAGTAAGTGATCTAACGACGGATTCATTCTTAGCAGCATTGCGACGGTTTTTCGCAAGAAGAGGCAAAAGTCAACATATATATTCAGATAATGGAACAAACTTCGTAGGAGCAGCGAGAAAGTTGGATGCCGATTTTAAGCAAGCAATTAAAAATAATTCGGAAGTGATTGCTGTTTTTGAAGCAGATAAAGTTCAATGGCATTTTATTCCCCCGGCAGGCCCTCACTTTGGAGGGATTTGGGAGGCTAGCGTGAAGTCGATGAAGCACCATCTAAAAAGGGTGATTGGAGAAACTAAACTAACATACGAGGAACTGAGTACTCTTTTAGCTCAGATTGAAGCGGTTCTCAATTCAAGGCCACTTCATGCGATTGGCAATAATACAGACGAAGTTGACACGTTAACACCAGGACATTTTCTGATTGGCCAGCCGATTATTGGAACAGCAGAAGCGGTAGATGACCGTTCAATTGGATCTTTGGATCGTTGGAAATTAATACAAAAAATGAAGAAAGACTTGGAAAATATGGAAGGAGGAATATCTTTGAACTTTGCAACAGCGGTATAAATGGCAGAAACCACAGCTAAATCTGCCTGAAGGTCAAATTATCATTATCGAAAATGAAGATACGCATCCGGCAAGATGGCCCCTTGGTCGAATTATAAAAACTCATCCAGGAGCTGATGGTAAGGTGCGAGTAGTCACAATGAAGATACAGGATGGAATCTTAAAACGCCCAATACATAAAGTTTGTCCATTGGAAACAAAAGAAGAAGATACGAAAACTCCAGTGGAACGAAGCAAAAGCTATTTAACTATGCTCAGTTATGCCAAAGAGCCGAAAAAGTTAAAACTGATAAATATAATATGGCTTCTGATGCTGCTGCTAGCAAGAAAGGGAGTTTGTACACAACCGTTAGGTGAACAGGATGCTTCTGGTGGATCGGTTCTAGAGTTGAAAAATAATACAGCGATATATTTGGATCATATCGGGATAATGGAGGTCGTAGCTTCATCTTGGAATTTGATTCGGAATGATGGATGCGGATGACCGTGAATATATGGAAAGCAATATGAAGAACTTGTTAGACAACCAACATGATCTGCAGCATTTGATAAAGAGCCAAACTTCCGTTGTCAATTCAACAGTTAATATTCTTAAACGCACTACGGACGAAGTAAATCTGCATCTTAAGGAGTTACAGATTAGAGTAGACAATATCACTTCAACCATGGAAGAGAACTACTACGTATACCAAGAATCTGTTAAGTTCTTTATGATGACCAAACAGCTGAGCAACATAGTCGAAGAGAGCGAAACAATTCAGTCAGAAGTTATCGAACTTTTAATTGACGTCAATCATGGAAAACTAAACCCAGACTTGATCACACCTCCGCAGCTGAAATCGGAGATCCAAAAAATAAGAGAACATCTTCCAGAAAAACTGAAATTACCTGGAAGACAATTGAACGAGCTTCAAGCTATCTATAAATTGTTGAAAGCAAGAGGGGCGCTAATAGGAGATAAATTGGTAATCAGAGTTACGATACCGCTGCTTAACAGTTATTCGTCGCAACTATACAAAATTATTCCAATGCCGATTGAGAGAGTTGGTGAGAGAATGATCTCTGCATAATCTACAATTTTGAAATAGACTCATATCATTTAATGTCGGAAGTCACTATCAATCAATGTAACAAATTTTCGGACCAACATCTCGTCTGCGAAAACAGCTGGGCATGGATTGAGGCTAACGACAATTCCTGCGAAATATCACCTTTAAAGCCGCTTAACCCGTACGACTGCACATTTATAGAAATGAAAACATCGCCATTCTGGAAAGAGCTTCACAGCAAAAACAAATGGCTGTTTAAGAACTTTAAAAGAACTGCAGCACAAATACAGTGTAGTTCTGCCCATCAGAAAATCATCGAATTACCGAATCAAGGAATTTTAACTCTGGAAGCAGGATGTACTGTGCGCATTCCAGGAGCCACGCTAATCGCACCCCATAATGTCTTTTCGGGTATTAACAACACATTTTCCACATCTTTGACGAAGGAAATTGAAAACTTATCCGAGCATTCCATGAAACCTCTAGGATCGGTTGTCATCAATCACACCAAGGAAATTGATCAACTCAAGAAGCAAATTTCCCAACTGCATGCGGATAATCTACATCTCAAAGGTCTAAACTTCCATAACCTCAGCGGGCATACTTCTTTGATTCTGGTAGTTTTGCTTATTATTATATTAGCTATATTTATCGTAAGAAAAATTATTGTCAAGAGATCGATTCCATCTATCGTCTTTTCTGCCCCCCGGCAGAATGTCGAAATATGACACTTGTACATGTGGTAATTTACATTTCTAATATTATCTATAATTATCGCTAGTAATAAAAAATGTCAAACAGAAGATGTTTCTCACACATCATAATCTATGTTTAGTAACACTCAGTTTGAGTTGAGGCTGTGTGGCCATTTACAATTCTAATGTATTCTATTATTATCGCTATTTAGAAAAGTACACACACAAGTAATAAATAGTTTATAGCCTATGCGGGGACGCTTATCGTGCCTCTGCTGATAATATTCTAATTCTGTCTAGTTTGAAGTGCATTTTTGTGCCTATATATTTAGGTGTTTTATTAAAATAAAATCCGTACCTTACAAATACTCAAACGACGCGAACATCAGTTCGTATAGAATAATTAAATACAACACGATCAATAGTTTTAGAAAATGATATAACACAACACTTATTAATATTCAATTTCAGATTATTTGACATTATTCGACTTTATCAAAAGCTTTAGAGAAATCAGTATAGATTACATCCAACTAGCTGCGCTTATTCATAGCTTCAACAATAATTTGAGATTAAAGCCAAATTGGTGCAAGTGGATTTCCCCGGTAAAAAACCGTGCTGACTTTCACAAATAGCATCCTTCACACAATTAAATAGCTTGTCCCTAATTATGTGAATCAAAATCTAAACTACTACCTTGTTGTGTACTATCATGTTTCATAAACTTTTTGGAAAAAATTTGCAAATAAATTACATGATTCCAAAGTATTATTAGATACCAAACTTTCAAAAAACATATTTGTTGGGAATCCGATTTCAATTTGGTTTCAATCTTTCGAGTATACTGATTATACAAAATTTCATGACGTACATCAAATTTATTTCTTAATCGCTTAAAATACAAACTATCAGCTTCACAATTTGTTTTTAAAATGCTTTGTTCTTTAAATTTTTTAAATTTGAAAGTCTAGCATTAAACCAAGCAGGCTTATTTCTTGAACGTTTTATTTTCAAAGGAACAAATTTTTTAAACTGCAAGTGAAAATTTATCTAATGGGTTAGTAAAAGATTCAATTATTGACCAATCACAAGAATTTAAAAAATTATTAATCTCGGTAAAATTACCTTTCGAAAAGTTAAGTTCTTCTGGCAATTCAACCGAAACTTTTTCAAATGCATAAAATTGGATATTAACAGTTAAAGCTTTATGATGCACGCTATTCTTAGAAACAGGAGACAGATTCAATTCACTCGATGCTTTCAGATCATTAGTGACAAATATAAGATCTAATATCCTACCAATATCATTCTTGAAATAATTTAATTGATCAAACCCATTAGATAAGAAAAATCGAACTATTAAAAACTCAACTTATAAACAAGTTTGGCAACCCTGTTCAACTTGTTTATAAGTGCATTTTTTGCTGCGATTTGAATAAATATTTTTAAGTGCAATAAGTTTTGTGCAAATAACAAAGTTTTGTGCGATATTTCCGTGAATTCCTGTCAGCTAAGTATCATTCAATCGGTTGCGCGAATAAAAAATCTGCTCTCATAAAATCAATTTTTTATATCATAAGTTCTACTCTAAAAATATTGAAACAGCCCGAGGCTTCGTGCGATAGTACAGTGACGCGTTTGCATAGGGATCGCGATCACTTGCTTGGACACTTTTGTGAAATTTAAAAACAAAACGAAAATTTTTGCCAAATAAAATCACAATTCGAATTCGCTTCATCAACAAAAACTTTATCCTGCGCAACATATCTGCTAAAACATTACACATTCTTTATAAACAAAATATAATCAGCTGATCCACTGACAGCAAAGTCAACACAGCGTTGACGTTAAAATTTCCTTCGGAAAAAAATATCCCAAAAAACATCTGTTTGCAGCGATCAGCGAGTACACAAACCGCATCTATATCGCGCCCTCTATGCGTCGCTTTTCTAATTAGGGTGGCCAGAACCTTAAAAACGCGAAATTAGTACCACTGTGACCGCTCGTCATGCAACGTACCCCTCCGTCATCAGTAGACAGTGGACGAAATGGTACAGCTCATCAGCAGCTGCAACTACAACAACAACTTTTGCAACCCCTGCAGCAAAAGCTCCATTATTACAGGTCAAAAGAGCAAAATTCCGACAGTGCAGACAGGAATCAACATTTACTTCGCAAAGCGAGTACTATCGTCCCCCACTAATGGGAATAGGCATTTCGCAAAAATTCAAAAGACGAATCCCGTTAAACCATCTCTCGAGCTTGGGCAAAATCGATATGCGATTCTTGCTGAAGAAAATGATTCGGATCCCAAGCCGAAATCGCAAAAACCCCCACCTATCTACCTGCGCGAGCGAAACTCTAATTCGCTCATCAAAGATATAACTCAAAATATTGGTCCTAGTAATTTCCACGTGATTTCTATTCTCAGGGGACAAGTACACGAAACAAAAATCCAAATTTACAGCGAATCCAATTATAGAAAAATTGTCAATCTCTTTGATAAACTCAAAAAGAGCTACTACACCTACCAGCTCAAAAGTTCCAAAGGCCTCTCAGTCGTACTGAAAGGTATCGAGCCTTTCGTAGAATGCGACGAAATCAAAACTGCACTAAGCGATGAAGGCTTCCAAATAAAGGCGAGTATTAAGCTTCCAAATCTATATTTAAAATTCAGTAATCCACCCAGAAAATGTCCAAGGATGTACTTTGTGGCAGCTGTAACCCCGTGCCACGCAATTTGAGGCGAGATTCACTCAATATTCGATGATTACTAAGTTAAATTTTAATCATATTTTTTGTTTTGTGAGCCTCTTATGTCCCATTGGAAATTCCATCAATTACACAATTTTTAGAAAATCGTATCGTAAAAAATTAATTTTGGTTTTCAGTGTCGCCAAAACAAGAAAAAACTGGAGAGTGGACTATCTTCGGCTATACCGAAGCTGAAATACCCCCACACAGTAGGAAAAAGTACCTCGAACATAAAAAAATGTGGTCTCAAGACCCTATTTTGAGCCAATTATAGGTGGCTTTGGAGCCCGGACCATGTCCAAAATCCATTTCTAAAAATTTCCAATGAAATCCACCAAAAAAAAAAATTGGTCTTAAGACCCCATTTAGACCCTTATATATGTGGCTGCGGAACCTCGGACCATGTCAAAAATACGTTTCCAAACATTTCCAATCGAATGCAGCAATGAAAAAGACTTGAAAAATTTTTACCTTTTTTTTCGGTGTATGGGAACCACGCCCAGTTTTTATCCGATTTGGCTGATTCTCGAACTTGATCTCAGTATTCACGAGAAAAACATGTACCCAAAGTTTTAAGTCGATATCTCCAAAACTGCGACCGCTATCGTGCGGACGGACAGACGGATAGACGGACAGACGGACGGACAGACAGACGGACATCGCTAAATCGACTCAGGAGGTGATGCTGATCAAGAATATATATACTTTTCCATACCGGACACGCCTCCTTCTGGGCGTTGCAAACGTTGTGACAAAGTTAGTATACTCTGCCACAGTGAGTGTAGGGGTATAAAAATTGAAAAGTTTCGGCTAAAACTTCGGCCATTTTTTGGAAAAACCGAAGCCGAAGCCGAATGTGCATTTTTTGTCGATAACGGCCGAAGCCGATGCCGATTAATCGGTCGGGCTCTAACAGCTATATACTGCCCGCCCAGACACAAAATATCTGAGCAACAATTCCAGACTTTTTTCCATTCTCTTGGACAAAAGTATCTCGTTGCCGGCGACTTCAACGCCAAACATACATATTGGGGCTCTCGCCTTATATCGCCAAAGGGCAGGCTCCTGTTGAACACTGTCAACAGACTCGGTCTTGACGTGATGTCTTCTGGCACGCCAACTTACTGGCCAACTACAGTCGCAAAACCCCCGATGTCATTGACTTTGCAGTCTTCAAAACTGTAAAAAGGAGCCAATTGTTTATTGAATCCTCTCTAGATCTCTCATGGGCTTGGGCGTATGGTATGGCCTACTATTATCACAATAAAGTATGCGCCAAGTTCTGAGGCCAATCCACCAGACAAACTGACCAGCAAACTCACATACTGGCTCAAATATCGAAAGTATATAAGCTCCCACATTATCCCTAATGTGTCACTAAAAACGAAAGTCGAAATACACACAGCTGTTAGTAATTTCACACTCTTGCTTTCCCAAGCAGCTGCAGCGGCCACTCCCGCCCAAATCCCAAAAAGCTCAACTCGCAGCTATGCAAAGTGTACTCCAAAGGACATAGAGCAGTTAATAAAAAATAAAAGGAAAATACGTCTCGATTGGCAAAACAACAGATCCCCAAATCTGAAAAAACAGCTTAATGATGTCTCTCGAATTCTAAAAAAGCAGCTTGAGAGGAAATCCGAAAGAGAATTCCAGCTATTTGTTGAACATCTCCCACCCACAAAATCAACAAACTACTCGCTCTGGCGAGCTGCAAAAAATATGAAAAAACCAATACTGACAGAACCCCCTATAAGGCTGCCAAATGGAAACTGGGCCAAAAGCGATGCAGAAAAGGGTGCAGCTTTTGCCAACCACCTAAAAACCGTTTTCACCCCGAACACGACAGCTGGTGATATCCCAATACCAACATTAATCCCATATAATACCTCTTGTACAATCGCGATTAACAAAAACGAACTTATGGAGGCATTAAACAAAAGCTTGAACCCGAAAAAAGCACCAGGATCGGACTTGATAACGCCAACAATGATAAAAGAACTGCCAACAGTTGCAATAACCCACTTATTGCACATATTTAACGCGATTCTCAGAACGTGTCCTCGCGCCCCTGCTATATATTCTCTATACTGCAGATATGCCCAAAAGTGATAGAACTCTCATAGTGACATAGCACATGATAGCTGATGACACTGCTATCATGTGCTCTCACTCAAACCCAGACATGGCATCTCTATACGTGCAAAAACACTTGGACACTCTAAGTAATTGGCTAAATCGATGGAAAATCAAGGTCAATGAATCCAAAAGCTGTCACTTAACCTTCACTCTAAGAAGGGGCACGTGTCCAGCGTGCCAAGTCGTCCCTGAAAGTTCCGAAACCAAGTATCTTGGAATGCATCTCGATCGCCGACTCACATGGCATAAACATATTGAATCCAAAATCACTTAGATCAAATTAAAGCTCATGTTTCACCCAAACATTCTAGCTAGAAATTTACTGAGACCTCTGAATCCCTCACGTCTCAAACGAAACTAATATATTCCCCATATATTAGTTACGATAACTCTACATTGCCTAAATCAATGGATATAGGGCAAATAATTTTAATCTGAATAATATAAAAAAAAAACTGAATTTCTGAATTTTTGAAAAATCATTGTTAGACCTAAGTTATTATTATGTGATTCAATTAAATAAAATTACTATTTACAAAAAAAAAAAAAAAATAGCATAACAACAAAAATTGCGAAATTTTTTTTTTGTTTTTGCTTATACATTTAAATATGACTTGTTCTTTTTTTTTTTTAAGTGTGCCATTAAAGTCGATAACGATCGCATGGTGTTTTGTTGGCTATGCGATGGCTTTTATCACGTCAATTGTGCATTTCTTACTGGTAGAGTAGTCGATCTGATCGAGGGTAAAAAAGGACTTCGTTGGTCCTGCGAAGATTGCCGCGATACAGAGCTGGACATCTGTAAATTGATACTTCAAGCCCGAAAGGGATTTAATGAAGTATAATTGTTTGGATGAAACAGCGCCGAAACAAAATACTTCTGTTGGGCTTTTACAACCTGCCCCAAAGCCAATTTCAACTCCGACAACTCCATCCTTTTCAGTTAAATTTTATTCTCCTGATCCTGCGGTTTTGGAAACGAGGGTAGATGACGCTCCTGAGAAAAATATGAATGGAATTTCAAATATTGATAAATATTATTTCTCCAAAGAATTCAGAAATTCTGTGTGCTGGGTATCAAATTTTTCGGAGGGATCGTAAATGCAGGACTGGTGGTGGAGTCCTCATTGCAGTAAAAAACCTTTTTTCATCTGAGGAAATCATACTTTCAGATGTCTCTGACTTGGAATTTATTTGTGTACGAATTCGAGTTTTTAGTATCGATATTTTCGTTACTTGCTCGTATATCCCACCGAATTCCGATATTACCGTTTATCTAAGACATGTGTCGCTTATATCATTGGTTTACTCAAATGTTAAACCTGCCGATTCCATTGTGGTTTTTGGAGACTTTAATTTACCGAATATATGTATCTTGGAATTTTTGTAGCGATTCAAACCAGTTTCTTCTCGTGACTGTTTAAATGACTTTCTGTATTCATTTTCAGATATGAGTTTACAACAAGTAAACGGGATTGAAAATAATAATAGTAGAATTTTGGATTTAATTTATGTTGACGACTTTTCGAAGTTTTCAGTGCAACGCTGTGATGCTTTTGCATTTCCAGAAGATAACCATCACCCAACACTTGAATTATCTTTCGAATTTGTTCAAAACAACTTAGAACCAGTTTCTACACCGTTGAAGTCATTTTTTTGCTTCAAGAATACAAATTTTGTTAAAATGAACCAACTCTTATCTGAAACTAGTTGGGACATGAACTTTGAAGATGTTGACGACTGTGTATTAATTTTCAATTGTACGCTCAGCAAAATCTTCGAGATATGTGTTCCAAAGAACATTTAAAGAAATTCGAATGAACTTGGTGTTGTATGGTTTACAAAAGAATTGAGGAAACTTAAAACTTCGAAAACTCGGGCATTTAAAACATATAAAAGAACTTTAAACCTTTAAGATTATTCTAAATATTCGCTTCTGAGACATAAATATCAAGTACTTAATAAAAAATGCTATGATGAATATTTGAACGATTTGAAATCGAAAATGAAATATGATTCTAAAACTTTTTATAACTTTGTAAATTCAAAAAGGAAAAACTGGTTTTCCAACTACAATGAAATGGAATATCGTGAGTCCAACAATCCTATGGAGATTTTAAATATGTTTACTGACTGCTTCAAAACGACATATTCTGATAATACTTATGGCAACACATCATATCCATATAACATCCCCACTTATAATTCCATTTTCAATCCTGTTATAGAATCTGAAGATGTCTTACAACACCTAAAATCGTTGAAATATTCATATAGTACTGGTCCAGATAATATTCCTAGTTGTATTTTGAAAGTTTATGCAGAAAATTTATACATTCCACTTTCAAATATATTCAATGCCTCTATTGAAAGAGGTTATTTTCCGAATTCATGGAAAGAGTCATACATTATTCCTCTTTATAAAAGTGGAACCAAATCATTCGTATCTAACTATAGAGGTATTGCTAAACTTAGCACAATACCAAAGTTATTTGAACAAGTTGTCACAAAGCAATTGGTTCACTCGGTCACAACATTAATATCTCCTTCACAGCATGGTTTTCTGAGAGGTATATCAACATCTACAAATTTATTGGAATTTTCTACATTGACAATAAAGAGTCTTCAAAGAATCTTCAAACAGATATCATATATGATTTTAGTAAAGCTTTTGATAAAGTTAATCATTATCTGTTGATTAAAAAGCTTTAAAGATACGGATTCCCAGATCTTCTTTTAAAATGGGTAGAATCGTATCTGACAAATCGGAAGCAACAGGTGTTATTCGAATCATCAACATCAAAAACTATAGATGTCACCTCTGGAGTTCCTCAAGGAAGTCATTTAGGTCCTATTCTGTTTAATCTTTTTATAAATGACCTACCTTCTGTCATTAAACATTCGAATGTACTGTTGTATGCTGATGACGTTAAATTCTATCCTATGACATCTTAGATCAACATAAGTTGTTACAATCAGATCTGACCAGTATAGCTATCTGGTGTGATAATAACTTAATGAAACTGAACTTGAAAAAATGTAAATTTATGACATTTGCTAGAAGACACCAACTTTCATCGCTGTATCATATAAATAACTGTAATCTAGAAAAGGTTTTTACTTTTGTGGACCTGGGTGTTACTATGGATCCAAAACTTTGCTTTCATCTACATATTAGTTTATGTGTGAATAAGGCGAGGGATGTTCTAGGTGTCATTAAGAGATGGTCAAAAGAATTTAATGACCCATTCGTTGCCAAAAGCGTTTACATATCAATTGTAAGACCAATTTTGGAATATGCATCAGTCTTGTGGAATCCACAATACAACTGAGACACGCCCAGACACAAAATATCTGAGCAACAATTCCAGACTTTTTTCCATTCTCTTGGACAAAAGTATCTCGTTGCCGGCGACTTCAACGCCAAACATACATATTGGGGCTCTCGCCTTATATCGCCAAAGGGCAGGCTCCTGTTGAACACTGTCAACAGACTCGGTCTTGACGTGATGTCTTCTGGCACGCCAACTTACTGGCCAACTACAGTCGCAAAACCCCCGATGTCATTGACTTTGCAGTCTTCAAAACTGTAAAAAGGAGCCAATTGTTTATTGAATCCTCTCTAGATCTCTCATCATACCATACGCCTACTATTATCACAATAAAGTATGCGCCAAGTTCTGAGGCCAATCCACCAGACAAACTGACCAGCAAACTCACATACTGGCTCAAATATCGAAAGTATATAAGCTCCCACATTATCCCTAATGTGTCACTAAAAACGAAAGTCGAAATACACACAGCTGTTAGTAATTTCACACTCTTGCTTTCCCAAGCAGCTGCAGCGGCCACTCCCGCCCAAATCCCAAAAAGCTCAACTCGCAGCTATGCAAAGTGTACTCCAAAGGACATAGAGCAGTTAATAAAAAATAAAAGGAAAATACGTCTCGATTGGCAAAACAACAGATCCCCAAATCTGAAAAAACAGCTTAATGATGTCTCTCGAATTCTAAAAAAGCAGCTTGAGAGGAAATCCGAAAGAGAATTCCAGCTATTTGTTGAACATCTCGCACCCACAAAATCAACAAACTACTCGCTCTGGCGAGCTGCAAAAAATATGAAAAAACCAATACTGACAGAACCCCCTATAAGGCTGCCAAATGGAAACTGGGCCAAAAGCGATGCAGAAAAGGGTGCAGCTTTTGCCAACCACCTAAAAACCGTTTTCACCCCGAACACGACAGCTGGTGATATCCCAATACCAACATTAATCCCATATAATACCTCTTGTACAATCGCGATTAACAAAAACGAACTTATGGAGGCAATAAACAAAAGCTTGAACCCGAAAAAAGCACCAGGATCGGACTTGATAACGCCAACAATGATAAAAGAACTGCCAACAGTTGCAATAACCCACTTATTGCACATATTTAACGCGATTCTCAGAACGTGTCCTCGCGCCCCTGCTATATATTCTCTATACTGCAGATATGCCCAAAAGTGATAGAACTCTCATAGTGACATAGCACATGATAGCTGATGACACTGCTATCATGTGCTCTCACTCAAACCCAGACATGGCATCTCTATACGTGCAAAAACACTTGGACACTCTAAGTAATTGGCTAAATCGATGGAAAATCAAGGTCAATGAATCCAAAAGCTGTCACTTAACCTTCACTCTAAGAAGGGGCACGTGTCCAGCGTGCCAAGTCGTCCCTGAAAGTTCCGAAACCAAGTATCTTGGAATGCATCTCGATCGCCGACTCACATGGCATAAACATATTGAATCCAAAATCACTTAGATCAAATATAAGCTCATGTTTCACCCAAACATTCTAGCTAGAAATTTACTGAGACCTCTGAATCCCTCACGTCTCAAACGAAACTAATATATTCCCCATATATTAGTTACGATAACTCTACATTGCCTAAATCAATGGATATAGGGCAAATAATTTTAATCTGAATAATATAAAAAAAAAACTGAATTTCTGAATTTTTGAAAAATCATTGTTAGACCTAAGTTATTATTATGTGATTCAATTAAATAAAATTACTATTTACAAAAAAAAAAAAAAAAATAGCATAACAACAAAAATTGCGAAATTTTTTTTTTTTTTTTGCTTATACATTTAAATATGACTTGTTCTTTTTTTTTTTTAAGTGTGCCATTAAAGTCGATAACGATCGCATGGTGTCTTGTTGGCTATGCGATGGCTTTTATCACGTCAAATGTGCATTTCTTACTGGTAGAGTAGTCGATCTGATCGAGGGTAAAAAAGGACTTCGTTGGTCCTGCGAAGATTGCCGCGATACAGAGCTGGACATCTGTAAATTGATACTTCAAGCCCGAAAGGGATTTAATGAAGTATAAATGTTTGGATGAAACAGCGCCGAAACAAAATACTTCTGTTGGGCTTTTACAACCTGGCCCAAAGCCAATTTCAACTCCGACAACTCCATCCTTTTCAGTTAAATTTTATTCTCCTGATCCTGCGGTTTTGGAAACGAGGGTAGATGACGCTCCTGAGAAAAATATGAATGGAATTTCAAATATTGATAAATATTATTTCTCCAAAGAATTCAGAAATTCTGTGTGCTGGGTATCAAATTTTTCGGAGGGATCGTAAATGCAGGACTGGTGGTGGAGTCCTCATTGCAGTAAAAAACCTTTTTTCATCTGAGGAAATCATACTTTCAGATGTCTCTGACTTGGAATTTATTTGTGTACGAATTCGAGTTTTTAGTATCGATATTTTCGTTACTTGCTCGTATATCCCACCGAATTCCGATATTACCGTTTATCTAAGACATGTGTCGCTTATATCATTGGTTTACTCAAATGTTAAACCTGCCGATTCCATTGTGGTTTTTGGAGACTTTAATTTACCGAATATATGTATCTTGGAATTTTTGTAGCGATTCAAACCAGTTTCTTCTCGTGACTGTTTAAATGACTTTCTGTATTCATTTTCAGATATGAGTTTACAACAAGTAAACGGGATTGAAAATAATAATAGTAGAATTTTGGATTTAATTTATGTTGACGACTTTTCGAAGTTTTCAGTGCAACGCTGTGATGCTTTTGCATTTCCAGAAGATAACCATCACCCAACACTTGAATTATCTTTCGAATTTGTTCAAAACAACTTAGAACCAGTTTCTACACCGTTGAAGTCATTTTTTTGCTTCAAGAATACAAATTTTGTTAAAATGAACCAACTCTTATCTGAAACTAGTTGGGACATGAACTTTGAAGATGTTGACGACTGTGTATTAATTTTCAATTGTACGCTCAGCAAAATCTTCGAGATATGTGGAATTTTCTACATTGACAATAAAGAGTCTTCAAAGAATCTTCAAACAGATATCATATATGATTTTAGTAAAGCTTTTGATAAAGTTAATCATTATCTGTTGATTAAAAAGCTTTAAAGATACGGATTCCCAGATCTTCTTTTAAAATGGGTAGAATCGTATCTGACAAATCGGAAGCAACAGGTGTTATTCGAATCATCAACATCAAAAACTATAGATGTCACCTCTGGAGTTCCTCAAGGAAGTCATTTAGGTCCTATTCTGTTTAATCTTTTTATAAATGACCTACCTTCTGTCATTAAACATTCGAATGTACTGTTGTATGCTGATGACGTTAAATTCTATCCTATGACATCTTAGATCAACATAAGTTGTTACAATCAGATCTGACCAGTATAGCTATCTGGTGTGATAATAACTTAATGAAACTGAACTTGAAAAAATGTAAATTTATGACATTTGCTAGAAGACACCAACTTTCATCGCTGTATCATATAAATAACTGTAATCTAGAAAAGGTTTTTACTTTTGTGGACCTGGGTGTTACTATGGATCCAAAACTTTGCTTTCATCTACATATTAGTTTATGTGTGAATAAGGCGAGGGATGTTCTAGGTTTCATTAAGAGATGGTCAAAAGAATTTAATGACCCATTCGTTGCCAAAAGCGTTTACATATCAATTGTAAGACCAATTTTGGAATATGCATCAGTCTTGTGGAATCCACAATACAACTGCCACTCTGATAGAATTGAATCGGTTCAAAAACAATTTTTATTATTTGCTTTAAGAAACCTTCTCTGGAATCCGAATCAGAACCTACCTCCATACGAAAATCGTTTAAAACTCTTGGACATCCCTACTTTAAAAAATAGGAGAACAATGCTTAATGTAACATTTTTGATTAAATTGAATTCTACATTTCTGCTTCAGGAAATTGATTTTAATATTCCAACCCGTCGTTCTAGATCTTTCATTCCTTTGATATTAAGTATGCCGAACCTTTCCGTTGTATTTGTAGCGATTTTAATAGCCTGTATTCTGTCTTTGACCTGTCAGATTCACTTAATAAAACTAAAACTTTTATTTTAAATGCACTTGATCACACTTTAGGCCTTTGTTGCTCTTTGAGTTTTTGGACCGCTTAGGGTCTAACTAAATGACAGGGTTGCCAAACTCCACAAAGATCGGCATTGTCGATTTTTGAAAGTGTTGTATTTTTGTTGTACTTTGTATTTATATTTCCGCAGAATTTTGGTTTTTACTGTATATTGTATACAAATAAAACAAAATTTTTAGCTGAATTCACATTCGTTCCGTTACTGTTTACTTAACTGTTCTATTTGTATTTGATTTTTTTATATTTCGTATAAAAAAATAAAATACTTAAATTAATATTATGTTTTGATTGTGTTGTCTTTGTATTTTTGTAAAGTAGAGAAAAATTATATTTGATCACATTCATATTCGTCGCATGAATTCTGATGCTTCATAATATTTTCTTTTAATTCTATTGTTTATTATCACGTTAATCTTATATTTTGTTATGTTTGGAAGAATTCTCTCTTGCATTCATAACCTAATTCGCGTTTTATTAATATGCGTTTTATCAGCTGATGATTTTAATCTGTAGCTGAAACGAATTTCAAGATATGTTTACCCGCGATCGGTTGCACAGCGTAATCCGGATTACGGCTGTTTGGTCACCAAATCCGTGCGTCTTGTGGATGTGCCCCTCGGTCGGTTGGGCGGGTAAGTGGGATCGTTAAGATTCGTCGTTAAAAAAAAAAAAGAAAAATATCTGAATTAAATGTAGTTGGTAATAAGTTTTTTCTACTTTCTTGGGGGCGTGGCAATTCGAGATGTGGCCGTGCGTACTGTGGAAAGTAAGCTGTGCTGAAGCAAATAGTGGAGTTTGAGAGTGGAAATTGCACACACATATTCTGTGAGACCATGGCTACAGATTCCCAAAACTTTCCGTGCTAAGTCACAGGTGATTTACTAGTTATTCTATATTTATCAATCTTCAAACATGAAAAAACGTAATTTTCAAGCAAAAAATGTCAAAATTCATTAGGGTCGAAAAACGTCAAAATGACGTGAAAGACGTCAACCTGGCATCACTGGCCTTTAGCGATTATCCAATACCAGCCCGCTCCACCTTAATACACACCTTTATATAGCTTTTGTTTGTTAAGAACTTAATAAAAAAAATTTTTTTAATAAATTTTTTTTGAAAAAAAAATCTTTTTAAAAGTTTTTTGTCTGACATTTATCATTATTATTATTATTATGAATTTATTATTAGCATATAAGGATTATCTTTTAAATGCAACAGTTAAAATAAATAATCAACAGAAAAAAGTGGAAGAAAAATTAAATTAATTAAATAGATGAATAAATAAATGACTTAAAATTAACAGTGAATAGAAAATAAATTAAATTTGGAACCTAACAGTAATACTGCACACACAGAATCCACACGTTTCCAGTAGCCACTTTATACCCCTGGCCAGCAGGAGAGCAATTACAGGAAACATTTGGACTCAACAAACAGATATACAACATTACTTTACATACTACTTTATAAAAAAACAATAAAATATAAGTAAAAGTAAAATTAGCAGATATGAAAAATATTTAGAAATAGTCAAAAAGATATAGTAGATAAAGTAGAAAGGCGAGAAGAAAGTATAGTCTGAAGAGAAAAGAAAACTAAATTGTTTTAAGAAAAGTATTGGAGTGTTAAAAGCTTAAAGTCTACTATGTTTGTTACGCCCCTAATGTGAATAGGTAACGAATTCCACAGACGAACAGCACTAATGAAAAACAAACGCGTAGAAGCAGTGTAATTAAATTTAGGTGTTATAAGAACCAAACTACGGGTTGATTTACTAAATTGTAGTTTATGATACAGATAAAGAGGGGATCTTGTCTGAATCAACCTATGCAAAAATATGCAATTTCTAGACTTAAGATATGCGGATATACTACAACCAAGAATACGAGTATTGAAAGATGATATATGATCATACCTCCCAATCCCATAAACATACCTTGTTGCGTTGTTAAAGGTAACTTCTATCTTATGCATAGCAAACGAGTCCAGGTTACTGTATACCACTTCCGAGTAGGATATTATTGGGACTATTAACTGAACCACTAACTTGCGTCGAGTTTCAATAGGCATAAATGCTGAAGTCATACGAAGATTTCTCAAGGTATAGTAAACTTTACTCACTACAGAGTTGATGTGATCAACACAAGTAAGTGAGGAACTAATTTTAAACCCAAGGTTCGTTACTTTGTCAGTAACCAACAACTTAGTGCCATTAAGCAATTATAATTAGTTCTAGCTATAGGCAGGACATATGATTTTGATGGATTTAAAAATAGTTTATTGCACATGGCCCACATACCAATAGACTCTAAGTCTTCATTTACTCTGGCACACAAATCTTCAATAAGACCAATAGGACGAGACAAGTAGAGTTGAAGATCATCAGCATAGGCATGCATAGTAACAAATCTACAATCTTGTTAGAACATCGTAGAACACGACGAAACCGAATCTCTCTGAGAGTAGGATTCAATACGAAGAGAATGCATATAAACATAGCTGCAACAAACTGCAACAAATTGCCGTTTTTTAAATTTACTTTTTCATCTTTTTTTAAAAAAAAAAAATTTTTAATTTGTATACCTAAAAATTCACTTATATGATCAGCCGTTCAGTTCCATTCAACAAAAAAATTTTATATTAATCAAACGCTCGCATGATCAAAAAATTAAGTAGGAAAATAACAATTACAAAAAAAATGTAAGTTTTGTATTTTGATAATCGTAAAACCATGGATCGTGTTAGTAAGTACAATTGAATATATTATTGATTAAACGTACTATATTATTTTGATATATTAAATTAAGTCCTAACCCGGAGATTCAAGGTTTTTGATTGGAGGTGCAAAAGTTGTCCGAAGCGATAGACACTTCACCAGTGCTGCGTACTCCGACGCACAGTGATTTGTCTCCATATGAGCTTGGGAGGAGTCTTCTGAATTAATTGAAACTAAGTTTCTAAATGTGTTTTGGCCCGCTGATTTCAAAAATGTAATGTTTTTCCGTAACCCTTATAGTTTTTGAATAAATCCAGAATTGTATGCTTGATTTTCTTATTTAATTATTATGCATATAATACAACTCTACAATTATATTTCGAAAAAGGTTTCTTAGCTTTAATAACGGATTCTAGTGGTTCTTGATTAGCTGATTTCAAATTTGGTAACCGTTTTTGGCTAGCAGTTGTAGTTTAGCAGGTACATTAATGCAAATACATTAACAAATCTTTTTAATAAATTTAATATTATAACTATTGAAAAGATCAATACATTTTTATAATCTTGAATACTTTGTAAAGAAAAATGTATATTATACTATATTATATTATGTATATTCTACTATTAGGGGTATTCTCGGATTGGTGTACTTGATAGTGTACTTTTGTCGAAGTGACGTATTCACTTTTACCATAAATTTTACATGTATTCTCAATTTTAATAATTCTGGCACATCTTTTATTTTTTTAATTGTTTAACATGTGCATTGCTTGCACATGTTAAACAATTTTTTTCAAAAAGTTGGTAAAAAATGGTGAATTTCTTTTTTTTTCTGAAAGAAAACACATTGAACTTTAAAGAAAAAAAAAAAATTTTCACTAACTTTTACGCACTTTTTTTTTACAATCCATAATTTTTTGGGTTTTTTTCTGTTTTTTACTAGAAAAACTTTTTTTTTCATGGTACTTTTTACATCGAAGTTTTTTTTACATCGAAGTTTAATGACAACTTTTTTATTTTTAATTTTTTAATACAATAATAACATTTATAAAAAAGTAAAGTTTGTATCATTCTTGCCAAAAATGTCTTTTGGGCAATTTTTTTCGCCAAGTTATCAAAAATAAATTTTTTTGTTCCAGCATTTGTTATCAAATTTCCCTAATTTGAAAATAATCCACGAACGTCAAAAAAATTTTAATCAAATAAAAAAGTTCATATTCTTTTTAGTCAATGTATTATCTTTCCAAAAATACCATATTTTATATAATTGATGACATCAAACTTTCTGAATTTTGTCTATGGGACAAATCACTGTGCGACGGTCCGCAAGAGTAAATTTAAAATTTTTTGAAAAGTTGGAATAGAGTTAGGCCGAATTAAGAAGCGAAGTTTGACTATTTCAGAGAGAGAGTCGAAGGAATGGCTTCACCAACCATTTTTTACGAAGCTCCTTTCAAGCAACAAAATTGAAAAGAGGAAAAAAATGCTAGAGAATCGGTCTGAAAAAAATGTTAGAGAATCGGTCTGACCGAAGCTAAAATACCCTGCACATGCGAATCGATACGTTCTTCAACCATTTTGTGGTAATTTTATCTAAAATTTTTCGATATTTTATCGATAATGTTTTGATATTTTATCGATAATTTTTCGATCCATTTCAAAATTTTTTTTCAATTCCATTTCGTTCCGGTTCCATTCCCATTATGTTCCCAATATCTAAATCGGTTCAGTATTCGATATTATATACGAATATATCCAAAATTGGACAGACATTTAAATGGGGTCTATATAAGGTCAGACCCCAACCATTTTGAGCATACATTTTTTGGGAGATCATAATGAATAAACATACTTATTTTCGTGCAGATCCGACCATTTATTAGAGTCTATAAGCATAAAAAACCCAAATTTTTATAATATTTAACTGTATGATGTAGAGTGTAGGGTGATAGTAATTCAGTAATAATGCCATTCGATTCTCCAATGAATTCTATTAAAAATATGTTCTACATTTCGGTAAATTTGTACTGAACACAATGTTGTGTATCCAATTAGCGGCAGGTGACATAAAACACGGCAGAAAGCATAAAACGAAATAAAATGTTTTTTTAGTTTTGTCCATGATCAAAACCATAGAATCAAAAGTAATGTTTAAATATTTGAAATGAAATCAAATGTCCCGCTGTGGGATGGATAAGTCGAAAGTCGATAGTCGAAATTTTCGCCTTTTTTGAAGTTTACTATTGTACTCGATTCATTTAAAAAGGGCGGGTACACCCCTTTCAAATACAAATTGTCTTAAACTTAATTTCAAATATCTAATTTCAAATATTTTAAATTAAAATGGCTGACAACAGCACACACTTAAGTTGCATTTTTATTCGACTCCTAGCTAGAATTGCTTGGCAGTGCATCTATTACAACAAACAAATTGTATGCCAGTGAAAAATGGTCAATGTTAACATTGGTTACTAGAGCTCGGAAAAAACAGCACAAAAATTTCCAAAACAAGCAAGCAAATAAGCACGAAATTCGGGCGAAATAAGCACAGGCAAGCACTCTTATTGTGATATTTTGTAAACAAAAAATAACAATGTTATGGCAAAAAGATTTTATTTTAAAGAAGAAAATGACAACATAAATGTGATATACATATAAACGATAGCACCGAAAGGCAAGGTCTTGAAAAAGTCCAAAATATGTTCAAAATATACAGTACCTAACCACTGTTATTATTATCTTATGATCTTAGATTGAATTCCATACGAAATTTGGAAATTTAATTCAGTACAATATTTTCTTTGATTTTTGAAGGGAAATTTTTTTTAATTGTTGTGGTTAAATAGCTAAAAAGAATGAAAATAAGCTTAATTAAAATAGGGCAGACCGGCATTGATATTTACTTCTCAAAGCGGAGACTTACGCCACAAGGGTAACATGAATTCCCCTAAAATTCTCAAGACAAATCTCCACAAACAGCCTCCCAAGCTTATCGCGCTATTTTGAACTAAACTTTATAAAACAAACTAAAATCGAAAATCCCCACGCGATAATTAAATTCCCTATTTGCCCGAATAGCACAGTCGCGAAGCGTGGGATTTAAGGCGGCCCTCGCGGTATGATATCCCCGGCCGAACGAACAACACGAACCCGCGAAATTTTCCCGACGCAAGGAAAAGAATACCGAACACAAACCCTTTTCAAAAATGACACAAACCGACAATCACCCAAAAGAAACTATTTATATATATTAAAAAAAATTAAACTTTTTTTAAAACGCAATTGATTTGCGGGACCAGACCAACCTGTCTGAAATCCCTCGCACGATTCTTTGCAGAATCTATTCACCAGCTGGACTTCGATAAAATTCGATGTCCAGCAACAACTTATCGCGCTATTTTGAACTAAAACTTTATAAAACAAACTAAAATCAAAAATCCCTACGCGATAATTAAATTCCCTATTTGCCCGAATAGCACAGTCGCGAAGCGTGGCATTTAAGATGACCCTAGCGGTATGCTATCCCCGGACGAACGAACAACACAAACACACGAAAACCTGATAAATAAACTTTTTTTAAAAACTACACCGAAACTGCCGCAATATATATATATAAGTATATATATAACTATATATAAAAGAAACGGAAATTTTCCCGACACAAGTAAAATAATACCGAACACAAACCCTTTTTCAAAATCAACACAAACCGACAATCACCCAAAAGAAATTATTTATATACCAAAAATTACATTTCTTTAAACGCAATTGATTTGCGGGACCAGACCAACCTGTCTGAAATCCCTCGCACGATTCTTTGCAGAATCTATTCACCAGCCGGACTTCGATAAAATTCGATGTCCAGCAACAACTTGGCTCTGATGCGGGACGACACAAACAAAAAAAAAAGGAATAAGGAAGAGGGGGGAAACGGCCAAACAAATTCCAAGCAAACTACTTGAAATTCCCAGGACGGAAACACTTCACCAAAACAAATCACGACCGAACACAACCTGTCCAACTCTATTAAATTCCTCAAATTCAAAACACTAAATGGCCGACTGCCACAAATAAAATAAAGCAAAATAAACACTAGCTGGCAAAACTAAACCAGCGCGCAAAAATACTCCCTTTGGAACACTTGTCCTCCAGCCACAGTCCGACGATGGCAACAGCTCCACTTCACCACTCCAAAAAAAAATACAATTTAAAAAAAGAAAGAAAATTAACCAAATTTTGGAATCAAATAATTTAAGATTCAATTAAATTAAAAATCTAAAGCTTTAACACTCTCCTTCTTCCCTGCTCAAAAAGAACTAAAAGAATCAGAATATATGAGCGCCTATGACGCTCACTTTCTATTTATTTTCCCACATACATAGAGTGCGGCTTACGCAGAAACCAGTGTCCGCAGTCGGGGCTTTACCTATATGCGAAAAATCTCTTCAGATTTTTCTAGGTGTGTTTGGCAAATTTACATATACCCCCCTGCACCCACCAAAATGAAATATACATTTTGGCGGCACTCATGTACGTATAGGCGAAAGCATAAATGTTCTCAAATTCCCCTCCCTCAAACAGGTTCAAAGAGTACAAAAGCTTTAGTCCAGGTTTTGACATTTTACTATTGTAATCCTGCGACAATCCTGCGACAAATTACCAGAGCCCCTTGGTTTATAAGAAATGCAAACATCCACAATGATTTGAATATCCCTGCAGTAAAAGACGAAATTCCGAAACTTACCTCGAAGTACAAGCAGAAGCTTATGTTTCATCCAAACATTCTAGCTAGAAATTTACTGAGACCTCTGAATCCCTCAAGTCTTAAACGAAGCTAATATATATCTCATATATTAGATACGCTAACTCCACATTGCCTAAATCAATGGATGTAGGGCAATTTTTACATCTCATAGCATAGTTTAAGCCGAATTTTTCTTCTTTTTTTAGAATTAAGTAGAATTATTGAATAATCATTGTTAGACCTAAGTTAATATTGGGTGATTCAAATGAATAAATGTACATTAAAAAAAAAAGAAAAACTATTGTAATGGCGAGGCTGGCAATACCTTCATCGGATCGCCGCCGCTCACTGAGCTAACTTAACGAAAGCAAAAGCGAAAGAAAGGAGAAGAAAGCAAGAGAACTTTGACAGCTCAAACAAAATATTCAGGTTTCTTCTTCCGCGCGCCGGTCGCATTTCACCCGCGAGTGGCGAATTTGTTTTGCTTAACAAATTAAGCAAAACAAATATATTTATATAAAAAAAATTAACAATCAATAAAATCGTGCAGTGCGTTCTTTCGGTTAGTGCGTGTGAGATTTAGTTCCTTCGATTTTGTTCGCCCGTCGCCCCGAACAAAAGAGAAACATAAAAAAACATAACAAACAATACAACAAAACAACAACAACTGTGCCGCGAATCTATACCGCAACAACCGCACCTCCGCGAAAGTTGCTTGGTCTCCTGAGACCAGCCAACTTTCGAATCTAACCGGAGAAACACTGAGACAATGTGTGGCCTAAGGTCCTGCACATGCCATGTCCCCTTTTCTCGTCCGTCTTCGTCTTCCAAAACATATGTCCATGGAGACACCCTCTAAACGGTCCAACAAATTTCGGAGCTAACTTCGCTGCAAAATAGTTTGCGGTAAATACTGTACATCTCTACGTCTGAGATTGTAAGTCTTTGCTGTCTTGGCACTTGCCATTTCTAACTTCTTCCGTATGTCTTCCCTCAGGAGCAGGAAGACATTATCTTCCAACTCCTTGCAAACACTCTTTGCCGTTGCATTTCGCAACGGAAACAATAATGGGAATTCGGTGAAGTAGTCAACCACCGTTAAAATATAACAAAATCCCCGACTAGACTTCACCAAGGGTCCCTACCATACAACCAGCTGGCTTATTGTTTCACCCTCTGGCAAACCTGACAACTTTTAATATATCTAGCTATCTCTGCCTTCATTTTCGGCCAATAATATTTCTCAGTTACCCTAGCGTATGTTTTCCTAACGCCCATGTGCCCCGATAATGGATTATCGCGACACTCGAATAAAATAATGCGCCTATCACTCCTGCCCACAACTCTCTTCCACTCGTACCCAGCACTAAACAAACTATTTGTCCCTGCCTTTATGTGTTTATATAACACCCCATTTTCAATTCTCCAAGCTGGGTAATCGAGTGGTTTATCCTTCACTTTCCTAACCATGGAATCCACCCATGGATCTCTAACACGCTCATCTACCTCCCCTACGACTGGGACACCTCTAGAAAGCATGTCGGGCACAACATGATCTTTCCCCTTACGATGTATGATTTCATAATCGTATTGCTGGAGCTTTAAAGCCCACCTAGCCAACCTACCGCAAGGATCTTTCAAATTGTTGAGCCATACCAACGAATAATGGTCTGTCACCACTGTGAACCTAACCCCTCGATGTATGGCCTCAACTTCTCAACTGCCCACAAAACAGCCAAACACTCCTTCTCGGTAGTGGAATAATTCCTCTCGCATCTACTAAACGACCTACTCAAATACGAAATGACCTTCTCCCCTTCATCACACTGCTGTGTCAAAACGGCACCTATTCCAAAATCGGAAGCATCAGTCTGAACTACGAAGGGTCGTTCGAAATCAGGACAGCTCAGGACCGGCGCCGTCACTAGGCGCTCCTTGGCCTTCAAAAAGCTGTCCTTACATTTTTCCCTATTCAATCTAAGCCCTGCCGAACAAATCCTCCTCAGGACCTCCTTCAGAACCTCAACATGCTTATCAAATGTATTTGTAACAATAATAATATCGTCCAAATACACGAAAGCATGGGGTTCCAAGTCAGCCCCAAGGACCTCATCTATAAATCTCTGCCAAGTTGCAGGCGCATTGTGCAGGCCATAAGGCATGCGCTTGAACTGGTAGAGCCCCCTACCCGGAACTGTAAATGCCGTGCAGGCCCTAGACTCCTTCTCTACAGGGATCTGCCAATAAGCGGATTTTATATCCAAACTAGAGAGATATTTGGCGTCCTTTAGCTTATCTAAAGTAGCCGAAATATAAGGGAGGAGGGTAACTATCTCGATCAGTATTTTTATTCAGTGTCCTATAGTCGACACAAAACCTATAACTCCCATCCTTTTTCCTAATCATCACAACCGGTGATGCCCAAGGGCTGTGAGAAATCTTAATCACACCCTTTCCTAACATGTCCTCTATTTCCTCATCTATGCGCCTCTGAATAGCGGGCGATACCGGATAGTATCGCTGCTTGACTGGTTCCACATTTGGCTTTGTACGAATCCGATCTTCGACCAAATGTGTACAACCAAGTCTCTCAGGCATAGACCTAAAAACATCTGCAACAAACTCCTCAAGAACCGATTTTTCTCTAGTTGACAACGAAGACCTATCAACTATCGCCGCTACTGACGAGACCTCGACTTGGTCGGAAAACCTCCACTGATTCTTGGCCAAATCTGGCACTACACCGGCCTTAGACCAAAAGTCTACTCCAAGAATCAATGATTGGGGTAAATCCGGTATTACGAGGCATTCAACGAGGACCGACTTGCCCTCTACCTCGAAAGGGACCGAAACTACCCCCCTAACCGGATCTTCTTCACCATCAGCAAGCGCAACCTTGCTGACCGCAGACGCCAATAAACTTATTCCCCAGGACTTTAATGTGTCCCAGCCTGGCCTACCAAGAATCGTCCTGGTGGCCCCCGAATCTAAAAGCCCTAACATACGCACTCCAAAAATCCTGACGCCTAAATATGGCCTATTATCTAAATCTTTTCCCGACAAAGTGAAACTCAAATATACTCCGGACGGACGCCTCTGAGGCCTACCACTATTTTCCCTAGCCAGCTGGTTGCCTGCAGGCAACCTACCTAAACCTCGCGAACTTCTTGCCCTGCTTCCACAAGAGCTCGCTCCCCATTTCCCGACTCTTCGCGGGCCCTCGGAGCCGCTCTCGGGGCCGCCTCCCTGTCCGAGCGCTCCTGTAATTGCCCTGCTCTCGGAGAGCATCGGGGGCAATCACGCTTCATAAAGCCAGGCCGCTCGCAGCCGCGACAAATAACCGCCTTTCGGCAGTTTACCGAAACATGCCCAACCTTCTTGCAGTTAAAGCACCTGAACGGACGCCTAACCCGTTGAGGTGCCCTAATTCTCCGCTCCAATCTAAGATTGCGCAGCGAAGCCCTGACTGCAACCACTTCCGGATCGGCCGAAACGTATGCCAAGTCTGGCTCTAGCAAGTCCTTGGACCGGCTGCTGGGCGGCGGCACGAATGCTTCCACATTCGCCCGCACAGCCTCCAGTTTCCGACCCAAGGAAACCAACTCCGATAAAGACTTAGGCTCAGCCAAGCCCAGCTGAGTCTGGTAAAACGGGGACAGGTTTGCGATCACCAGACCCAGCATACGCCTCTATGACAAGGGGTCGGACAGACGACCGAACAACCCCCTCATCGCCGCTACATAGATACCTATGGACTCAGTCCCACCCTGAGTCCGTCGCCTAATCTCTGACATCAAAATGTCGCCATAGTTGGGGGGCAGGAATTCTAGTTTCAGCTCGGCGACCAACTCTCGCCAGCCTGAAACTGTCCTGCGGACATCCCTAAACCAGAGCAGGGCTTTTCCAGAAAAAAGCTCCACTGCTCTCCTAAACAACTGGGCTTCACTAACGCCCCGAGCCTCGCACAGCTCGTCCACCCTCAGCAGAAATGCATGCACGGACATATCGGACCTTTCCCCAGTGAATTTCAAACCCCATTTCGATAAATTTTCTATCATCAGAAAACCTACCTCACCCAACGAAATGGATGGTCTCGGGGCGGTTTGAGGCTCTCCCTCAACCGCAGACTCCCTACTGAGCCCCTTGGGTGGTCGAGACGGCCTTGGATTCTCATCAAAGGCATCATCTCCGTCCCCACCCAAGTCAACCACCTCGTTGAGTTCCCCCAATAACAGAAGAACCCTATTCTTGAGCGCCATCTGTTCAACTACTTCTTCCTTACTCGCTGGCCTCGAACGAGTAAGGCGACCTAACGCCCATTCTAATTTCGCCAAAATCTTCAAATATTCGGGCGACTTTGCGTCCTTGGGAGGGGTTTCCATAAGTTTTTCAACTTCGGAAATCTTCCCCTCCACACCCAATCTATCTTCCTCAAAAACAAACGGATATCCCGCAAAGACATCCACGGAATCCCTTCGCTCTATTTTCCTTGATGCCCTCAAGGACTTCCTCATAGACTCTACCGGAGTTACTGGCAACCCACGAGCCTCCATCTTGTATGCCAGCTCCTCTTGGTTAAGCCTATTGATCTGCATAGTTATAACGGACAGACAAAAAAAATTTAAAAAAAAAATTTTTTTTTAAAAAATTTAAACAAACAAAACTCAAAAAGCCAAAAAAATTAAACCGCTCACAAAACAAAAAAAAATTTTTAAAAAATTACGGACGATAAAAACAGGAACGACGAAACTTTAAAGGCGGACGCACCGCAAAAAAAATATAAAACAAAATTTTCCTTTTTTTTTAAAACTCCAAAAAAAATTACTAGAAATCAAAAAAAAATAAAAATCAAAAAAAAAATATATATATATAAAAAAAATGTATAAAAATAAAACTCTAAAATAATAATGAATATTTAAAAAAAAATAATACAAACACAACAGCTAAAGGCGGACGACATAACCAGTGTTTAAAAAAAATTACAAAAAAAAAATGGAAAATTTTACTAAAATCAAAATAAATAAAATGGTGCAACACAAAAACAAACAAAAATAAAATTTTAAAGAATTATTTAAAAATACTTGCATAAAAAAAAAGGTTACAAATGTTGCACCAAAAAAAAAATGAACGGACTCACCGAACAACAAAAAAAACCCGCTGCCGCTACTCCGCTAATAATAAGACAAATTAGTAAATTATAAAAAAACTAAAATAATACAACCAAAAAAAACCGCACACAAAAAAAAATTTATAGCAACAACGAAAAATTAAAAAAAAAATTTTAAAATAATTAATAATTAAAACCGAAATATTTTTTTACAAAAAAAACTTTAAACAAAATAGCCCCACGTTCGGCGCCAGCTTATCGCGCTATTTTGAGCTAAACTTTATAAAACAAACTAAAATCGAAAATCCCCACGCGATAATTAAATTCCCTATTTGCCCGAATAGCAGAGTCGCGAAGCGTGGGATTTAAGGCGGCCCTCGCGGTATGGTATCCCCGGCCGAACGAACAACACGAACCCGCGAAAACCTGATAAATAAACTTTTTTTTTAAAACTACACCGAAACTGCCGCAATATATATATATAAGTATATATATATATATATATATGAAAAAGAAACGGAAATTTTCCCGACGCAAGGAAAAGAATACCGAACACAAACCCTTTTCAAAATTGACACAAACCGACAATCACCCAAAAGAAATTATTTATATACCAAAAAAATTAAACTTTTTTTAAAACGCAATTGATTTGCGGGACTGTCTGAAATCCCTCGCACGATTCTTTGCAGAATCTATTCACCAGCTGGACTTCGATAAAATTCGATGTCCAGCAACAACTTGGCTCTGATGCGGGACGACACAAACAAAAAAAAAAGGAATAAGGAAGAGGGGGGAAACGGCCAAACAAATTCCAAGCAAACTACTTGAAATTCCCAGGACGGAAACACTTCACCAAAACAAATCACGACCGAACACAACCTGTCCAACTCTATTAAATTCCTCAAATTCAAAACACTAAATGGCAGACTGCCACAAATAAAATAAAGCAAAATAAACACTAGCTGGCAAAACTAAACCAGCGCGCAAAAATACTCCCTTTTGAACACTCCAGCCACAGTCCGACGATGGCAACAGCTCCACTTCACCACTCCAAAAAAAAATACAATTTAAAAAAAGAAAGAAAAATATCCAAATTTTGGAAACAAATAATTTAAGATTCAATTACATTAAAAATCTAAAGCTTTAACACTCTCCTTCTTCCCTGCTCAAAAAGAACTAAAAGAATCAGAATATATGAGCGCCTATGACGCTCACTTTCTATTTATTTTCCCACATACATAGAGTGCGGCTTACGCAGAAACCAGTGTCCGCAGTCGGGGCTTTACCTATATGCGAAAAATCTCTTCAGATTTTTCTAGGTGTGTTTGGCAAATTTACATATACCCCCCTGCACCCACCAAAATGAAATATACATTTTGGCGGCACTCATGTACGTATAGGCGAAAGCATAAATGTTCTCAAATTCCCCTTCCTCAAACAGGTTCAAAGAGTACAAAAGCTTTAGTCCAGGTTTTGACATTTTACTATTGTAATGGCGAGGCTGGCAATACCTTCATCGAATCGCCGCCGCTCACTGAGCTAACTTAACGAAAGCAAAAGCGAAAGAAAGGAGAAGAAAGCAAGAGAACTTTGAAAGCTCAAACAAAATATTCAGGTTTCTTCTTCCGCGCGCCGGTCGCATTTCACCCGCGAGTGGCGAATTTGTTTTGCTTAACAAATTAAGCAAAACAAATATATTTATATAAAAAAAATTAACAATACATAAAATCGTGCAGTGCGTTCTTTCGGTTAGTGCGTGTGAGATTTAGTTCCTTCGATTTTGTTCGCCCGTCGCCCCGAACAAAAGGGAAACATAAAAAAACATAACAAACAATACAACAAAATAACAACAACTGTGCCGCGAATCTATACCGCGACAAGCTGGTGCAGAATCGTTTTGCGATTCTTGCCGAAAAATCGAGTACGGACCCCAAGCCGAATACTTCAAAGCCCCCACCAATCTACCTACGTGAGCAAAATTCAAATTTATTGTTAAAGGAAATTAATCAAATTGTTGGCGTGAATAGTTTTCATGTAGTCCCTACCACGAAACAAAAATACAAATATATAATGAACAAAATTACAGGAAAATTACCGATTACTTTGATAATTCAAAAAAGATGTATTATACACCCAGAGAAAAAACAAACTAAAATCAAAAATAACCACCTTAAAACAAGTAGAAACGTCAATGAAAGTCTGGTAAAGTTTTAAATTTAAGAAACAACTACGAACAAACTTGTTTTCAATTTAAAACTTAGATTCAAAAATAAACAAACTTATTTCAAAGTGGTTTTCCGATTATTTCAAAAATGTTCCAATTTATATTAAGTTTGCCAGACCTTGATTTAAAATCGTTCAACTTTGTTTCAACGTTGACAACAGTTATTTTAAGTATTTTTCACTTCATTTCAACTTTTCAACTTTGTTTCAACGTTGACAATAGTTATTTTAAATATTTTTCTCTTTATTTCAAAGTTGTTTCCATTAAGTTGAAAAAATGAAGGAGTAAATACGATCGTACTTGATTTTACTATGTTTTTTTTCCCTGAGTGTACATATCAGCTCAAAAGCTCCAAAGGTCTCTCTCAGTTGTTCTAAAAGGCATTGACTCGTTTATTGAATGCAATGGAATTAAAAGCGCTCTAAACGAAGAGAAATTCCAAGTAAAATCCGTTTTCAACATACAAAATCGAGTGGTTACACTGAGGGAAAAAAATAGTGAAATCAAATGAAAACATATTTAAATCATAAACGTATTTGATAGTGCTTCTAAGCTGTTTTTATTTAAACCAAATATGCGCATATTTAAAATTGTATTAAATATGGAAATAATAATTTTTTTTATTTATTTAAATTGCGAAGAAAAATTTTTTTTTTTTTTATTTATTTGCACTTTTTTTAAGTTATTTATTTTTTGCTTTTTTTAATTTTTTATTTGCCAATTTAAATAGACGAGTCGGTTAGAGCGCACTCCAAACTCCAGAGGTTCCCGGTTCGAATTCCGGCAAAACTGAATTTGTAGAAAAGTTTTGTTACAAATGATTCTAAGGGAATTGGCAAATAAAAAAATTAAATACAGCAAAAAATAAATAACTTTAAAAAAGTGCAAAAAAATAAAAAAGGAAAAAATTTTTTCCCATTTAAATAAATAAAAAAATCTAATATTTCCATATTTAATACAATTTTAAATACGCGCATATTTGATTTAATTCAAAACAGCTTAGGAGCACTATAAAATACGTTTATATTTGATTTAAATACGTTTTCATTTGATTTCACTATTTTTTCCCTCAGTGTAAAAAAGGGGAATCCCACCCAATTTACTCATTGCGGTATCTCCTCCATCGCATAGTTACAGTGAAAGAGCCTCATAAATGCAGAGGACCAATTCAGTGCCAAAATTGCCAAGAATGCGGCCACACCAAATCTTATTGCACACTTCCCAGCGTGTGCGTAATATGCGGAGATTTCCACCCCACAAACAAGTGCAAAAAAACTAAAGAGGATGCGAATGTTAAAAAATGCAGCAATTGTGGTGGCAACCATACAGCAAACTATAGAGGCTGTCCCATCTACAAATCTTTCAAAAGCAAGGCTCTTCCCAAAGCTGATGCCTCCGAAACAGGTTTTAAGAAAAATCCCAACAAATCTTTCACAATCCAATGTACCTACTTATGTAAATTAAGAAGTCGGGTTGTTTTCAAGATTTTATTGCAAAACGACTCGCCTTTATTGAACCTATTCTTCTAATGTTCTTCTCATCATATCGACTAGAGACCGGCCGAAATCCCTTTTTTTAATTTCGGCCAAAACCGAAATGGCCGAAATTTTTTATTTATTTTTCGGTTGAAACCGTAATGGCCGAATATTAATTTTTTTAATTTCGGCCGAAGCCGAAACCGAAAAAATAAAAGAAACAATTGTGATTTTTAATGTAATAAAATGGACATAATTAAGCTTATCAGTAGGCTGAAATCGATGGCGCATATTCATAGTCAAATTTAGAACCACCTTAGTAGCTGGTTCTTCAGTGTATTATCTGTCAACTTAGTAGATTACTAAAGTTAAGTTGGAGCTTAATTTGGCTATGAATATGGGCCGCTCATTTTAAGTTCAGATCATGAATTAGATGAATTTAGAAGCAAACTATCAAATTCGTGGAAATCAAGAGTAGTAGAAATTTAGAGCCCTACCGATTAATCGGCTTCGGCCGTTATCGGCCGAAAATGCACATTCGGCTTCGGCTTCGGTTTTTCCGAAAATTGGCCGAAGCTTTTCAATTTTTTTCCTTATTTTTGCGACACCGAAAACCAAAACTAATTTTTTACGATACGATTTTCTAGCCCACATCACATCTAAACGGTCTTACTGATTTTCTTGAGACTTGAATGTAAAATTGTGTAAATGATGGAATTTCCATAAGAGGCCCACAAAACAAAAAATATGATTAAATTTAAATTAGTAATCATCGAATATTGAGTGAATCTCGCCTCGAATTGCGTGGCACGGGGTTAAAACTGCCACAAAGTATATCCTTGGACATTTTCTGGGTGGATTACTGAATTTTAAATATAGAGCTTACTACTCGCCCTGATGTCTATGTTAAAAGGAGTCCTGGTAAACTGTATGAAATTTCAAATATAGGGGTAGGAGGCTCACGGAAGGATTCTACCTTTTAGAAATGTAGCCCAAATTGCTGCGCCAACATATATGAAAAGGTGCTGAAATCCGGGACCGATTTTGGTAAAATTTTACATTTAAAGTTCAGAGCTTCACAGGTGGTTTTTACCATCAACTAGAACATCCTTTGTTCATCACCTGACGGATTTGGGGAGTCCTGAAAAAACAGCTACTTAGATGGATTTATTCTGTGAAGAATTCTCTACCATTTCTTCTAAATTCCCATTATTTTAAGCTTTACTCCAAATTTTTAAAAGTGATTTTAAAAAAATCCAATTGTTCTTACACGGGATATATGGGATAATTTGAGGCTCCGGTTAGTTTTGACCTAGGAGGCCCAAATTTGTTTGTGAATTCTTTTGGTTAGTTTTATTATTTGTTTAAATACATTTTTAGTTCCTTAAAAAACTAAATGTGTATTTATATATTCGAATTTAAATGAAAATACACGAAAAAACCAGTTTTTAAAGGGTTTTTATTTAAGTATCGGCTTCGGCTTCGGCTTCGGTATAGGCCTTCGGCGTCGGCCGAAGTAATAGGCTGCCAATTGACCTTCGGCATCGGCTTCGGCCTGAAAATGCTTATCGGTCGGGCTCTATAGAAATTACTGTCAGGGTAGTAGATTTCAAGAGAGGGGAGTTGATATGGGTTTATGCGTAGAGTACTAGAAATTCTACGAGAGTAGTAGAAATTTCTGTCGGGGAAGCAGATTTTTAGAAAGAATAGTACTTTTGCATTGTATGAAACTCACATAATATTTTGAGGAGTAGATTTCTTACCATAGTAGTAGAAAATATCTTGAGGGAAGTAGAAAAATCTGCTACAGTAGTAGAGGAGTAGAAATTTATAAATCATTGCGAGAGTATTAGATCTTTGTCGCTTCTGATTCTTCGAAACTATGATCAATGCTTAAATTTGTGTTACATGCCGCTTTTATCCACTTGATTATTCCCTATGTATTTTGATACGCTAAATCCGAAAATAATAATTTAATTTTTCCTGCTCGCACCATTTTTCTGCAAACGCCACAAAAATTGCATTTTTGGTGCTGTAACAATTTCATTATTATTATTTTCGTATCCAACGTGGCAAAATACATAAGAATTTGTCTATATTTGTATATTTAACAGACAAAAAGTTCAGTTTTGTCGATCAGTGCAATCTTTGTTACATTTTTCTATCAAACCGAAATTTTCGGCGGAAATATAGAAATTTCGGCCGAAAACGAAATTTGGCCGAAAGCGATATTTTATTTTTCGGCCGAATCCGAAACACGGCCGAAACAGCTTTTTTTGGCCGAAAAGCCGAAAAACCGAAACCGAATTTCGGTCGGTCTCTAATATCGACACATGCTTCTACCATCGAGTTTGGAGTTAGTTGATGTTGCTGACAATCCAATGTACGCATATTGCGGTGGTTCAATTGTTTGTACTTTTCGTAGATCACTTGTCGTTGCTAAGCTATTGTTGTGGAGAGGCTGATGCAATTGCTTTCGCGGCAGAGCACGCGTTGATATCGTGATGATGCTGACCACGATGTGCAATGCTAACATTATAGCGGGAGAGTTTAAAGTTTAGTGTGGGCACCAACGTTGTTGCTATTCTGATGTCCGCATAAAACGATACGAGAACGAACTTGCAATTGCTCTCACCACATAGCATGAGCTGATAGCGTGGTGATGTTGACCACGATGTGCGTTGATAGCAACTTTTGATAGCGTTAGATTTAGACAGCAGCGTAGGTCAGCATACATGACGGGGGAGCAAGCAGCACTTGAATACGAGCTTCTTCGTTAACTATCCCCTTTGTTAAGATTGAAACGTCCCTGGTTCAATGATTACCTACAACGATTTGACTTTACAGTGATTTTAAGTTTGTTTCTCGTAGAATTATAGCGTTCGATGAACGCAAAGTTGCAGATAGGCATAGTAGCTTGATTTTACAAAGATTGCAAAATTTACAAGAAAAATTTATATCTTACGTGCTATTAATAACAGTGTGCGACTTAAACAGTAGGCAAAAATTAATAATTATTGAAATATTTATGAATAATATTTATGAATACATTATAAAATTTAACAAAAAAAATGCGATCATTTAAAATAAGAAAATAATATTTTTACATATCTTTTGGATTTTATTTGTTTCTAGTTAGTTCTCATTTCCGTTACTTATTCTTGTAGACATTTAATAACGACATAAACATAATTCGTCACTCAAAAAAACCTAGCAACAAAAGAACACCTTAACGTAGATTGCTTTTATGGATTTTTGAACCACCAATCAAAACAGCAGTCCCAAGATCCTTCTCGACAACCCTTTCGACATAAAGCCTGTCAAATTTATTTCCTAGCCTTTTATTCCGTTTAAGGAAGACTTTTTCACCCGGGGTATAAGTTTTTAATGTTTTGCCTAAATTGTTTCTGCTCAATATTTTTTCTTGAGTTTCGATTAGCCTTTTTCTTACAAGTTCCAGCTTTTCTGGCGAATAATTATGAAACACGTCTGTTGGTCTAGCATTGGTAACTGAATGAATGCTACAATTGTATTTATATGTGGCTAACAATACTAAGTCAACAGTTTCGTCTATTTGCTGTTGCTCTTTGATACAGCGTGCTATCTCTAGTAAAGTGGAGTGAAACCTTTCCACCTGGCCATTACTCTCGCTGTGGAGTGTGGGTTTAAAGAATTGTTCAATGGAAAAATTATCGCGCAACAAACTTTTAACTACATTTGAATGAAAGGCCTTTTCATTGTCAGAAACTATTGTTCTACTATTGTTAAATTTCAATAAAACTTCTAACAACGCGTCTTTTATATCGACTGTAGATCTTGATGCAATAGGCTTTACTATGGCAAATTTAGAGAACTTATCGACGCACGTTAGGAAAAGTTGCTTGCAAGTCATGAAAATGTCCATATGCAGGATTTCCCCTGGATGGTGTGGAATGGGAGTTTTACCAATTTCGATGTCAGGCGGTTTACGTTGGTATTTGTTTTCCAAACATGTCTTGCAATTTGCGGTAATTGTTTTCAACGACCTTTTTATGTTTGGAAAATAGTATTCGCGAGAGATTTGTTGAAAATTTTCATGTAAGTCGCGATGAGCTCGATTGTGCTCTGTTGCCATTGCTTCAAGCTGGTCGTTTTTGTTAATTAAATCGATAACTAGAATCTCTGTATGGACAAACTTAACGCCAGGAAATGCCACCACAAAAGGATTTTGTATTTCCGCCAAGGTTGGAAGGTTACAATTAATACCATTAGTGACATTAGGGTTAATAACGGACCGTAAGCATTGAACAAGGCTATAAACAGTGTCAAATTAAATTGTGTGTCTAATAAATTTTTGGAAAATTATTTTAGTGTTTTTACTGAACCTACTGGATTTCGACAGCACTAATTGGTTTTTATACTTGATAGTTTTTATTACATTAGTTCATGACTCTTCGCTTAGCGCAGTTGCACTTGAATTACTTCCATTCAGATTATATGAGAACTGTCGGGAGAGTGCGTCCGCTACCTTATTATCTTTACCGGGCTTATAATGAAAATTTGGCGAAAATTCTTCAACGAACACCCGCCACCGTTTCATTTTTGCATTGGGATGTTTTTCTGACATGGCAAATATAAGCGGTTGGTGATCTGTATAAATATTAATATCTGTGATTCCGTAAAGAAAGTGGCGAAGCTTTTTCAGCGCCCATACAATTGCAAGGAGTTCTCGCTCATTAGTGTCGTAGTTCTGTTCGGTTTTAGAAAGCGTTCACGAAATCATAGTTATTGGGCGACCATTTTGAGACAAAACCGCGCCAAAGGCTGAAGAAGAGGCGTCCGTTGTTAACTCGAAAGGTGGGTTGTAGTCGGTATATTGTAATAAAACGTCTTTGTAGGCCAGTATCCGCTTTATTTTTTCAAACGCACCTAATGCTTCAGAGTCGAGGTAAATTTTTAAGTTTTTCGAACTCTGTTTTCCCACATGCCCATTCTCGCCACGAAGGTAAATAGTCAACGGTTTGACAATGAAGGCATAATCCTTCACGAAGCGCCGATAATACCCAGAGAGGCCGAGAAATGAACGCAGTGCTCGAAGGGTCTTCGGTGGCTCGTAATTAAGACTATCGTGGACCTTATCTGGGCAGGTTTTAATGCCCTTTACATAAAATAAAAACCCCAAAAACTCTACCTCGGTTTTAAAAAATTTCGATTTTTCTGAGGACACCCTCATACCCGCCTTTTCAAGTTTTTTAAGTATATTGTCTATATTTTCTAAGTGCGACTGTTCGTCGGGCGAGTAAATGATTATGTCATCAACATAAACATGGCACCACTTCCCGATATCTTCGCGTAAAATGTCGTCGAATATATTTGGATTTCCCTAAATTGGCCAGAATTACCGATGTGTCTGGTATAGGGTATCGATCTGGGATAGTTTTTTCGTTAATTTCCCTGTAATCAATCACCAAACGAAATCTCGGTTTGCCATTTTCATCAAGACCTTTCTTGGATACCACGTGGACTGGTCAATTATAGGGTGAACAGGATTCTCTGATAATGCCATCCCTAAGAAGCATTTTAACTTCATTATTAACAAAAGGAGCCACTGAGATGGGGTACGGATAGCTTTTGCTATAGATTGGTTCCTGTGAATTTGTTCGAATTCTACCTTCTACTGTTGTATTATAAGGAAGTGATCTATTGGGATCCGCAAAGGCATTTACATTTTTATTTATAGTCTGGTGAAACTGGGGTTGAAAGTTAGGTGGCACTGAGTACTCTTTGTAATTAAATTAACTTGATCGCATTAAAGATGCTGTAATTTGACCTTACCGTCCCGGTAAAATAAATACCCTCTCTCTGTATCAATTTTCGCATCGATATGCTTAAGAAAATCATACCCTATGATACCGTCAAACGTGCTTAAATTTGAAAGCAGGTAGAAAGTTGAGGAATGACCTAAAACATTGATTAAACATTTTTTATTTATAATATATGTGCCATTTATTGACTTTAAATTAAAAGGCTTATCTAGGGACTTAATGCCTTGAATAAATGAAAGATTTTTTACATAGTTTTTTGATATGCCTGTATCAATTAGAATTTAATATAAACGGCAGGAGCGATTTCAGTTTAAAAAGTTGATCTCATCGACGTGATCTTCAACGACATCCGCGTTATCGCGACTATTAGACTCATTTGTGGAAATATACTCAGAATAATATTGATCCCTATTCTCAGCACTATGTCGGTTATATTCACCATAACTTCCGTGTTCGACATCGGTCGAAAAAGTTTCTATGTCTTCTGGCATAAAGTGAAACTTTTGCTCTTTTGGAATGGGCGAACGATTGGAATGTGATAGTTCACGAACACGCTTAAATGCTATTGGCCGATTAGGATTTGGCTGATATGGCCTAGCATTACTTTCAAAATTTGGTGGCTGAAACGAGTTCCTATTATACCTTTCGATGCCTGAAATTGTGTTCGCTGTCTTGAAAAGGATGTACCATTTTCAACCTCCATAGGCGTCGGTCTATTGGATGAATTCGGGTAAAAACGTGTGTTGGTTACCGCGCTCAAATTGGTATTGGGCCATTAATGGTCTTGGCCTGTTGTGTTTCATTGCGTTACCTGCCGCAAAAGCTTGAGCGAACTCATAACGCGTGTGACTGGTTTGAAGTTATTGTGCTACTGCCAAGGCACTCGGCAGATCCTTTGGCCTAGCAGAGAATAGTATATCACATAATGGACGACGAAGTCCAGATACAAACACACGCAATGCATTCTCTCTAGCACGTTCATTAAGAGCCGCAACGACTTCGCTATTGTCACCATGAGTCATAATTTGCTTATTTATTATTAAAGTTTATTGTTTGTCCACCTTATCATAATAATCTTTGATAGACAAATTATCTTGTCGCAAGATACTTAATTCATTTTTCAATACGTACAACGGCCTCTTGTCGGAATACGTCTGGTCGAGCCTGGCCATAATTGCCCTGAAATTCAGAATAGTGTTAAACGATGCAAGGGTGGAATTAGCAGAGTCAATTATTTTATTTCTGTAAATTCCCATAGCAATATAATATTTTTCCGACCCCTCTGTATAATAATTCATGGCAAAATGGGCGGCACTTCGCCAAGCCGGGTACGAACAAGAATTACCACGGAACTCTGGTAGAGATTTTATCAAATCTAAGTTTGAATTTTTTTCTGCAATCTCTGCATCGATGGAAACTGGCAAAAAAGGTTGAGCACTAGGTGGTGGCCCTAATTGGTTAAGAGCCAAAGTTAGACGATTTATCTAGTCGCGTTAACTATCTCTAGCACCTGCTCTCGAGTGACAAGCATTTCGTCTGACTTTAAATTACTTTTTCTGAAGGATTTTTATTTCGCTAAAAAAACTGACAATCAGCTATCTCGAAAAGGTCGTGTACGAAAAGATCCACAAAGTATTTGCACGTACAGTTCTGAAAAGTATTTATAAAGAAACTGCAAAAACTCAGTTTAAATTGTAAGAAATTCGAATTTTATAGAATTGGAAATTCTATAATAGTATTATTATTAGGTATTACTTATAAATGTTTTTCAAAATATTACCAAAAACACTTCTGCACTTTCGTTAATGAAAAGCAATTTATTCAAGGAAAAAAATATTTTAATAAAAATTATGCAATCTTATAAATGAGTAACAAAAATTTGCTGCACAATATTCTTTTTTAAATATGAGAAAATATTTGTGTAATGTATTTTTTATTTTTAAAAATGTTTATTAAATTTCGTATTGAAAAAAAAAATCAGAATGGATAAAGTAATTTAGTATTTGTCACAATTTTTACAAATGGCCTTAAGAAATTTTTTTCTTTTCTTGCTAAACAAAATTCACAAATATATTATTTTATTCGATCTTAAAAACTAGAAACAAATTATGTAACTTACACTTTTGATATAAGTTTGATACAAGTTTTTGTTATACTTTTACAAAGTTATTATTTTTAAATTAACTTGCATTAATATTTTTTGAATTTATTTAAATTCCACTTTTCACAATTTTGAATAATTGCTTACAATTATATTTTTTTTTAATTTAAAGCGTGCTTTTCTGGGAGCCTATGGTTCTTTTTTTTAATAAAGCCCCACGTTGGGCGCCAATTGAGAAGTCGGGTTGTTTTCAAGATTTTATTGCGAAACGACTCGCCTTTATTGAACCTATTCTTCAAATGTTCTTCTCATCATATCACATCACATGCTTCTACCATCGAGTTTGGAGTTAGTTGATGTTGCTGACAATCCAATGTACGCATATTGCGGTGGTTCAATTGTTTGTACTTTTCGTAGATCACTTGTCGTTGCTAAGCTATTGTTGTGGAGCGGCTGATGCAATTGCTTTCACGGCAGAACACGCGTTGATATCGTGATGATGCTGACCACGATGTGCAATGCTAACATTATAGCGGGAGAGTTTAAAGTTTAGTGTGGGCACCAACAGGTTTTATTTAAAAAAACTTTTTTTTTTTTATTTTCCCCATTTTTTAAATTTTTTTCTCCCTTCTTTTTTTTCCTTTTTTACTCTAAGTAAAAAAATTCGGCCCTGTAGCTTAAAAAATGCGAAAGCTAGAACTTTAAATTGGCTCCATTTGACCCCACACGGTCCCCTACGCCTCTGATCGACCCTAAAATAGAAGCCTTTATGTGAAAACTATACAACTTTTTTGGAATCGCGTAAAACATATGGAATAAGATATGTCAGATCTATTAACCCATTCATGACGAGCGTGTCCATATGGTAACGCTGATAGCGCTCTACGGTATGTGCAATTAAAAAAATATTTGAACGAATATCACTAATCCGTTTTTTGATGTTTATAAAGCATACTTTGATCTTTCTTTTGATATATAACTCTAAGCAATCGCTCGTCAGTAGCGATCGTGGCGGATAATTGAAAAGTAGTGTTTTTAAAAAGTGGGCAAAAACAGCGAAAAGTCACGACCTTTCCAGTAAGAATATTTTTCATTGCCATAAAAAGTTATATATTTTGAATATTTTTTTGGCATTTGGGTAGAATATCAAAGTATTAGAAAACGTATAAAATAAAATTATTTATAACTTCTGTGTTACCTTTTTATCATTTTGAATTTCGCTGTTACCATATGGGCACGCTCGTCACAACCCTAGCAAATTTAAATTTTCTTACTGAAAATGTTTGTATGAGCTTTTTTTATGTAAAATGTAATATATTTTATTTGTATATTGATTTGAAAGTGTGTTTGTATACCTAATATAATCATTAAAAATTTTTTTTTTAATATTCAGATTTAAAATAATTTTTTGTACGTGTTTATATACATATTTGCGTACAAATTTGAGCATTTTTTTTAAAATTAAGTAAATTTTATCTATATATTGGTTTGAAATATATTTTTTTTAGCTTCTTTCATATAAAGTTAAATATATTTTATCAATAAATTGTCTTTAAAGTGTGGTTATGTACTTGGTATGCTTATGTAAAATTAGCAGCACCTCTTAGGTTGATTTAGCCATATCCGTATGTCTGCCCTTTATTTTGATTGGTATGGGTATTGAAGGAGCTAAATGAAAGCTAGGCGGTCCAAACATTGAATTTATCCTTTGGAGGTCCTAGAAGGAGTTGGTAATGCAAACGGGCGAAATCGATCAACTGCCACGACTACCTTCCATACAAGTGAAAGTCGAGTTTTGTAACAAATGTTACCCAATTTCACGGGAATTGTGGTAGGAAAATTCTCAGTAAGATATATTGTCCGCTTTGCGTCGATGGTGAGTGCCGCAAAAGCTATATGAGCAATACCCCGATCATGACATGACATCATGACGCATACAAAATCCACGTCTAAGATGGCTAGGTCATGCCGGGCTGATGAACGTAAAAAAGTACTACTAAATGGAGCACATGTGAGTACCGTCGGTGGAATGAGCGGAAGATGGCGACCAGGTCTCAGATGGAAGGGTGTATGGTATATATAGGCTTACTTCGACCGGCTAAAACTTACTCAATTGTTTTTTAAAAAATTTACATTACGATGAAGACAGGCGAGCATCATTTTATCCGGCTGGACAAGATTATTAGGAGGAAGATGAAGGAGGTACTTCCTATGGTCTTCATCGTACACCTCTTTTACAGCCATGTAAATTGTGTATGTCAAATGATGACGAGGACCTTTCCAATTTCAGTTCATATGGAGATATTTCTTATGTTATTGAAAACCTAAGCAGTATTTTGGTGTAGGTGGAGATACATATTATATACAGTGGCGGACAGATAATTAGGCCAGCCTTTTGTAGTAATTTTGAACGACTACCAAAATTTTAAGAATATCAACTTGATTACTATTGAAAAGGTCTATTGGACCCCATTCTTTGATGACTGCCAGGACACTTATCAAGAAAATCCTAGTTGAAAACTGGCCTACTTTTCTAACTTTTTTCCTGGGGGCCTATACAAATTTTTTTTTGATGCAAAAATGTGCGATTTTTAAAAACAAATTACTTTGCTGAAGAAACTTTTGTGATCAGAAATACTCCTGAATTTATAGAATTTTTTTTAACAACATTTTTTTTTTAAAAAACTTTTAGATTTAAAAAAATTGGTCGATAAAAATTTTTTTTACAAAATAAATCTTAAAACATTGCCAAACTTTCAAGAATTTAAAAAAAAAATAGTTATAAACAATAATATCTTAAATTAGGTAATTTTGCTAGGGTTGTGACGAGTGTTACCATATGGTAACGGCCAGGGCTGGGCAAACGGTAAGCGGTCCAAAAAAAAAAAAGTTAGAAATTCGTTTCTTAGGCCATTTCTAGGTATTCCTGAAAAAATCTTGAAAAAATTCCGAAAATTTCGCTCTCGTCAACTTTGTAAAACTTTAAAATAAATGTCAAAGAATTGTGTCTGAGCGATGTTTTCAGTAATAACTTCTGTGTTTTTCGCCATATAAATCAAAGTTGTACACTGATTGAAGATACTGCTTCTCTTCTCTTCAACAAGCTATAGCTTATGCATATCGACCTCACGCTTCCAAAGTTATCTTTATAAATAGGGTAACACCGACCAAAATTGGTTTTTCTCTTCTAACTTCAGATTTTGGGGGTGTAATCAACATTTCTGGTACGCAGATGTCATATACCTACAACGTGTAATAGGTGGCGTCCCAAGTTCTGGGCGACTGTAACGCAGTGTAATTAGAAATATTAAAGAAAACATAACAAAATTTCCAGATTTGAAGATAATTAATTTGTACAGACGGACAGAGCACGCTTCCGGAGAGCAGTTGCAGGACGATCTTGTATGGAAACTTTGGATTCCAAAAGGTTTAGTGGAAGACATATTGAAAAAGGCTCATGACAGTCATTTTTCGTCGCATAGCGGCATTAACAAAACGATAGAGTGAATTCGTAGATATTTTTTTGGCCAGGAGTTGTTCCTGATGTAAAAGCGTACGTAAATGCATGTGAAGTGTGTAAAACCACCAAACATCCGAATAAATCCTCGAAGAGGAACTTTTTCATGCATTTGGAACACCTGAAACGGTTGTGTCCGAGAATGGATCGCAGTTTAAATCCAATCTTTTTAATAAACTTTTACAAAATTATTCTATTAATCACGCATTTGGGTAGAATATCAAAGTATTAGAAAACGTATAAAATAAAATTATTTATAACTTCTGTGTTACATTTTTATCATTTTGAATTTCGCTGTTACCATATGGGCACGCTCGTCACAACCCTAGCAAATTTAAATTTTCTTACTGAAAAAAATAATATTAAAATCGAAGCTTGCATCCAGCTGCCAGACAATTCTAAAAAATTGGTAAATTGCTAATTTTAATTGCAATTATTGGCGAAACCAACAGTGTTACTTTCCAACCGACTTCAGATCAGCGACCCCAAATTAACTAAAATATAAAGTGTCATCAAAATCAGAGCACTATTTCCAATGTTTTTCATTTTTGTATGGGGACAAAGAAGTGCATTCCGCGCCGACTTTTCTTTATCCGATTGGCTCCAAACTTCACATAAGTCCGTTTTATATGCAAACGAACCAAAGTAGCCTAATCGGACCATAAGGCACTGATTTTGAAGAAAGCTCCATACGATTCTGAACAGGTCTAATCCCTATATCTATATATATAAAAGAGACGTGTATGTTTGTCTCGAGTAGACGCGAAAACGACAGCACCAATTCTCACCAAAATTTATATATGTGTTCTAGGGGTCGTGAGTCGTGACATAGGATAGGTTTTGACACGCCCACTTTTACCGCCCATAAGTTAGAAAATACGTATTTCTCTCACATTTGTGAATCTTTTAAAGCAAATACCATATGATCAACAATCAACTTGGTTGCCACCTAGGACTTAATTTTTCCCCACCCAAGCAGTGTTACCATATCTTCGTGGTTTTTTACCTTTCGGTTTCTTTCAAAGTATGAAATCGATTTGCTAAAGTATTTCAAGTCGATGTACCGATCACAAATTTCAACAACTTCGTGTATTTTCAACATTAATTGCAGCAGGGAGTAATAATTAAGGTTATTTCCATTTGATTGCATGTAACTTTTCAACAATGGAAAAAACCTAAGGCAATGCCAAAATAACATGGCTTCTCCTTGAGTATTACATATTCGCAATTCCATAATTTGCCCCAATTTCCTAGTGCACATTTTACGCCCACTTTCACAGTACTTCATTTCCACTTAAATGCATTTGCCATTTACATTCCAAATAACTACGGAAAAATGTCTATTGTGAATGGAAATTTAATTATACCCAACTTAAAGCTACCCCCACAATGCCGCGAAATTTCCCCAAAAATTGCTCAAAAATTGCAAGGCAATATTTGGCTCGGACAAATTTTTTCGTGCTAAAAAATTTCACAAAATTAAAAACAAATGCATATCATTCTAGAGCGCACAATCGTATTTTCAAGAAAAAGTACCACGACACCAACGAAATTTTGCATTCATGTGCGGCGACCTTAAATGCGCACTGCGAAAGTCGCCCACTTTAACAGTAACCCTACACACAGTACTTCATTACAACTTAAAATACCCAAAATTCCTCCGCCGCGGTACTTTCTCGAAAATTCTTCCAGCAAAGATATTGGAATAAAAAAATTTGTTTGCGGTGAAAAATTTCAAAGCTACAACTAAAAATGTGTATCATTTATAAATTTAAAAAAAAAAAACGCATTATCGCATATTTAAGCAACATTTTTGTTCAAGTTCCGTACCGGCTGCGGAATTTCGCGTTGGCTTATGGGGACCTAAATGCAGGCAAACCGCCATTAATATTACGAGAAGACGTCCATTGCGAATGAAAATTAAATTAAACTTGACTTAAATGCACACACTGCAATTGGCCTTTTCGTCAAATAAGCACTGCAAAATTGTCCCAACAAGTTATAGAAATCACTTTCTTCCCACAAGAAAAATTTACAAAAACACAACAGAACGTCTCTCAATGTGGCAACACTCCTCACAGACGGGGCGCTCAACCAGTGCAGCCAACTTAAGGCAAATTTCCCTTCCTAAGGGAATTTTTGGTTTAAGTGTTTACACTGCCGGGCCATTTTGTGCGAGCATTCGGCTACGTACCAAAGCTCAAAGATCGTAATCCAGTCGTTTGCACCGGCCGAATTACGGGATTTGTTTCAAATACTTATACCACAGTCATTTAATTTAATTTCAATAATCTTCCAAACATACTTTACTGCGCTACATACATACATGCAATACGAATCATTCATTCATTCATCAAAACCTATTTCAATACCGATCATTTTCCTCTCTATAAAATTGTATAAAATTAACTCCACAGTATAAACACCAATTAAACATATATATTTAAAAATTACTTTCATCCATTCATCCATTACATTGCAGACAATGCAACAACAAAAAATTATTTAGGCCCAGCGAAGCGGACCGGGCCCAGCTAGTATATTATAAAACTGATTGTCTGTCTGTCTGTCTGTCTGTCTGTCTGTCTGTCTGTCTGTCTGTCTAAAGACGAAATTTAGCACGAATTTAGCAAGCTTTATGCCAAATATGAGCATAATTGGACTAGGGGCATGGCACCGCCCACACGTAACTTAAATAACAGCTAATTAAACAACTATTGGATATATTTTAATGAAATTTGGAATGGAGATGTATAGTATGTTTTCCCTGCTATGTGTCGAATATGTGAATAATTGGACAAGGGGCGTGGCACCGCCCATACAACACATAACTTAAATACCAGCCAATTAAGCAACGATTGAATATTTTCTAATGAAATTTAGCATGGAGTTGTACAGTATGTTGTCCCAGCTATGTGTCGAATATGGGAATAATTGGACAAAGGGGCGTGGCACCTCCCACTCAACACATAACTTAAATACCAGCTAATTAAGCAACTACTGGATATATTTTAGTGAAATTTGGAATGGCGTTGTACTGCTATGTGTCGGATATGGGAATAATTGGACAAGGGGCGTGGCACCGCCCATACAATTTTCTACCCCATATCACGTTTAAACGGCTTTACTGATTTTATTGACATTAGGACATAAGAGGTTGGATTTGGACAACGGGGCGTGGCACCTCCCATACAACAAGGGCCACAAACTGCGCCCTTATATATATATAGATCAGCTTTCAAAAATGAAAAAGCAAAAAACGCCGAGAATGACTGAACCACAGATCAGCCAACTTGAAAAAAACAACTAAAAGATATTACGCGAAATCTACGAAAACAGCTAAAATGTAAATCCGAAGCTTCGAAGTCTCCGAAGTCTCCGAAAAAAGATTCGAAGATTCGACTAAGGCATTCAATCCCGAAGGTTTTTATGAAAATCCCGGGAGTTCGGGATTTGAAATTACAATCCCGGGATCCCGGGATTTGTTCGGGATTTTCGGGATTTTCCAATTAAATACAATAGTAAATATAATAAAAGAAAAAATTGTTGCAACAATATTTTAAGTTTACTTCGACAAAGAAAACATATTTAATAAATATTACATTAAACAAAACAAATTATATTTAAATAAATATAGTCAAACAAAAAGTAATTCTTTTTAAATTAGATTGATCGAACAAATTATTTTTTTTGCCACGCTGAATCCGAATATAATTATAAAATTCTGCCAGCTCCATTTCATGATAACCGGTCAACAATATACGGTCAACAAAATAATTTTAACATATATCTTTTTTGAAAAAAAAAATAGTTTAAATTGAAAAAATTTTATTCAAATCGATAAAAATTGTTTGTTAACCGTTATTGACAAAAATCTTGTAAATTTTTGTGTGTTGAGCACTAAATTTTTTGTGGAAAAACGTCAAAAATATCTTAAACAATGCATAAAAAAATGCATTTTTGAATCCCGGGATTCCGGACTCAAAATCACGGGATTCCGGGATTGAGAAAACTTCCGGGATCCCGGGATTTCGGGATCCCGGGATTGAATGCCTTAGTGGCGACCTTAAATGCTCACTGCGAAAGTCGCCCACTTTCACAGTAACCCTACACACAGTACTTCATTACAACTTAAAATACCCAAAATTCCGCCGCCGCGGTACTTTCTCGAAAATTCTTCCAGCAAAGATATTGGAATAAAAAAATTTGTTTGCGGTGAAAAATTTCAAAGCTACAAGTAAAAATGTGTATCATTTATAAATTTTCTTTAAAAAAACGCAGTATCGCATATTCAAGCAACATTTTTGTTCAAGTTTTGTACCGGTTGCGGAATTTCGAGTTGGCTTATGGGGACCTAAATGCAGGCAAACCGCCATTAATATTACGAGAAGACGTCCATTGCGAATGAAAATTAGATTAAACTTGACTTAAATGCACACACTGCAATTGGCCTTTTCGGCAAATAAGCAATGCAAAATTGTCCCAACAAGTTATAGAAATCACTTTCTTCCCACAAGAAAAATTTACAAAAACACAACAGAACGTCTCTCAATGTGGCAACACTAATCACAGACGGGGCGCTCAACTAGTGCAGCCAACTTTAGGCAAATTTCCCTTCCTAAGGGAATTTTTGGTTTAATTTTGTCTAAAAGGGATAAAGGTTCGTGCAACCGTTTACACTGGCTGAATATTCCCTCCGCACCAGCATCGGAATCTACAGATTTGTTCGTTTTCAAGTGTTTACACCACAGAGTATACAGAGGGGACACTCTCTTTAAATTCCCTGAAATCTAATATGGCGGACCATTTTTTTTGATTTTTCGTTCTTTGTTTCACACACTATACGTGAGTTCACCACGAATTATTCCGATTTTTCGCAGGGATGATTCGATTTCGTATGAAAAGTAGTATATAATTGTACGAAATTACATACAGTTGTACCGAAATATTTGTATACCGAAAATATAACTATTTCATTTGTTTATAAAAATTCTTTTAAGAAACAATATACAAATAAACAAAATATGTAATTTAAAAAATATTGCTAATTTTCTTTGAAATTCAACTATTGTTTACTGTTTTATATAAGAATTGTTTTAAACAAATGAAATAGTTATATTTTCGGTATACAAATATTTCGGTACAATTGTATGTGATTTCGTACAATTATATACTACTTTTGATACGATTTCAAAGAAAATTAACAATTTTTTTATGAATTCCAAACCAATTTTATACATTTTTTGGGGAAAAATTTACTAACACGGGGGCTTATTATAAGACGACTATTTTCCATTCACTTCGAAATCTATTTAAAATGGAAATTTTTGTTTTGTGTTTAAAACTGAAACACACATTGCGAACCCTATCCGCATAATGAACTCAAGCAAAACTTTTTGAAAATACATTTTTATTGAAAAATTATTAAAATAAAGCAATATGAAATGTTAATGGTTCCAAAGAAATAGGGTTCAATTTGTAGGGAAACAAGAAAAATGCTTTATCCTGTAAAATTTACTTTTTAGAGGAAAACCGAAATGAAAAGACCTTATGTATTTTATTCTGTGGAATGTTAATTGCAATTGTAGTAATTTATTTTTTTAGCTAAAAATATTCTTTCTACGTGGAATTGTGGTAATTTTTTGGGAAATTTATATATTTGTTGCCAAAATTCAGAAATGGTCAATTGTTACAATGAATATGGGCCATTATGTTTAGTTAAGTATTTTATTAAATTTAGAAATTTTCTAAATTGTACCGAAAATGTCTCAATAGTAGGAAAGTAAAAAAGTACTACTATACTGAAAAAAACATCCCTGCTACGAAGAAGTATGAGAGAATGAATAAAAAAGTGTAAAAAATGTGGTGAAAAAGTAAAAAATGTAAACAATTTCTATAAATTGCAAAAAATAATTGTTTGAAAACGTTTATTTCTACGGATTAAAAGATAATAAATAAAAGTAAATTTAATATTCGATATAATATCCGTTCAGTTATCCAAATACGATAAAATTGAATGAAATCCAACTGCACCACATTGGGAAAGTCGATCTAATCCGGCAAAGTTTGAATTTTGCGGGCCGTAATGGACGTGCTGCGATTACTACGGGCTTGACTGTTCCTCCTTTAAATAAGTTGCAATTTGCCCAACTTTGTTCGGTGTGTCTGAATGATAACACCAGGCTCGTGCAAGTGAATCTAAGGATTTGCTGTCCGCTGTGACTTATGCCGAAGGTTGGTTGGAGAGGTATTTTGAATTGATGATTCAGTTGCCTTTATCTTCTAAGCAAAACTGCAGTCCTTTGAATAAGAAAATTAAAAAAGTATTGATTACTCATTTATTAAACCATAACGATATTCACATGTCGTCATATAAAGATTTGCCATAAATTATTATTAAGCATTGAATTTTTCATACAAAATTTAATGACAAATTAAAATGTTTGACCAAATATTTCTTATGGCTCTACATATGATTACTTGTGAATACCCTTAATAATCTAACCCAAATTAAAGGTCCTCTCGAAAGCGACTATCTCAAAGTTCAAATCAAACAATGACCCAACACATTCTTAAGTTTGGCTTAATACTGTAATGCAGTATTAACCTAATGACTGTACCATGTTCTACATTTTGAATTTTTAAAATATGTCAACATAAACTCATTTTTTTTTCTTAGTTTCAAGGATTTTTCATATCAATTGGCAAAGTAAACAGAATTGAATATTAACCCGCAAAGTTCATTGTGGCGAGCTATCAGAAGGAACACCCAACTAAACATCCACTGAACCGAGACCGCCCTCAAATAACTTCACTAATAGGCAGTAGTTTCAGCGACACAAAATTATAGCCCCGGCGTTGGAGGATCTCCACCTGAGAGGGCTAAGATGAAGAAGCTCTTGCCGAGATCTACAAGGTCCACTCTTGATCCGCTTCCAGCTACATGGCTAGGATCAACGAGGAAGTGTGCTCGGACTGTGGCGCACCCTGCCCAACCAACCAATGAAAATAATTTTACTTTTGACAAACCTTACATACGAGGAGGAACACGGACTGTAATCAGACAGAATTGTTGCTACAAAAACAGCACTAAGAAAACCGACTCACACAGCAGACAGACTCAGGACTCAGACTCTTCGAAAAATCCTTTATTCCTTCATATAAACCCTTTATAAAAGTATATAAAAGATTCACTAACCGTTCGGCATCTTTCACAGCATTGGGGAAGGAATAAAGTCGAACTGCTCCTGGACATTTCATGACGCATTCTCTCATAATGAATTTTTTTATGTCTGCAAATATATTACAAAAGGCAAAATGCCATTAGTAAAGTTAAATTTATTTACACTAATATTTTCACTCACTGCGGCAAGGGTGGTGTACAAATTTCTATTCAGCAAATTGAAAAAACACTAATGAAGATCACTGCATAAAAATATAAAATATTGGTATAATTGTTTTTTTTTTATTTTTTTTCACAGTTCACTTTTCACGATTTCACTTTTCCAAAAATTTAGACGCCAAGAAAAATTATTTGCAAACTGGTGGTGAATACGAAAAAGAATCAAAACAAAGGAAAAAAATTGGTGGGGAGTTATGCATTCAGCTGAGCTCTGGTGTTGAGTTTCTGCCAACAGCTGAGCTCTGGTGGTGAAATAAAATTTGGAATTTTCACGCACACCAATAAAGAAATTTCACTTTTTCACGCACACCAGTAAACAAATTTGCTGTCACTTCACGCATATTCCATCTCGCTCAAGCAGAGTGTCCCCTCTGTATACTCTGTGGTTTACACTGCCGGGCCATTTTGTGCGAGCATTCGGCTACGTACCAAAGCTCAAAGATCGTAATCCAGTCGTTTGTACCGGCCGAATTAACGGCATTTGTTTCAAATACTTATACCACATGTCATTTAATTTAATTTCAATAATCTTCCAAACATACTTTACTGCTCTACATACATACATACAATACGAATCATTCATTCATTCATCAAAACCTATTTTAATACCAATCGCTACATCAATTTTCCTCTCTATAAAATTGTACAAAATTAACTTCACAGTATAAACACCAATTAAACATATATATTTAAAAATTACTTTCATCCATTACATTGCAGACAATGCAACAACAAAAAATTATTTAGGCCCAGCGAAGCGGACCGGTCCCAGCTAGTTTAGTATAAAATTCAGATTTTTATTGAGCTTTTCATAATGTATGTATTTATTATGGGTTTTAGCTCATTTTCCAAAAAAATAATTTTGGAAAAGGGAGTACAACAACTAAGGAAAATGAGCTAAAACCCATAATTAATACATAAATTATGAAAAGCTCAATAAAAATCTGAATTTTATACTAAATTTTCTTGAAAATTATTTTGCAAATATGTCGATTTTTACACTGTGCAAAAAAATTCTACTAAAAAAGAATTTTTACTTCATATCTGAAAAACCCGGACTTTAGTTACGGTCTTTTGTCGTAATTTTAGACAATTTTACAGGAACAATGCCAGCATATTTGTGGAAACTGTTTTCTTAAATTTTTCCGATTTTTAAAGTGCACCTTTTCAGCACGCAATGCAAATTTCTTAATTATCAGTATAAGCAGTAAAGTTCTTAATTTTTGCAATCCATTCTTGTTTTAAACATGTTTTAAATAAAATTTAAAAAAAGCTACAAAACCCGGGTAGTTTGGGAAAACCCGGGTTGCTCGAAATACCCGGGTAGTTCGATCAACCCGGTTTTGACCCGGGTATGAACCCGTGTTTTCGGTCTAGCCGGGTTACTCGAAACCCGGGTTGAACCGTAGGCCCTGGTTTAAATATGCGCATATTATTAAGCCACTAAAAATATAATATGCCACCATAAAATATTATTTTACAGGGGAATCATTTGATCAATATAAGAAATCAGAAACAAAATATAATTTCTTTTGAGAACTAAGGGGTTAATGTGCTGTTTTTTGTTATGTAGGGTGCACCGAAGACAGTGAATGCTTAAGCTTGAAATATAACAACAACAACTGTGACAATATTTTTGATTGTGTTATATTTTTTTCTTTTTTATGCATTTTTGCATTTGTGAGCCTAAATACCGATTTGTAATTCTAACCGATTCCAAAAAATTTGTATAATTTTCACGTAAAGGCTATTTTAGTGATTGAACCTTTGAATTTTTAAAATTTGTAGGTCTAGTTAAATTCAGATTTTATCGAGCTCCAAATAAATTAATTATTATTTATTTTTGGGCTATTTTTTGCTCATTTTTACCAAAAAATTATTTTGGGAAAATTGGTTGTTACAACAACAAGCAAAAAACCAGCCTTGGCAGAGTGTACAGCTGTTTCGGATTTTAGCCACAATAGAGAATTATTCATTTCTTGCATCAAACCGATTCCATTGAAGAAGCGCGAATGGCAAAAATTGCAAACTGGTTTCTGCTTGTTATTGTAAAATACCGCATTTCTACTTAAGCAGGTTGAAAAGTTTTTTCAAAGTCCAGCTTAAGACTGTTAACAAGTGAATCTTAATATTGTGTGTGACTGAGACATACACAACAATTCACTGTCAGAAAATTACAAAGTCCAAACTAGCCGGACAGTTCCTAAATTTTTTGAACCGCTTTAGTCCATACATATAGTAAAAAAAACAAATTTTTTAGCTTTCAAAGAAAAAACATTACAAATATTTACACACACTTTAATTTTATTTACTTTTTCCCGATACCAAACATTATAATGTACCTACCTTGAAATTCGTTTGAATAAATCTCCAAAAACCGGGTATCTCAACCCAGTTAAAATAAATGGTACAATAATTGCATATACGTCCTTACTATTTATAGAATAAAAACGCCAATTTTTTTGTAACGGGTAGGAGCAAAAACTTTCCAACAGATTTTCATAATTTTCTTTTAAAACATCGTATTTGTGCCAAGGAAGCGAATAGGATTGATTTCGAAAAGTAAATATCCTAATTTTCGGTATTAAGTAGAGACTAGGGCTTTCGATCCCGAAGGCTTTTCGCAATCCCGGGATTTTCGGGACTTAAAATTGCAATCCATGGATTCCGGGATTTTTTGGGATTTGTTATTTTTACAAGCAAAATGCATTTTAAAAAAATAAAAAAATGTTTTTTTATATGTTTTATTGTAGTTTTAGCTTTAATAAATAAACATTAATATTAATTTCAATTTATTAAAGGTACAAATTAATGAATTTATTTATTTTCAGTATTTGAGTTTCTGTTTCTTTAGGAAAGACACAATCCAATTCAAAATATGCTTAAGTAAGGTTTCTGAAATTACTTTTGTATCAGTTTTCAGTTTTACTTAATTATTTTTATTAAGTAATTTATTTTTGTGCTTTCGGTAAGACTGAAAATACCAATTTTCTTCTGAAATAAAAATAAAACAAAAAAATAAAATTTAAAACAATTTTATTCGTAATTTTTATACCCTCATGAGGTATGCGTATATTTACTTTGGTCTGATGTTTGTAACACCAAGAAGGAGAAGTGTCCGGTATGGAAACGAATTGATTTAGCCCTATCCGTCTGTCCGTCCTCTTTTCTTGTAAACACGATTGCAGGAACTAGAAGAAAGGTAGGGATCCCAAATTTTGTATTTATCCTTCTTAGGCCCTAGGAGTTGGTATTGCAAATGGGCGAAATCGGTCGACTGCCACGCCTACCTCCCATATAAGTGAAAATCGTGTTTTTACCGAAATTTTAAGATTTCGTCAAAACAGTATGAAATTTTGTATTGTGGGGTTTTCGGGGTCGCTGATTTCGAATATGATGTCGGAATTTAAAAATTCAAGATGGCGGCCAAATTTAAAGATTTCATCAAAACAGTATGAAATTTTGTATAGGGGAGTTTTTGGGGTCGCTGATTTCGAATGTGATGTCGCATTTTCAAAATTCAAGATGGCGGATCCAATATGGCCCAGTAGGTGTAGGGTCGGTTTGCCAGACTGAAACTTACTCACTTGTTTTTAATAAATTTGAGCACTTGAGCTTGACTTGAGCAAAAACTAGAGAGTGGACTATCTTCGGCTATACCGAAGCTGAAATACCCCCACACTGTAGGAAGAAGTACCTCGAATATAAAAAAATGTGGTCTCAAGACCCTATTTTGACCCAATTATAGGTGGTTTTGGAGCCCGGAACATGTCCAAAATCCATTTCTAAAAATTTCCAATCAAATCCACCAAAAAAAAAATTATGGTCTCAAGACCCCATTCAGACCCTTATATATGTGGCTTCGGAACCTCGGACCATGTCAAAAATACGTTTCTAAACATTTCCAATCGAATACAACAATAAAAAAGACTTGAACAATTTTTACCTTTTTTTTCGGTGTATGGGAGCCACGCCCATACTCTCGAACTTGATCTCAGTATTCACGAGAAAAACATGTACCCAAAGTTTCAAGTCGATATCTCCAAAACTGCGACCTCTATCGTGCGGACGGACAGACGGTCAGACGGACAGACGGACGGACAGACAGACGGACATCGCTAAATCGACTCAGGAGGTGATGCTGATCAAGAATATATATACTTTTCCATACCGGACACGCCTCCTTATGGGCGTTACAAACGTTGTGACAAAGTGAGTATACCCTGCCACAGTGTGTGTGGGGGTATAATAAGCTCGTTAAATATAAAAATTCAAATAAATTAAAAATTTGTAAGTTTTTAGCTTTCTACTTACTTTACTTTTTTTCATTTTGGGTTGGTCCAAATGTTGTCAAAAACTATTTTTCTGGTTACACGATTTTTTTTATATTTTATGAGCGATGAAAAGTAGTATTATTTTTTTTGTATTAAACTTTTTTATAGACTAATTTATTTAAAATGTAGTCCCGAAAATCCCGGGATTCAGGAAAAAATATACCGGGATTTTCGGGACTAAAAATGGACCGGGATCCCGGGATCGAAAGCCCTAGTAGAAATCGAAATCGCTTTTTTAATTACGGCAGAAACCGAAATAGCCGAAACTTTTTATTATTTTTTTTTCGCCCAAAACCGAAATGGCTGAATTTAAATTTTTTTAATTTCGGCAGAAATTGAAGCCGAAACACAAAAAATAAAAGTAAAAATTGTGAATTTTTATTACATTTAAATTTGTACATAATTAAGACAATCCAGCCAATGTCCTGGCTAAAAGATGACGATTCTACATGGTTCCCCGACCCAGAGATGGACGATGACAAGGTATTAGATGCAACTACGATGTTAACTTCTTCCAAGGAACCAAACATCGTAGAAGCCCTTTTGACATGATTTTCCAGTTATGCCAAGGCCGGGTTGTGGCGCGAATTATTCTCTTCAAGAATAGTCCACGTGTCCAAAAATATCCAACACATTTGACGGCGAAAGAGTTATATTATGCTCAACAAGTCATTATGATGCAACAACAAAGCGTGGATTTTAAAAATGAAATTCACAATTTGAAGAACAATTGTGAAATAGATAGACGCAGCAAAATCCAGAATCTCAATCCATTTTTAGACAGCGATGGATTACTAAAAGTTGTAGGAAGATTAGGATATTCCAGTTCAAGTATGGAGCAGAGGCATCCAATCATATTGGACAAATCAAGGCTTTCTACGCTACTCACTGAACGTGATCACTTCGATACACGAGATACACGAGATATCGACAAAAGGCGGTTGGCCAAATTATGGGAAACTTGACTCCGTCTCACCCCTTCACACACACTGGGGTTGAATATGCAGGTCCCATTCTCATTAAGTGTTCGAGGATAAGAGGCCAGAAATCCTACACGCAGAGAAAAAATATGGTTGGAGCATGATTGCAGCGATCATATATACTTGCTACAATAATACTATGATTATAACGACCATAGTTGGTTGGGGTAATCATGTAAATTATATTTAAATGATTATAGCGACCATATTATGATTTCAGAGAACATATTATGATTAGATTCCAACCATGCCAAAAACATGCTGGAGGCAATAATGTATATGATTGGATATTTAATATTAATAAGAGCCCAAATGTGCAATATCCGAATTTTGAGTTGTTGTCTTTGCTTATTCCATAAAAATATAAAAAAAGGTTTTTGTATTAGATTTTTGACACATTAAAATTCCTTCATTTTTATTTTCAAACTGTGAAATTTGATTGTTTGATATGCAAATACACCAGCTCCATCTAGTGTTTCAAGCAATAAATTTTTTTTGGTTTGTGTTTTTGATAAATAATAATTAGTATATGTATGCATTTAGAACAAAAGAAATTCAAGGCAGTAGTAGCTAAACGTGCTAACGCGCTTTGACAGCAACCCAAGTATCCCAGGTTCAAATCTCGGCACGGCCAAACGTAAGTAAGTAAAGAAAAATGTATATGAACTATTATTTCTTAAATATAATATAACAATCAGCTAATATTACATTGAAATATTAATAATATAATTTAAAACAATTGAAAAGTAGATGTTGAAATTCAATTGAAAGTTGAATAAAAATTGGTTAACATGATTGTAACCATCATGCAAATTTTTGGCTACAATCATTACATGTTTATTTTCAATCATGTAAATGCTTAGCTGCAATCATGTAAATGTTTAGTATGCAATCATGGCATGGTTGGTGCAATCATTTCGCCAATCATAATATGGTCCCCTTAAAATATGATCAGGTCAACCATGTTTTTTCTCTGCGTGTACAAAGGATATATCGCCGTATTTGTCTGCTTGGCAACTAAAGCTCACACCTGGAGGCTGTGAGTGATCTAACTTCTGATTCAGCTCTAAGAAGATTTTTCTTCAGAAGAGGAAGAAGTCAACATATATACTCAGAAAACGGAACGAAATTTGTTGGTGCATGCAGAAAGCTGGATGCAGAGTTTAAAGAAGCCATTAAAAACAATGTTTCAGTGATTCCAATTTTAGAATCTGAAAAAGTTCAATGTAATTTTATTCGCCCAGCAAGTCCTCACATCGGAGGAATATGGGAAGCTGGAACAAAAGCCGTCAAGCGTCATCTTAGACGAGTAATTGGTGATATAAAATTAACATACGAAGAAATAAGTACACTATTAACTCAGATTGAGGCAGTGCTGAATTCCCGACCATGCAATCAGCAACAACGTGGAGGAAATGGATGTGCTAACACCAGGACATTTCCTGATTGGACACCCAATAATCGATGCCGCAGAGTCATCGAATGAACAAAAGATTAGTTCACTTGATAGATGGAAGCTGATCCAGAAGATGAAACAAGATTTTTAGAACCGATGGAAGAACGAATATCCACACTTCAGAAGAGGTATAAGTGGAAAAATTTGCAGAGTAATCTTACCAAAGGTTTAATAGTGGTAGTGAAGGATGAAAGTACTGCTCCTTCAAAGTGGATGCTTGGGAGAACACTTGAAGTTCACCCAGGAAAGGACGGAAGAGTTAGAGTGGTGACCCTAAAGAGCCAAAGTGGGAATTTTAAAACACCAGTGCACAAAATCTGTCCATTGGAAATTACGGCAATTCCTGTAGAACCAGAAGTTGAAACAATAAGTTCTCACTTAAAAATAAGTTCTCACTTAACACAGGATGATGGCTTTTTTGGGTACCAGCATAACAGTGAAAGGCTTGCAGACAGAGGTGAGAAGCTCCGTTACTACAATAAAGGATAATACAGCCTTGTATTATGACAACATTGGCGCAATGGATGTTGTGGCATCTAGTAATATATTATGATTTGAGTTCCTACTTCGAAGAATTGGAGGGATTCAGAAGCAATCGATAAAGTGAACGGAAGACAACGACGAGCACCATTTGAGTTTGTGGGCTCAATCTATCAATTTCCCTTTTTTGATGATGTATGCTGACGACAGAGAGGAAATGGAGACTGAAATGCTAAAGATCTTCCAGAATCAACAAAGCTTGACAAAATACATGAAGAACCAGATGTCGCTGATTGACTCCACGGTAAATATTTTGAAGAAGACAACGGCTGAGATCAATGCAAGCTTTGAGAAGATGAACGGCCAGCTGAACTCATATTATAGTGAAATTACAAAAAACCAAAATGCTGAGCGAATGACATTAATGTTTCAAATGATGACCACGCATCTGAATATGATGATCGACGAATGCACTTGGATCCAAGAATCAGTAATGAACCTGCTAATCGATGTAAAACACGGTTAATCCTGAACTTCTTAGACCAACACAGTTACGTCAAGAAATATGAATGATTCAGGAAAAATTGCCGATGAAATTCAAGATGCCTGGAAAGTCTACAGGCAATGAACTTAAAGTTGTGTACAATTCTTTAAAGGCTAAGGGAATTGTAGTGAAACATCGCCTCGTAATCTAAGCAGAGATCCCGCTGGTATACAAGGAGACCTCTGCAGTATATAAAATAATTCCATTACCGTTAAAGGTACCTGGCAGTGTACCTTTAATCGTTTACAACTTTGAACTTAATACCTATTTTACGATGACGCAATCAGAATTGCATAACTGCAAGAGATGTTTGAATGGCGATTTCCTATGCTTGGGGAATAGACCATGGATAAACTGTGAATATGAACAAGTATCCCGGAATGAGATGTGGACCAAGCTGCGAGATGGCAACAAGTGGATTTTCAAGGTATTCGAAAATTCTGCAATCTATCTTTAATGCGGCACTCGAACTCAATGGATGGACATACCACCACAAGGAATACTGGTACTGGAATCTGGATGCACAGCAAGGCACAACAGCGTCACGATTGCAGCCAATCAACATTTCGAATCGCAGACCAACGAAGGCACGATCTCAACGTCATGGGTGAAAAACGTAGATAGCATAACTGATGACCAGGTCAAGCCACTTGACGCAGTGTTTATAAACAATAGCAGGGACATCGAGATTCTAAAAACGAATTTAGATCAGCTGAAGACGGAGACATCGAGCTAAAGAAGATTAGCTTTCATCATCTTAGTGGCCATGCGTCTTTTATACTTATTGCTCTATTATTAATTATCATCATTACATTGTATGTAAAATCGAAATGTACTAGACAGGGCTCGCCAGAATGTTCAAAATTGACCACTTTATTTTAGTATTTTAAAATATAGAAATGTAATACAAGAACACTTAAATTGCGGCTTTCGCTCTGATGGGCTATAGCCGGCTGTATGAATGTCCAAATCTGGTCACATGGTTTTCTACAGCATGTAAGATAAGAAAATTTTAATTTCATTTCTTATCGACTCGTAAAATCAAATTGTAAGTTGTTATGTCCCAATGTAATCATACGGATACCAACACTATATTTGGTATTATGTTGCGAGCATAACTGATAAAAATTCAAAATGTACACTAGAAGACCTACGCTGTAGCATATTCATATCTCTGGTTTTCTTGTGCTTATAATAGATGATAAAATTTTAGGCAATAATAAAATTAGAATTGAAATTACATTGAAATTGTTCGGTGTTTCTTTTCTCAACATTGAGGACTTGTCTTCTTTGTCACTTCCGATTCTTCGAAACTATGATCAATACTTAAATCTGTATTACATACCGGTTTCATCCACTTCGTTGTTCCTTATGTATTTTGCCACGCCAAATCCGAAAATAATAATGAAAATTGCACAAAAATTGAATTTTTGGTGCGTGCTGTAAAAATTTCATTCTTATTTTCGTATTCAGCGCGGCAAAATACATAAGAATTTCTCTATCAAGTATATTTAACACACAAAAAGTTCAGTTTTGTCGATCAGTGTAATCTTTGTTATTTATTTGTTACATTTTTCGTATCAAGCCGAAATTTTCGGCAGAAATATCGAAAACGATATTTTATTTTTCGGCCGAATCCGAAACACGGCCGAAACAGCTTTATTGGCCGAAAAACCGAATTTCGGTCGGTCTCTAGTATAAAGTTATATTTAAAAATTTTATCCTATGCTTACAGATTCCGTTCGATTGCATTGCTTCTAATAATATTAAATACATTTTATATAAACAGCAACCAGAAATAACACGTCCACGCACAAAGAAGGCAACTGTGATAGAAACTGTGGTCGCTTTGTTTTGTGTGGACAAAATTGCACAAGTTTTTGTGTTTTTGTAAGGCTACATATTTTGTTATAAGCTTGTAACCGCCTTCGTTACCTCCACATTGACATGCAAAAGAAATTTGAACTTTTTGTCACTAGCCCGAATAGAACTAAAAATTTGACTTTTCTTAAGCGTTGAAAGCTTTAGAACTTAAGTTTAAAAACAATACAATGGTATTCTTTCCAGAAGTATTTGGGCCACTTGTACCAATTTACTCGCTTTTTCTTAAGCTTTACAACTTTAAAGTTCTATAAAAAATTTTTTTTATTGTTAAATTAGATTATTTATTGAATCATCTAAGAATATTTACTTAGATCTAACAATAGTATTTCAATGTTTTTTTTTTTAATTTACTTAAATCTATATCGCGTATTGACATCGCCTAAACTCCATTGAATTTGGCAATGCGGAGTTGTCGTAACTAATATATGGAGAATATATTGGTTTCGTTTGAGACCTGAGGGATTCAGTGGTCTAAGTAAATTCCTAGCTAGAATATTTAGATGAAACGTGAGCTTCTGCTTGTACTTCGAGGTAAGTTTCGGAATTTCGTCTTTTACTGCAGGAGTATTCAAATCATTGTGGATGTTTGCATTTCTTATAAACCAAGGGGCTCTGGAAATTTGTGCCCCAGAGTTCAATTCCATATGTCCATATGGGTTTTTTATACTTTTGTATATTTGGACTTTGTATGTGAGATTTAGCTTAGATGCCTTTGAGATTATCCAATTTAGTTATAATTGTTATAGCCTACACCGCATGAGGTATATTCACTTTGGTCTGATGTTTGTAACACCAAGAAGGAGACGTGTCCGGTATGGAAAAGTATATATTTCTTGATCAGCGTCACCTCCTGAGTTGATTTAGCCCTATCCGTCGGTCCGTCTGTCCTTTCTCTTTTCTTGTAAACACGATTGCTGGAGCTAGAAGAAAGCTAGGGATCCCAAATTTTGGATTTATCCTTTTTAGGCCCTAGAAGGAGTGGGTATTGCAAATGGACGGAATCGGTCGACTGAAAAACGTGTTTTTACCGTAATTTTAAGATTTCATCAAAACAGGGGGTTTCTGTGGTCGCTGATTTCGAATTTGATGTCGGAATTTCAAAACTCAAGACGGCGGAACCAATATGGCGGCCGAAATTTTAAGATTTAATCAAAACAGTATGAAATTTTGTATAGTGGGGTTTTCGGGGTCGCTTCTGTCAGCATTTTATATTACTGCATTCTGGTTTGTTGCTGTTCAATAAATGCAAGTTTTAAATTATCAAGGTATTAATGATCTCTTCAGGGGTTCTAAAATGTGATAAAATTATGTTTTTTGTCAAAAACCGGGGGCGATAAACCCTCAATTTGTTACTATGGTAGATAATGTGCATTAGCCTTTAACCTGCCAGGATGACCACCAAGAATGGACTGGATAACCATGAAAGACGCTCTATGTGAATATTTCAAACGGCATAATTTCGATATGATAATTTTGGAAATTTACGATAGAATGGTGGGTAAATTGAGGCTGGAACCCAATGAATACTTCGCAACGTCAATCCTTCAAAATATAAAATTCTTCCATCTTTTTGTACGCTATACGTTTCACAGTGCATTGGCAGCACTGAAAACTTCTGTGTAATTTGTTATTGTTTCGGCGGATTGACGTAGCGAAGTATTCATTGGGTTCCAGCCTTTACGAAATAAAGTTAAGGTTACGAATACGACGACTGATCATTTTGAAAAATGTTACCCACAAAAGTGGTTGAATTTTGGTTAATACCCAGTGGGAAAAGGAGCGCTTCAAAATGCCGATGAAAGCAATTTTCTGTCAGCAGTGAGCGCTGACTCTCCGTAAGACGCTTTCTTTTTTTTTAGCATTGCATGTCATTGGGAAAGAGCACGTATTCTACCCTTCCTGAAACTGCTCCATGATCGCTTTCATGAAATGCAGAGGTCAGCACAGCTCCATGATCGCTTTCATGAAATGCAGACGTCAGCACAGTTTTTCTGTTTTCTGCTTTATACCTATTGAGAGAATTCGACTTCTCTCTTCGGTTTTTCCTATCTCCAATTTTTTAATAAAAAAGCAGTGTTTGTTACCGTTTTTAAATTTCAGAAAAGGAAAATTTACATTTATTGGAAATAAAAAGTTAAATTAATTGATTATTTATTTTACATTTTAAATTACCGTAAACAAATTTACTAAAAGGCTTTGAGCTTTAAATCGCGATTTTGTTTTGATGGCCGTCACAATTTATTTACATCAAAAACTCTTCACTAAAGAAATCGGGGAGAGTCTTGGATAGTTCTGTGGTCCCGGTAGTTTCGCGAATGTATTTAATCTGTAACAAATTAAATAATTGAAATTAATTATATGCAGATATATTTCTAAACAATTAAGATATATATTTGCCCAGTCTGTCTCTCTTGTATTACGTATTACATATTACATATTAACTTTGAACGTACCGATTTTAAGTTGAACTTCGTCGAAGTCCTCCTTTGAGTTGATTGGGAAGAAATTCAGATTTGATGCCTTTTGAAATGCGCTAACAACAATGTGATGTGTTCTAACTGCGCCTTAATAGTTTTGTTTTCTTTTTCTGGAATGAGAAAGAGTGGTTTTTTTCCACAATGTGTACGAATTTGATAAATTTACCCAATTCGGCCAGCTTGATGAGACGGCGCCTACTTCTTGTCCGAACACAACATTGGGTCGATAAACCATTTAACTTAAAAGAACAAAAATAGAAAACAATATGGAATGCAAAATTGCAATTTCTTTAATAAGGCACAAATATTCATACTTACTTATTGATATTTATTTTTTCGCTTTTTATTTTATTTATTTTATAGAATAGAAAAATTTCATAGAGAAACATATAACTTTCTTTTTTGAAATAAAAATTACTTTTTCAATAATTTATTTTTCATGGCATACCGATCAAGGTTTATATTGCTCCATTTGCGCTTTTCTGGGTAGAGCTGACAATACGGCCCGCTGGGTATAACAAGATTTTTTTTATCTGGGTGTTCAATTTTATCTCGGTGTTCTATTTCAATTGAGTAGTGATGGGATGAGTCAATTCTTTTGGGTACCCAATAGTATCTGATACTTTTTTCTCAGTACTCGATACTTTTTATTTGATGCTGATGACTTGAAGCATTTATATGGAACAAATTCTTTTTGGCGCGTATTTTAATGGCGCCAACATGTAATTTATTTGAAAGCTCTATTTACCCATGTATGAAAGAGCTCACTTGCAAAAATTGCATTTGCGTTCTCGTTATCAATTGGCGTAAAGTGTAGCAATATTTCACTCCTTTTTCGGCATTCAAAACAGTACTAAGTGTCGAATACTTTTAGAAGTAATCATTCAATGAGTATTTCAAAGTCAAGTATCGAATACAATACTCATTGTTTAAACCCTAAACCTTAATTTTAAAATATTATGAATTGTATCACCCTATGTCAAATGAAACGAATTGAATACTAATATCGATAACTCGTAATGAAGCGAATTGAATAAGTATTATATCGATAACTTTGAATTGTACTTTTATGGCACCTTCAAGCCTGTAGCAGGCGGATGAGTTCAGGCACTCTTGTCACAACCACCGACCGCTTCACGTCAATCTCACTCCTTTTATACTCTTGTAAATATCATACGAAAAGAAATTGCATTAAAGATTTTATTCCACTAAAATTTCCGAAAAGTGGTTTCTTTACAAATACAATCTCGTATATTCTCATTTCTCGAATAAAAAAAGCTAGGTGCCGACACACCTTCGCACCTCCGCGTTCATTTACGGGTGAAAAACGGCCTAGACAATTGTCCAAATGTTTTTGCACGTAAAGAGTTGCCATGTCTGGGTTTAACTGAGAGCACAGGATAGCAGTGTCATCAGTAGAAAGATATCGCTTTTGGGCATATCTGCAGTATAGAGAATATAAAGCAGGGGCGCGAGGACACTACCTTGTGGTACTCTGGCCAGTATTCGGTTTTTTCGGGAGACAAAGCTGCTTTTATATTTTACTACGAATTTTCTATTTGTGAGATAGATTTTAAGTAGGCAGTGCATATTAGCGGGGAAAATATGCTGTAATTTGTAAATAAGTCCTTCGTGCCAGACTTAATCGAAGGCTTGGGTGATATCGAGGAAAACAGCGGAGTAGTGCGGTTTCTTTTCAAAAGTTTTTTATTGGTCTACAATATTTTGCACTTCTTCGATAGTGCCATGCTTTTCGCGGAAGCCAAACTGGTGATCGGGAATCACTTGTTTTTCTGTAATTTTGTGTGAAATCAATTTTATTAGAAGTTTTTCGAAGAGTTTCGATAACACAGAGAGGCGGTATGAAGTCACATTATTGGCATTTTTTCCAGGTTTGGGAATCATTAGGGTGATTCATTTAAAGTAGGAAACCCCTCGGAAATGATTCAGTTGTGCAGATGAGCAGTCAAAACATATGAAATTTGACAAATCTTTTAAGTAACTGCGCGTTTTCGAGGGGTTTCCCACTTTAAATGAATACCCTTATTGTAACTTGAGAAAGTTTCCAATCATCTGGGTAGTGACATGTTCTAAGGATTGCGTTAAATATGTGCAACAAATGGGTTATTGCAACTGATGGCAGTTATTTTATCATTGTGGGCGTTATCAAGTCTGGTCCTGGTACTTTTTTTTGGATTCAGACATTTATTTATTGCCTCCATAAGTTCATTTTTCTTAATCGCGTCTGTACAGGAGTTTTTGAGTGGGATTAATGTTGGTAATGGGATATCACCAGTTGTCTCTGTGGTGCTAATATGACCACACCGATTATAGTAGGGTATAAGAATAAATGTAAGTTTATTTGACCACTTGATATTTGACTTGATATTTATTTGACTTTATGCTGAGTGGGCACATACCATCGGTATCGTTCCTGAGCTAAGGGATATATGACACCCCACGCTTACGAATGCTATCGAGGGTATGTGCATAGAATAAAATATTAATGAAATAAAGAGGCAGTCAGACCTGAGAAAGCGATAAAACAGGTCTTGTTTTTATATGGCGATCTTGCCACTTCTAACTTGGTGTGAAGTATGAAAAAAATATGTTCTACTTTAACAAAACGCATACAATTGCTGGACTTGTTATCATTATATATATTAAATCTTCGGAGTAACGTTGTTGGGTATGAATATATAATCATACCATAAAAAGAATGTTCGTATAATCAGAACGTGTTCTATTGCTGAATTGCTGCCTACAATCATATGCTCACGACGATGATTCAAATGTGCTTCAATGATGATTCAAAATGAATAACAACATAGAAAAAACAGCCAAATTAACTCTAACCCTGAAGCAATATAAGGAGCTCCAAGCGCGCAAAGAAAGTACCCAAGCAGCCAAGTCACAAAAAGCAATTGCCCGTCGGAACAGGAAAAGAGGAGGACAACAGACGAAGTTGAAGAAACGTCTGTCCACAATTAACGATTACTCAACGCACTCAACTATTATTTAAAATATTGTAATGAATTACGCAGTGGCACAACTGCGGAATTCAATTAACTATTGAAAAAAATGTATTAATTATGGGTTTTAGCTCATTTTCCAAAAAATTAATTTTGGAAAAGGGAGTTCAACAACTACCATGCCTGGTTGAAGAATTTCTTCAAAGTCAACCATTTTTCCATTCGCTGCTTCAGTGAGTTGGCGTGTGATGCAAAGGAGAAGCAATTCTCTTGTGCGTCATACTAATGCTTACTTATAGCGTCGCATGGATAAAATAAAATGCATAAAGAGTGCTGACGAGGATCCGTGGCTGGATCCGAAACAGCTGTACACTCTGCCACAACTGCGGAATTTACCGATTTATTAATTTTTTTTAAATATCTATATAGAACTCTGTAAAAAAAAATTACCTTAAAATTAAAAATATATTATATTGAATTTGTATATTTAAATGAATTTCTATATTTTATATTTTTTATATTTTATATTATATTTTATATAATATATTAATTAACATTATAATTTCAAATCTGTATACAACAACTGATGGTGTAAACTTAAACTAAGTAAATGTAAATCTAAAATGTAAACCAAATTGATAACACTGTGCAACAATGTTAGGCAAATTTTTTAGGGCTTCTACGAAATTTTTGTGGTGTGATAGTATTGTATGTGGGAGTAAAACCCTTGCTGGGTTTTGCTCCACCTCATCATAATTTTTATTTATACGTCATAATACATTTTTACAGCTTTTCATTAGTAAAAACCAGAGAACTTATATTCATAGAGAAGCGTCATAAGCTCTTCCTCTTCCTTTTTGCTAACTCGGAGTAAGCAGACTGCACGCAGAGAAAAAACATGGTTGGAGCATGATTGCAGCGATCATATATACTTGCTACAATAATACTATGATTATAAAGACCATAGTTGGTTGGGGTAATCATGTAAATTATATTTACATGATTATAGAGACCATATTATGATTTCAGAGAACATATTATGATTAGATTCCAACCATGCCAAAAACATGGTAGAGGCAATAATGTATATGATTGGATATTTAATATTAATAAGAGTATTCACGATCCGGAGTACTTGTGTAGATTTGTAATTTTCTGCAAACATAAGCACTAAAATATACAAACCTACACAAGTACAAGACACCGGCTGTAGCCAATTAATTCGACTCGACCAAAACTGGAATAACATTGCCCGCAACTTTGATCACAACTTTTATGACAATTGATACAAAAACAGCTTTTTAAAATAGTTCAAAATACCAAATTGAGACAAAATTCACTAGTGGGGCTGTGTCGGCTATTGCGACTACGCTAGAATTGACCTCTTAATCTTACAAAAAATGTATATAAATGCTTAAATTCATTTCCAAAAATATTTCATGAAAAATTCATATACACATTCAAATTTCATATGATTAGTATATGTATGCCTTTAGAACACAAGAAATGCAAGGCAGTAGTAGCTAAACGTGCTAACGCGCTTCGTCAGCAACCCAAGTGTCCCGGGTTCAAATCTCGGCACGGCCAAACGTAAGTAAGTAAGAAAAATGTATATGAACTATTATTTCTTAAATATAATATAACCAATCAGCTAACATTACATTGAAATATTAATAATATAATTTAAAATAATTAAAAAGTAGATGTTGAAATTCAATTGAAAGTTAACTAAAAATTCATACAAATTTTTGGCTGCAATCATTACATGTTTATTTTCAATCATGTAAATGGTTAGCTGCAATCATGTAAATGTTTAGTATGCAATCATGGCATGGTTGGTGCAATCATTTCTTCAATCATAATATGGTCCCCTTAAAATATGATTGGGTCAACCATGTTTTTTCTCTGCGTGTGCGGAGTTCGGACAGTGAGTGTACAGACTGCGGCATTTGGCTAACATTTTTTAATTTTTTGTAGTCTGTTAGAAATGTTTTTGTTGTTGTTTCGCTTTTGTTTTTGTTTTCTTAACATTTGTGTTTTTGTCCCTTTTCTTTGACTAGATCTTGATTCGTTTGTTTTGATTATTTTTTTTTATTCATCTTGCAATTTTTTGCCGTAAATAAGTTGTAGGGATATTATTACTTTTTATTTACATACAAAATTAGATAACATATCGCCATTACCGCTTCTGAATTCTCAACTCTTCCATTAAAATGTTTCTTTTGGGTGGACTTTTAACAAGAGCTAAATATTAATTCGAAATTAGGCAAAACATCGACTTTGTCACATAGCCCCTTCTCCTGTATATGTTTTCGATCAGCCATGTAGCCATGTTGACGAATTTCATTTATGATGCTGATATTTTAAATTTACTTATTATTTAATGTATAAGTGCTTTTAAACAAAACCAATACATAATCAAAACTGAAATCAGCATTTATTCAAATGCAATAATGCATTTGAAATAATTGTCATTATTTCTTTTTAGTTAATTTCTAGGCATAAAGAATAAACAAAATTAACGAATTGAAGATAAACGACTGAAACCGTCTTTGTAGCGCATTTCGTTAGCAAAGCAGCATTCTGTCGTTGCTTTGCTAAAAAAATGCGCTGGCATTTCCGTTCAAAAATACCACTACGATGAAACTTATGAAATAGCTTATTTTTTTTTGGCATTGACCTTCATCGGATACATATTTTTTATAATTTTGGGGTAATATACGAGAAATTGATTAAGTCCGCCATATAGTGAGTTGTGATTCCAGTTCAGAATATTAATATTTTCGAGAAATATAGATCATAATTTTTTTCAGTATATTTTTGAAGTACTATGGCTGGAAACGCCACATTCAAAACCAGTTCTGATTTATATTTGTATTTTATTCGATATATTTTTCAAATATTAAAAATGTTCAAATATTTTAGAAAACAGGGGTTATTGTCTTTTTTTTTTAATGCAATATGATAGAAAATACATGAACCTAAGAGTCCCCGTCATTATTTGTCCATTTAAAATTTTTGCTGATTTTTGAAAGAATTTTTTGTAACAAATCTATAAATTGGGTAGAATATATAAAAAAAAAAATGTTATACAAAAAAATAAGAAAACATATATGTAGGTACAAAGCACATAATTTCCATAATTTATCATGCAAAAACCATCAAAATACTTTGTCGCGAATCCAAACAAATCATAGAAAAATGTACATGCATATAAGAAAACAGCAGCAGTAGGGATGAAAATCGCCAACAACAACCTGCGCCGCCAATCATAGTAAAAAAACCAAACGGCAAAAAATTGCAAGATGAATAAAAAAAAGAATCAAAACAAACGAATCAAGATCTAGTCAAAGAAAACGATCGAAATAAGAAAAGGGACAAAAACACAAATGTTAAGAAAACAAAAACAAAAGCGAAACAACAACAAAAACATTTCTAACAGACTACAAAAAATTAAAAAATGTTAGCCAAATGCCGCAGTTTGTACACTCACTGTCCAAACTCCGCAGTCTGCTTACTCCCCAGAATTGCACGAGCTCCGAGCAGAGAACATAGACGAGTAGAGAAGCACCACTCGGGAAGTCAGACCAGAGAACATAGACGAGTAGAGAAGCACCACTCGGGAAGTCAGACTCAAAAACATTTTCACGCAACATTTAACCAGAGGACCGCTAACAGAATGCATTTTACAGCGCTTAAGTTTTAACATTTTTCCCTTTGCTCGCTGCAGAGAACATAGACGAGTAGAGAAGCACCACTCGGGAAGTCAGACTCAAAAACATTTTCACGCAACATTTAACCAGAGGACCGCTAACAGAATGCATTTTACAGCGCTTAAGTTTTAACATTTTTCCCTTTGCTCGCTGTTACTTTTTCTGTTTTCTTGTGGTTATTGCGTTTTTTTGTGATCTTGTGATTCTCTTGCTTTTTCGCATTCCTTGTGATTCTTTTCTACTTGTCATTTTTTTGGTACCCCTCCGGTCAGTTGCCAAATTTCTGTGACGTCATGATGTCTTTGGTTGTTTTGAATATTTCTACATTTCTTTTGTGTATTGAAATTGATATGCATTTGGTTTCTTATTCTGTGTCATGCTAGCGAATTGATTTTGTTTTGATTATACGTACAAACCGTTTTGGTTTTTTGGGCAATTTACAATTATTGTATTTCAACAATTTCATCACATTTGTATTTACATACAATATTTTATTTAATATTATTATTAAAGCAATGTATGTAAATATATTTATTTTCACATTATTGAAGCAATATGTAAATATATTTATTTTCACATAGATTTACAATACATATTTGGCATTAATTCCATTTTGCAATAAGTTCATTAACCTATCAATTTCTTCCCTTGTCGTATTTCTTTCTTTTTTTCGTTGTGTCCACGCAACAACAAAGAGACCAAGAATATTTGATAAGCAAGGTCACTTGTATTTCTTTCGCTAGTTTTTGGCTATCATTCTCATTCACTCTGCTTCTTTATATTTTGATCATTTCTGCAATTTCATAATTGCTTC
>OX596013.1:27229957-27400363 GCA_951394025.1 Heteromyza rotundicornis | reverse complement strand
ATACACAAAAGAAATGTAGAAATATTCAAAACAACCAAAGACATCATGACGTCACAGAAATTTGGCAACTGACCGGAGGGGTACCAAAAAAATGACAAGTAGAAAAGAATCACAAGGAATGCGAAAAAGCAAGAGAATCACAAGATCACAAAAAAACGCAATAACCACAAGAAAACAGAAAAAGTAACAGCGAGCAAAGGGAAAAATGTTAAAACTTAAGCGCTGTAAAATGCATTCTGTTAGCGGTCCTCTGGTTAAATGTTGCGTGAAAATGTTTTTGAGTCTGACTTCCCGAGTGGTGCTTCTCTACTCGTCTATGTTCTCTGATTTAAGCAAATATTCAGTTTTTATATTTTTGTATCACAAGTACACAACTTTTTACAATATTTATTGACCGAATTCTAAGAGCGATCAGGAGCTACTAAATGAAAATGAATAACGGCCAACCAAATAAATGGAGTGATATAATTGGAATTCGTTTTTAAAACCGAAAAAAATCGACAGAAACAGTTGAGTTCGGGTCGAACTGCCACCGCTTGCAGACTATTGTGCATGACTCTGTACAACTCCTCTTTTCACCGGTCCCAGAGCCGGTTTTTTTCGGTAATTGACTCCAAACTTCCCGTAGGGATATTTGACTACTTACCCATATAAACAATTGTCAAATGACTTCGGGCCGGATTTGAAAATACAAAACGGCATTCTTCGATTGATCTCTTTTTTATCACACAAAAAGCATCAATGCGACATTGTTTTAAATTATTTCACAGACACACACAAATTATAATATTCGATGGAAATATTTCAATAAAAATTTTGTATTTCCGCTTTTTTTTTAATTGACAAAAAATTATTCATAAATATATCAAACATTATTATGAAATTGCAGAAATGATCAAAATATAAAGAAGCAGAGTGAATGAGAATGATAGCCAAAAACTAGCGAAAGAAATACAAGTGACCTTGCTTATCAAATATTCTTGGTCTCTTTGTTGTTGCGTGGACACAACGAAAAAAAGAAAGAAATACGACAAGGGAAGAAATTGATAGGTTAATGAACTTATTGCAAAATGGAATTAATGCCAAATATGTATTGTAAATCTATGTGAAAATAAATATATTTACATATTGCTTCAATAATGTGAAAATAAATATATTTACATACATTGCTTTAATAATAATATTAAATAAAATATTGTATGTAAATACAAATGTGATGAAATTGTTGAAATACAATAATTGTAAATTGCCCAAAAAACCAAAACGGTTTGTACGCATAATCAAAACAAAATCAATTCGCTAGCATGACACAGAATAAGAAACCAAATGCATATCAATTTCAATACACAAAAGAAATGTAGAAATATTCAAAACAACCAAAGACATCATGACGTCACAGAAATTTGGCAACTGACCGGAGGGGTACCAAAAAAATGACAAGTAGAAAAGAATCACAAGGAATGCGAAAAAGCAAGAGAATCACAAGATCACAAAAAAACGCAATAACCACAAGAAAACAGAAAAAGTAACAGCGAGCAAAGGGAAAAATGTTAAAACTTAAGCGCTGTAAAATGCATTCTGTTAGCGGTCCTCTGGTTAAATGTTGCGTGAAAATGTTTTTGAGTCTGACTTCCCGAGTGGTGCTTCTCTACTCGTCTATGTTCTCTGCTTAAATTCATGTATGAAGTACATACATTGAAAAGCAAAGATTTCTGTTTTGGCATTTGAGTATTAAAATCAGTGTGGTCAAAGAAAGAAGTGCATAGCAGGGTATATAAATATATTTTGTTGAGAATATTTGTTTTTTTACAATTTTACATTTTTCCATATTTTTATTTTTTCAGATTTTTTTTTATTACTTTTTTTAAATTTTTATCAGTTTTTTCCTTTTTATTACAGACTAGCTGGGCCCGGTCCGCTTCGCTGGGCCTAAATAATTTTTTGTTGTTGCATTGTCTGCAATGTAATGGATGAATGGATAAAAGTAATTTTTAAATATATATGTTGAATTGGTGTTTATACTGTGGAGTTAATATTGTACAATTTTATAGAGAGGAAAATTGATGTAGCGATCGGTATTGAAATAGGTTTTGATGAATGAATGAATGATTCGTATTGTATGTATGTATGTAGCGCAGTAAAGTATGTTTGGAAGATTATTGAAATTAAATTAAATGACATGTGGTATAAGTATTTGAAACAAATGCCGTTAATTCGGCCGGTACAAACGACTGGATTACGATCTTTGAGCTTTGGTACGTAACCGAATGCTCGCACAAAATGGCCCGGCAGTGTAAACACTTGAAAACGAACAAATCTGTAGATTCCGATGCTGGTGCGCGAGGGAATATTCAGTCAGTGTAAACGGTTGCACGAACGGAATTTCGTTTACGATTGGAGTTCGCGACAAAAGTTGTGTTCGCTCCTACGGTCTAAGTGCACCTTCAAATTAAGTAAAAATAAGTACCTTTATCCCTTTTAGACAAAATTAAACCAAAAATTCCCTTAGGAAGGGAAATTTGCCTAAAGTTGGCTGCACTGGTTGAGCGCCCCGTCTGTGAGGAGTGTTGCCACATTGAGAGACGTTCTGTTGTGTTTTTGTAAATTTTTCTTGGGGGAAGAAAGTGATTTCTATAACTTGTTGGGACGTCTTCTCGTAATATTAATGGCGGTTTGGCCGCATTAAGGTCCCCATAAGCCAACGCGAAATTCCACAACCGGTACGGAACTTGAACAAAAATGTTGCTTGAATATGCGATACTGCGTTTTTTTAAAGAAAATTTATAAATGATACACATTTTTAGTTGTAGCTTTGAAATTTTTCACCGCAAACAAATTTTTTTATTCCAATATCTTTGCTGGAAGAATTTTCGAGAAAATACCGCGGCGGCGGAATTTTGGGTATTTTAAGTTGTAATGAAGTACTGTGTGTAGGGTTACTGTGAAAGTGGGCGACTTTCGCAGTGAGCATTTAAGGTCGCCACACATGAATGCAAAATGTCGTTGGTGTCGAGGTACTTTTTCTTGAAAATACGATTGTGCGCTCTAAAATGAAATGCATTTGTTTTTGTTTTTGTGAAATTTTTCAGCACGAAAAAATTTGTCCTAGCCGAATATCGCCTTGCAATTTTTGAGCAATTTTTGGGGAAATTTCGCGGCAGTGTGTAGGAGCATTAAGTTGGGTATAATTTAATTTCCATTCACAATAGACATTTTTCCGTAGTTATTTGGAATGTAAATGGCAAATGCATTTAAGTGGAAATGAAGTACTGTGAAAGTGGGCATAAAATGTGCACTGGGAGATTGGGGCAAATTATGGAATTGCGAATATGTAATACTCAAGGAGAAGCCGCGTTATTTTGGCATTGCCTTAGGTTTTTTCCATTGTTGAAAAGTTACATGCAATCAAATGGAAATAACCTTAATTATTACTCCCTGCTGCATTTAATGTTGAAAATACACGAAGTTGTTGAAATTTGTGATCTGTACATCGACTTGAAATACTTTAGCAAATCGATTTCATACTTTGAAAGAAACCGAAAGGGTTTTTTAACCCGCAGATATGGTAACACTGCTTGGGTGGGGAAAAATTAAGTCCTAGGTGGCAACCAAGTTGATTGTTGATCATATGGTATTTTCTATAAAAGATTCACAAATGTGAGAGAAATACGTATTTTCTAACTTGTGGGCTGTAAAAGTGGCCGTGTCAAAACCTATCCTATGTCACGACTCACGACCCCTAGAACACACATATAAATTTTGGTGAGAATCGGTGCTGTAGTTTTCGCGTCTACTGGTGACAAACATACACGTCTCTTTTATATATATATAGATTAAAAATTTTTTATTTTGTAATTTTTACATTTTTACAGTTTTAAATTTTTACAATTTCATATGTTAGTACAAGTTTTTATTTTCAGATAGTACATTCGAAATCAATAGTCGTATTTTGGTTGCAAATTGCAAAAAAATAAAAAAAATAAGTGACAAGTTTTGACAAGATTGCATTCAAACAAGGTGAAATTATGGCAATTGACCCCCAGTACAGTCTCTCAGGAAAGTCCTGCGACAGTCCCCAAGTGTGTATATGGTGGCAATTGCCCTTTAATAAGTTCCCTTAGGTCAGTCCTGGGACAGTCTCCAAGTGCCTGTGGCAAATTACCCCCCTCCTATGACAACGCAACGTTAAAGTGACCGGTTGCTTTCATATAAAGGTGACATTTTTGGGACCGATCCTTGTCCAAAAGGGATCTGTCACGTGACTGTCCCGGACCGGTTCTTTTTCCCGTAGGGATACACAGATACAAATATTATTTGAATAAACTTGTCTGAATTATATTCGGAGTTCAAACACATTGCGCAGATAGGTTGCTAGCAATATAGAAGTATTAAATATATGGAAGAAACATTGAAAAAACACTATAAAATACTAATCGAGAATTTTGAAAAGGCTAAAACAGTGCAGCAACGCTGTCTGATTTTCTTTTCTGCCCGCCCGTCGTTGCGTGAATTTGCGTTAAAAATAAACCAGCCAATTGACAAGTGCCTTGCTTATGAACAACTTCAGCGACTTAGTAAGTGTTGGTCTCATCTTGTATGCACGTAGCGCAGTCGATGTGAAAACCACCAGCTCGCTATACAGCGTAGGCATCGTCGCATTGAGTATGATTGCGCGCCCTTACTCATGGATTGTGGCAGATACCACTTTCGTAGTTCAAAGTCACAAAGTCGCGCTTTCACGTAGACTGCGAGCTATCCCGCGCCGCCTACCTGACTCGTTGAGCTCGCAAAGAATTTCAACAAAAAGTGAATGGTTTAATTCTCAAACAATTTAAATAAGGAAAAATTACCCCAACCTCTTTTCCGCATCGAATTGGAATTCGACCCTAAGACCCTGCAAAAAAGTGAACCCCACCCTATATAAAATCTGCGATATTTACTACACCGTAGAGTCAGTGTTGAGGAGCCGCATAAACGTCGAGGCCCAATACAATGCCAAAACTGCCAAGAATTTGGTCATTCGAAAAAATATTGTACACTTCCCAGTGTTTGTGTTATTTGTGGTGACCTTCACCAAGTGTGCCCCAAATCGAGAGAAGACGTAAATGTTAGACATTGTAGTAACTGCGATGGAAATCGCACTGCCAACTACAGAGGATGTTCAGTCTACAAAACCCTTAAAAATAAAGTTTTTACCCAAATGAAGCCCTCAAGAGCAGCAGCTACAACGACGTCCAACTCTAGCCTACTCTAGCCAATTTCGCACAAATGAAATCATACCCACCACCCCAAGGAAATGGTGCTAATGCCGCACCACAACAGCAACAATTTTCATACGCAAATGTACTCAAAGGCAATACCCAAGACCCTCCAGTTATTCAGCCCCCCCAACAGAACATTGGCCTTGAACAAACACTCCAGATGTTTATGCAAAACATGTCGCAGTTTATGAACGGCATGCAAACTATGATGCAAGAGATGTTACGCAATCAAAACGTGCTAATCCAGACCCTTATAAATAATAAACCATGAATGCGATAAAAATATCCTTCTGGAACGCGAATGGCTTATGCCAACATAAATTGGAACTTATACAATTCCTCAATTCATACTGTATAGATGTAATGCTAATTTCAGAGACCCATTTGACCCAAAAACACATTTTTAATATACCCGGATACAAGTTGTACGACACTTAACACCCAGGTGGTAAAGCTCGAGGGGGATCAGCAATTCTAATTAAAGACAGAATCAAACACTATGTTTTACATGAATTTTGCACCGAGTATTTTGCAAGCCACCAGCATATGCCTTGATGAATACATAAAAGGACTAACAATATCGGCAATTTACTGTCCACCCAGCTCCAAAATAACTGAACATCAGTTTCAGACATTTTTTGCAACCCTTGGCCAAAAATTTCTCGTAGCTGGAGATTTTAATGCCAAACACACTAATTGGGGCTCTCGTCTGATTTCGCCCAAAGGAAGATTACTATGAAATACTACCAGCAGACTCGGCCTTGATGTGGTTTCGTCAGGCACGCCAACATACTGGCCATCGGACAGAAGCAAAATTCCAGACGTTATTGATTTTGCAGTAATCAAGACCTTTAAACTAACTCAACTAACCATAGAGTCTTCAGTGGAACTCTCGTCTGACCACACACCCACTATAGTTACAGTAAAATATGTGCCAAATTCAGAAGTCAACCCACCCGACAAACTCACCAGTATGTATACGAATTGGCTTAAATTCAGAAAATATATAAGTTCACACATTACCCGGCATGTGTCACTGAAAACTGAGGAGCAACTGAATGCGGCAGTGCGTAACTTTACCCTTCTACTTACAAACGCAGCACTGGCAGCTATCCCAAAAATCAATAACACCACCCAAAAAAAGGAATTTGTGCCACATAATATAGGTGCGCTCTTAACAGAAAAGAGATCAATAAGGCGTGATTGGCAAAAGTTCAGATCACCCTATCTGAAAAAAAGCTGACCTTCATTACACGAAAACTCCAAAATGAACTGAAGGCGAAAAACGAGAATGATCTGCATCAATTCATGGAAAAGCTTACACCGACGAGCTCAACAAATGACTCTCTTTGGCGTGCCACAAATTTAAAACGACCCATTATTGCAGAATCGCCAATTCGTTTACCCAACGGAGACTGGGCGAGAAGTGATGCCGAAAAAGGTACTGCTTTTGCAAGTCACCTAAAAAATGTATTTACTCCAAACCCCCCAAATGCAAATTACCCGTTACCACAGCTCGCAACCAGGTCAAATTTGAACCCACTACTCATCAGAAGAAAAGCACTTATGACGATATTGCCAAGTTGAACCCAAAAAAAGCTCCAGGACATGACTTAATAACGGCTAAAATGGTGAAAGAACTGCCATCAATTGCTGTTACTCACTTATTGGATATATATAATGCTATATTAAGGATAGGTCACTACCCAATTGACTGGAAGCTGTCGCAGATCACGATGATCCCAAAACAGGGAAAAGATCCTACAAACGTGAGTTCATATCGCCCAATAAGCTTACTCTCTACCCTATCAAAACTTTTTGAGAAAATTCGGATAAAAATGATGTTACCTACAATACTTGCTAAAGGTGAAATACCCAATCACCAATTCGGATTTAGAGAAAAGCACGGCATTGTTGAATTGATCAAAAAAACATTCGAGAAAAAGCAATACTGCTCAGCAGTATTCCTCGACATCACCCAAGTCTTTGATAAGGTATGGCATAGAGGATTTATATCCAAACTACAGAAACTATTACCCGCAATCATGCACATTTTGCTTGACAACTACTTGACCCACAGAAAATTTGTAGTTAAACATAAAAGTTTCGTTTCTCGTAGATTTGATATTCTTGCCGGTGTACCCTAAGGCAGCGTCCTCGGACCCCTACTGTATATACTTTATACAGAAGATATGCCCATTTATGATCAGACCCTCATCTCAACACTCAACATTTGCCGAAGACACTGCAATATTGTGCTCACACTCAGACCCCAAAATGGCATCACAACACGTGCACCAGCATTAAAGCAAAATTGGTTATCACAGTGGAGAATTAAAGTCAATGAGTCTAAAAGCGCTCATATAACCTTCACCCTTAGGAAAGACACTTGCCCCACGCTTAAAATAAATGATAGTGTTATACCACAATATACCGAAACTAAATATCTTGGTATCTCGATCGCAGACTAACCTAGAAAAAACACATCGAGTCTAAAATTACACAAATCAAACTAAAAAAACTCGAACTCAATTGGCTACTCTAGAAGCATTCGAGCAACACCACAAATAAAATCCTTTTATACAAAAGTGTAATCAAACCCATATGGGCATATGGGATTGAACTCTGGGGAACAGCATCACCGTCAAATGTTGAGAAACTGCAACGAACGCAGAAAGTTCTGCGACAAATCGTGGGAGCACCATGGTACTTAAAAAATGCACTCATCCACACAGATTTGCAAATACCGAAAGTAGCCGAAGAGATCCCCAAACGTACAACAAAGTATGCAGATAAGCTGAAATTGCATCCAAATATTCTAGAAATTTGGTAACACCCACCCGACGCCTACGCCTAAAGCGTAACTATTCTATTGCATTTGAATAAATAGCCCCGGAACCCTCGTCGCTTCCGACTTCCCGATTATGCCGGCAGTCGATGTCAACATCCTACGATGCCAACATCACCTTGATGCCGCCATAACCATCGAGTACTGCATAACGTTGTCCAAATCGATGGATTAGGGCAACAAGCATTTGTTTAAATTGTTAAATGTTAATCAAATTGTGAAATTGCATCGTTAAAAACTATTGTTAGTTCTAAGTATTTAGAAAGATCCAATAAATCAAATGTTAAGTTAAAAAAAAACAGAGTAGACAAAATGCCACTAATATGTATGTATTGTCGTGACCTTTCTGGTCGTCGTACTGCGCACAATGTCTTGCTTGTGCGTATGGAAAAAAATGGATGGAATCGTCGAATCAGTTTTTGCAGCATGAAAAAATATTTCCTGTAGAAAGATACGTTTTTGGAATTCATCTACAAATATATGTAAATAAAAAACATTTTTGTAATATAGTTAGTGCATTAAACATTTTTTGCTTAGGCGCTGCAGAATTTGAAGTGAATTTCTCCAATTACAACTTTTGGCTGAAGAACAACAACGGAACACACGTTGGCGAAGAGGTGATCGGGGTTCTCATCCAAAAAGCAAATCCACGGTTTGTGTTACAAATTGAGATTATAGAAGGTACATTTTCTTGTACACCCAGAGAAAAAAACAACCTAAAATCAAAAATAACCACCTCAAAACAAGTAGAAACGTTAATGAAAGTCTGGTAAAGTTGGAAATTTTAGAAACAACTACGAACAAACTTGTTTTCAATTTAAAATTTAAATTCAAAAATAAACAAACTTATTTCAAAGTTGTTTTCCGATTATTTCAAAAATTTTCCAATTTATATTAAGTTTGCTAGACCTTGATTTAAAATCGTTCAACTTTGTTTCAACGTTGACAACAGTTATTTTAAGTATTTTTCACTTCATTTCAACTTTGCAACTTTGTTTCAATGTTGACAATAGTTATTTTAAGTATTTTTCTCTTTATTTCAAAGTTGTTTCCATTAAGTTGAAAAAATTAAGGAGTAAATACAATCGTACTTGATTTTACTATGTTTTTTTTCGCTGAGTGTATATAAGTAATTATGCTTTTCTAATTACATACATATTTCGGATTTAGATAGCTTGAAGTCCATTGGCACGCAAACATGCAACGAAATCATTTTGAACAACGACAATAGCCAGGAGCCTCTAAATAAAAAGATTCGTTTTGGTGTGGAAAACGTAAAGCAAGTGTATTTCAGTTATAAGTTTCAAGCATACAAAACTTAAAAAAGTAGTAATCTTTGTATTTATCCTATTCAAAGAAATGTAAAAGAGTCCTTTGAGGCAACAACGTACAATGAAGTTGTGTGCATCGTACCTAAAACATTGTACTTTTGAATAAAAATATATAATAAAAAGAAATAAAATGTAAAACGTGTACTTTTGTGTATCATGGAAACATTTTGCGTTGTCGGATATAAAAATATTACTCCGCGCGGCGGTTCTACAATTCATTCGTAAAACACCGAAAAAACAAAGTAAATTACGCGGATCGGATATTTACAAAAACACACCGTTCGGTGTAAAAATTGTATGCGCTTTCGGATAAAACTTTTTAACTCTTCCACCTCGGATATAAAAAACCCCGATCGGTGTAGGACTCCCTGAAACACCGAACGGTGTTAATATTTTTAAAGTCCTGGTGCAATCGTGTACCACGACATTCAACGAAAAAGAGATTCTGCACATTGTTTTTTCTTCACGTAAATAAGTTCATTGCAAACCACTGCAAATGGGAAGGCCAAAAACCAAAAATTATGGACGAAGTTATCTGCTATGCTAAACAGTAAAAGGTGATTTTATATACTAGAATTGTTAATTTAAAGTTAGCTTAATTCTAAAACTTTATAGCCCAATTATGGTTCACAACACAGCAGTTGTTTCTGTCTTCCACGTGTGAAATGCTGTTATGGTAGACAGCAAAGCATATGAATGCAATCCACTGTTGTCATGCAACTCTGTTGTGTATTCTGTATACCTATTATGATCTACAACAGCTGTGTCTGATTATCTGACTGATCTGTCAAAATTTGAAGTTAGCTACATTGGTGTTGTGTAGTTGCCGGCGAAAACAAGAAAATGGCTCCAACAAAGTAAAAAAAAATATTTAACAAAATAAAAAGACGCGTTTTTTAATAATTATGTGATTATTCTTTGCAGGAAATTAGTTATATCCAACAAGGAGCAAATTCAGCTCCTGATCCGCAAAATGGAGCAGAATCCACCAACTGCATATAGTATAAAGTGCCCCAAAAAAAAACAAAAAAAATCTTTTCGTATTTGAAGTAATTTTTTGGTTTATTTTCTATAAATTACGTGCAATAGAATTGCGAGTGCGCTCAGGGATTCTGATAGCTGCCATCGGCGAAGATACGTAGGGCAGTGGCCAGCTTCAGAATTGGTTTTTTCGGGTAATTCCAATGGATTGGAGCGGTCTCGAAGCTGTCTTCTAGTTCGTGCTACCGTTATATCATCTTCGTCCTCACTCGAATAAATTAAAAAAGAAATGTCCATTTCTGCTTTTCAAATTTTCCATATATTTAATAAAATATTTGTCAAATCTGTCTATCAGCTGATAGCTGTCAAAAAGTAAAAAGTTCAACACGCGTTCCACAATCAAGTGGGACAACAAAGTATTGCTGTGTACCATAATAAAGCGCTTCTGCTTTGTATACTCGACTGTTGTGTCTACTTGATGGAAGACGCAGCACTTTATTGTTGTGAACCATAATAGGGCTATTAATGCTTAGGTTTGGGCAGACCACAAATACAATGCCAAAAGAAAATTGTCCAATTCAACGTCGTTGAATTGAGCAATTTCGAAGATAGAGTCATCGCCGCTGCGTCGATTGAAGCTCAGCTGGCTGGAGTGCCTAATGTTGCAACGTTCGGTGCAAGATCGGTTGTTGACTCCATAGTAGACATGGTGCTTTGAGCTATTGGCGACATAAACTCATTGCCAGTTTGCCATTGATATCCTCCTGCGGCAAACATATCTAACGTAACCGCAAGCCTCAATATTGGAGGACTGGGAAACTTCAAAGTTTCTTGCCTGTACCTCTGCAAAAAACTACATTTCAAAAATTTTACATTTCTTGTATATGTTTATGTGCAACATGCAGAACCTCCTTTCACGCAATTCCAATGGATTTGAAGCATCCCTTAGTATTCTTCTCTGCCTGGCAATGTTATCTTACTCATCGCTTTCGTCAAGAAGGAAATATCTTGAAATCATTGAATTTTATTACAACTTTCAGCTTGTTAAACACAAAACAAATTTTAAAATTTTAATTTTTCACAATCGCGAAGTGATTGGAAAGGGCTTCTTTGCAGCGGATAAAATCGCGGAAGGGTTCGGAAAGTGTTTTTGGATACAAGTAAAACGAGAATCGATAGTAAAGTTATGTGAAGCAAGCTTTGAGAATCGAGCCGCTGATCACGTTTTTAACTATCAGCGAAAACGTTAATCGTGGTCGAGTTGCACGATTGCACCCCTGATATTTTGTAAAATAAAACTACACCACTCTTTTTAAATGTTACATATATTTTATTTAAAACGCTGTACCGATAAACATAGTTACAAAAAAACGCTAACAAGACTTCAAAAATCTGTGTCCGAACATGTACCGGCTGCGGTCTATTGTCAGGCAGGAATGAATATTGTTTTTGTAGTAACTAAAAAAAGCAAAATTACAATGCAATACGATTACAATAAAGATGCAATATACTTACAAAATTTAGCGCCCCTAAAACGTCGAAACTTTGAATGTCGAATTTTGTGGCTGCTCCCAAAAAATATCTAATTTTGCTTTTTTTTGGGAAATTTTTGAGAACATTTTATAATTTTCTTTTGATAAAAATTTCAAACACAGTTATTTTTTGAAATTTTGTCGAGAAAAGTTTGTAAAATACGAAATTTTGTGCCGGCTGGGCTGTAATCTTTTATTTATTTGTATTAACACATACAAATTGCAGAAATTTAATATTTCGATATTCGTAAAAATTCTAATTAACAAAATTTTACACATTTTCAAATTAAGACAATAAGACAATTACGTAAAACGATTGTTAATTTTTGAGTTAATTGGGGCATCTTCGTTGGGATGTGTGACGCTATTATACCGTTATTTTAATGGTAGATGTCCCTCTGAGATGAAGATTACTTGCATCAGTCCGGGTATTCCTAAGAACGTCCCGTTTGTCCAGAGAGGCTCACCCGTTTTTTGTGCGACAATGTTCCAACGCACTACTCATTTCCGAGAAAGTTCGTTCTTCAGTCGCAATCTCCCTGCGATTGATTTTCTCCACCAATTGCAGCATTTCCAAATGCAAGACAAACATTCACTCTTTCCTACTTCCCACTAACCTATCACATAATTCTTTGAATGTATAGACACATCCCCGTAGTATTCGTTTATTTAAAAAAAAATCAATTCATTTTCTCCTCAGGAATTATTTTCTTAAATTTTTAAGTATGTACTTTTATAATTCTTAACTTTATAGTTAGCGAATTAGAGTTAACGGAAGAAATTTAATGAAAGTTAACGCAAAAGTTAATGAGCTTCGAAATTAATGCAAAAGTTGAGCAAATATTTAACTTCGTTTAAGAGCTTTTATTAAATTAATGATATTGTCCCAACTTGGTTACTTAGTGTTGTATATGTATGTATGTACATTTAGAGAAATTTAGTACAAAATATCTTACAGCCTAAATGGAAATTCTTTCAAAAATTGCAATTAAACACTATTGTAATACAAACATAGGTAGGTACTTAATTAAAAGCCGTTTTGAAAAAATAAAAATTTTTGAAAACCAATTCCTGCGCACAGCCCTTGGATGTATTAACGCGACACAACAATACTGAACCAAGAACTAAAATGACACCAACCAATATTTTGGATTGGAAATAGCGCTGGAACCGCACAATTGCACTTTGAAAGAGTAACCAAAATATTTTGATTAATATATGAAAATGTTGCAATACATAATATGTAAGTGGACCGCATTACTGCTGAAAATAATTTACCTAGTACCCACCTCGTAGATTTGGAAAAATCTCTTCAGTATGGGTATTGGTCTCGCATACTACCCAGTGCGTTTTTTTCAATACGCGCTTACCAAATGTATCTGAATGCATTCCATTTCTAACTAGATGTTTCCTTGTGTAATACCTATTTCTTACAATGACCAAACTCGACCGCTGCGCTGACCACACTCGGTGATCGAAATTCATGCCACTTTGCACTTCGCCAATCCAAATTAGAAATTATGATTGAACTTACAGAAGGAAATAATTTTCGTACCAGTTCCAAGGTGAAAATTACGGCGGATATTAAACGAATAAACACACCTTCTAGGAGTCAAGGGTAAGATGTACAATCCCCTAGAATAGGAAAACCATTAGTGCTTGTGTTGCTCACAAATTACCTTCAAAGTAGAAAATTATGTTTGCTCTTGATATTGATAATAATGGCGATTGAAACTTTTACAATTTGAAAAAGAAATCAAAGGTGGAAAAAATCGCTGTGAATAGTGAATATATCGAATATTTCCATTAACGTTTCAAATCGTAAAAATTCCAAATTGTAACATAATTGCTTTCAAAATACTTAGGAGGAAGCGCTATTTCGGAATTCTCGAGTTTTTCCAATCAATGAAATGATATTCTTAAAACTGCAAAAAGAGAGAAAGAAAACAAAAATGACGAATTACTAATGTACTACCCATGAAAATGGATTAATTTATATGAATATACGAATAGGAAAAATCAAGCCCACGAACCACCGTGGGACTTGTACGCTTCACCTTTCACTCATTTAAATCTTTAATCTCCAGACTGCTCGTCTGCTGACCCCCTTACCTGAGGGAAGTAAACACAATGTAACGTCCTTTGTTTTTACTTACTTTTCATATTTTGTTATCTTAATTTTTAAGATTTAATAATACATTAAAATTTTAATTGTTAAATTTGATAAGCAAGCAAACAAAATTACTCCAATCGATCGATTCAATTTTCGATACATGTAATGTTTGGATGTTTCACAAAAGAGAAGAAATAATAATAATAATTTGATGTGTGAGGCGACTCGACTGTTGTTTGCAATTAAATCAAATATGTAGTTGTGTTTGCTTTAATAGAAACCAAATAGTATGTATTGTATATTTTTAATTAACTGTTTTTAGGTCGAATGGGGCCGAAACGTCTGCTGCCAGCTACCGATTTTGAAGCTTAATTGAAGAATTTGTAGTTTTGGCGCCGATTTCGAACGTTTTATGTCGATGCTAATCGGAGTGCCCCATTCTGCATTAAAACCAAGGGAAATAGTTAAAATGTAAAAAGAATATAAATAAAACAACACCAGACAAGTCAAAGTCAAACCATTTAGCGCCACCACGACTGCTGCTGTACGTCACCAGAGTTTTGACCATTTTCACCGCTGCGGCCCGGAATGGGCGGAGGCGGTACACTGAACATGTCGTGCGGCGGTCTATATTTTTCTTCTTGCACGTCATCATCGTCGTCGTCCTCATGCTTGATGCCCGCTGTTTGATAAGAGTTCATCGGATACGTCGTGGGGTATCCGTCATCAATGGGCTCTTCCTTGATCTTTATATCCATGTCACGGAAGTCGGGCTTGCGCTCTTTAGTATCGCGATCACCGCGATCACGTTCCTTTTCACGCCTGTCACGTTTTCTATCGCGACGCTCACGTGACGAATCACGATCCCTCGACTTGGATCGTTTCTTTTTCTTTTCTCGTTCACGATCGCGATCGCGTTCTTTGTCACGCCTCTCGCGTTTTTCGGAGTCGTCATATTCCCGATCCCGGCTGCCCCCTCGTCGCTTCCTTCGTTCGCGGGATCTACTGCGCGACCGACGAGTACGCTGCTCCCTATCGCGTTCCCTGATGCGCTCACGAGAACGAGATCGCCTTCGGATAGCATCACTGGCCCCACCGAAACGGTTACGCTCAATGCCAACACCACGTGCACCTCCTCCTTCTCGGTCTTCTCTCTCCCGTTCGAGGCGATAGCGTTCGCGTTCACGTTCATTGTCCTCGCGTCCTGAATGCTTAATATTGACGTCGTTACCACCACGGCGAGTTCCACCTAAACCACCACCTAGTCTTCGAGGCAGCCATCCCTTTACTGTGCGTGCGCGTTCGACATCTACAAGAACGCGTTTGCCGTCAATCTTCTTGCCATCGGCGTGTTTGTAAGCGGCATGCATGTCACGCTCGTGCTCATACTCGATGAAGGCATAACCCTTGAGTTTACTGGTATCTTGATCCGCAATCATGACTATCTTTTTTATAGACCCATAAATCTCAAACTCACGACGCAATTTTGATTCAGATGTGTCGTAGTTCACGCGGGCCACGAATAGCGTGCGAAAGGGGTCTTCAGTAGCGTTCTTAATCTCTTGCGGATCCCATAGCGCAATCTCGCGCTCCAGCTTGTAAGCAACCTGCTCAGCCTTTTCCCTCCTTCGTCGGTCCAAGCGCTCTTGGCGCGTTTCTACACGTTTCGTTGGTGGCGTATCCTTTGGATCCTCAAAGTCGCTCAAAAAATGACCAACTCCAAGGTAGCCGCGAGATTTTTTTTCATGCGGCAACTTATCCACTGGTGGCATATAGGGTATTGGGTCGCGAGCAGCAAAGAGTGCAAGCAAATTCGGCGGTAAGTATTGAGTCATATTGCTGTCTTAACTTCCTCTTTCTGATGGTCATACAAACTATACAAACCTGCAATAAAATTATAAATTGAGGTTAAAATTTTTTATCAAAAACTTTCAATATATTTACCTTTTATTTTTTACATGAATATTCAAGTTCAAAAAATCGCATAAGCGTTTTAAAGTTTCAATAATCTAAAGATGTTCCTGCGACCTTTATACTTGCGCTTGTGAAAATTTTCGTTCTACCAAAAAAACACATAGATACAACAGCGTACCGACGTGATTGATGCCAGTAATCAGGGTTTGCACTCTACTCGAATCGGAGTAGAGCCAGAGTTCGGACTTTACTACGATCGTAGTATATCTACTACAATTTTGAAAAATTCTTCAAATCTACTCCGCCACTCCGCTCAAGCTAAGATCTACTACAATTTTTTTTCAGACCAAAATAACTCGACGACACTGATTTATTGCATGAAAGCATGGCTGAAGAAAATAAGGTTGATCCACTTCATACAAAATGACAGAAATAAGGATTCTGACGTTTCCTTTAATGTTCCAAAAGCTGCCACATTGTTAAACATTTTCTAAGAAACGTGGTGGAGTTGCCAGATATTTTTCATAACTTATCGGCATTTTTCTCTTTCCAAGTTTTTTTTTTAGTGTTCCTAGCATAAAATAATTTTCAAGAGTCAGATTTTACAAATGCAACATCGTTTCATGTCGCCATTGCATAAATTCGTCACAAAATCGGGATTTAAATTGGCAAAATTAGGACTAATTGCCACATCTGGCAGCCCTTTTCTTGAGATTTTTTTAAAATAGATCTGGTAGCACAATCCTTATTTATGTCAGATGGTTAAGATGGCGGAAAGTGTCAGAAGCGGCACTACCTTTAATCTTTTGCCATGCATGAAAGTGTCACTTTTTTGCCTATCTTTTCGACGAGGAAAAGAGACAATACTTTTATTTATGCAAAAACGCATTTTAAGTGCGAAAATGAGCAAGTCATATGTCAGTTAAAGTATGTTTTCTCAATTCACAATGCCAACTGTCATGTTTTGATTTAATTATTTAAAGGCCGGTATAAAGATACAAAAAAATTTCGTTCCCATAAAGAGCAAAATAGTAAAAGAGCAAAAAAGATAAGGGCATGACACACTGGCGTCATTTGACCCCTATTCATTTGTATTTTTATTCTCTTTTATGCTCTTTTACTATTTTGACGCCTGGACGTGCCACACGCAAAAAAATTTGACGCCGGGTCAATCTGCTCCCTTTTTTCTTTATATCACAAAAGGGTTGCAATCACTAATATTTTATGTGGCTATATGATAAAAGAGTGCAACCCATGCACATTTCAGTTCATGCAGAATATTTTTATAAACCTACGATTGTACAATTTCATTAAAATATTCATGTTTAATTGTGTTATTTACTTACATTTCGTATTGCTTCAACAAATTTAATAATAATATAAAGTAACGATGAACAAATTCCTGACAAGTGTTGCTTGCAACGAACAAAAACTGAAAATATTTGCATTTCGTATGCTTTTTTAATACTTTTGCAACCTTGTTTTTGCTACTACTCTCTCAAAAAGTGTTCATTTTTAATTTTGCCTTTAGGGCATGACACACTGGCGTCATTTGACCCCTATTCATTTGTATTTTTATTCTCTTTTATGCTCTTTTACTATTTTGACGCCTGGACGTGCCACACGCAAAAATATTTGACGCCGGGTCAATCTGCTCCGTTTTTTCTTAATATCACAAAAGGGTTGCAATCACTCATATCTTATGTGCCTAAATGATAAAAGAGTGCAACCCATGCACATTTCAGTTCACGCAGAATATTTTTATAAACCTACGATTGTAGAATTTTATTCAAATATTCATGTTTAATTGTGTTATTTACTTACATTTCGTATTGCTTAAACAAATTTAATGATAATATAAAGTAACGATGAACAAATTCCTGACAAGTGTTGCTTGCAACGAACAAAAACGGAAAATATTAACATTTCGTATGCTTTTTTAATACTTTTGCAACCTTGTTTTTGCTACTAAAGATTTGACAGCTACATTTTGCTAAAATGCAACACTCTTTTGATTCATGACCCCAGCTCGAAGCTGGGGTCAAAAGAACCCCTGAGAAAATATTCACTCGCTCTCTCAAAAAGTGTTCATTTTTAATTTTGCCTTGGAAACAACAACACTTTGACAGCACTCGGGGTCAGTTGACATCAGTGTGTCATCCCCTTTTGAAACAATAACACTTTGACAGCACTCGGGGTCAATTGACACCAGTGTGTCATCCCCTTTAGTCCGAACCCTGAGTAGAACTCTCGTTATGCAGTAAACAGAATTGCAGCAGTTGACGGTTGGGCGGACGACGGTTATGCTACCGACGTATCAAAATCCGCCCAGAGTGAACAGAATTGTGGCGGTGGCGGCAATCACTTGGCAGATGCAAATCAATGGTGTCCTATGGTGAAAATAATGGTAATGGGTAATTTTTTAGCTGAAAAGTTTAATGTAAATTTTTCAGGGCATTTTCAAAAACACAATAGGCCTGTTTTATTTGTGTTGTGTATACAAGTAGCGGTAGTTGACAAACACAACTCGCATCCACAATTACCTATTTACCAATAAGATCGCCATACACAATTTTAGATACTTGCAAACTTCTGGGGTGCAATCGCGTATCTTGATATCAAACGAAATCGACAGTATTCCATCATTTAAGTTTCGTTTTTGGTTTGACATTTGGTCGGAACACTATCGAAACACATTCGACACCATATTAGCTGTCGAAGTAAAGTCGAAAAACATGATTGCACCAGCATATTACTAATTTTTCAGTACATTTCCAATCAAATATGCCAAAAACGGTAGCCCTGAAAATCTGACGTCTGGCAGTGGAAAATGCTACTTGCCTCATCTGGTTTACTACACCGAGTGACTTCCACAAAATAAAAATTTGTAAATCGGTTTTTTTATAATCCACTTCAGAAAATGTTGCATATCATTATAATCCACAGCAGAAAATGTTTCAATTCAGATCTTTCTGACAACGCTGGCTGCCAGAAAAACGTAAACAAAGAACAGCTGTTCGAGCAAAAGTATCTGCTGACGTCACGACAAAATGACAATCATACCGGTAAACGTCATGTCGTCATCTGTGTTTATATCCTTCTTGCTCTACTGCGGTACACCAAGATACATAGAATACTAGATAACGACATGAGGCCGTTTCTAGTATCTAGCTTGACGTCAACAGATACTTCTTGTCACTTTGTGGCATCGCTTACAAATTTAGCTTAACTGATTTCGCAATAGTGCTACCAGATTAATGGATTTTCTACTGTATTAAATCCCCTATTTTATCTGCCAACAACTCGATAAAAATCTGCTCATCAAAAGTAGACCAGACTTTCTTTTTTTTTATAGAACTTTCTTTTATTTTCCATTATTTAAAAATTTTTTAAAATTTATTTGTGGTTTTTTGTATTTTTTTTTGACAGTTTGGATTTAGGTGAAGTTGTTGTGTATGGTAAGTTTTATTTTCAGGGTTGTATTCAAATTTTTTCGTCAATTCAAACATATATTTGTTGATATAACTTCAATATTGGTAATTTGGATATTAACCAAATATATGGGAAATTACCTCATTTTGAGAGTAATTTGTGCCGAATTTACATTTATTCTACGATATCATTAAAATAAGAGCAACGCCGACAAAAATTGTTTTTTTCTCTTCTAACTTCAGATTTTGGGGGTGTAATCAAAATTCCTGGTATGCAGTTGTCATTTTTTGGACAGACCTAATAGTTAGACGTGTAATAGTTGGCGTCCCAAGTTCTGGGCGACTGTAACGCAGTGTAAGCAAAGCATGGAGTTGCCAACTTTTATGTTTTTTATATGGATTTTCAGCACGGTGTAGTAAACTAGGTGAGGCAAGTAGCATTTTCCCCCGCCAGACGTCAGATTTTCTCCCCCGCCGTACGTCATTGAAAGAGGAATTGAAATGAATTGAAATGATTCAGGGCTACCGTTTTCGGCATATTTGTTTGGAAATGTTCTGAAAAATTAGTAATATGCTGACTAAGGCAACGCTGATCACTGATTTTTGAATTGGGAAGAACGTCATTGAAAACAAAGGCAAAGAAAATCATAGAGATGACAGAAATTGAAGTGAGAGCATTATTCCTACTTGCCTCACCTGGTTTACTCCACCGTGGATTTTCAGTGCAAAATTTTCTTTCCCGTTTCCACTACCGCAGCTCTTTGTCAGATTTTTCGTCATGGGTATGAAAGTGTAAATATGCTCTTTAACATTTTCTTATAATAATATCAGTCGACATTAGTGACATGCTGCAGAAAACTTAGAGCTGAGTGAAATATAAAACATTAAAATATTAAAAAACAAAAAATTTTTTTATAACAAGAATTGCTTGGCTAATACAGAGCGTCTAGCACAGTGTCAACCATCCGGACTACACGAATGCGAATTTTTCCTCTCGTGTTTTCACAAGTATACGTACAAGCGAGAGCGCTCAGTTGATGTTCAGATTTCATGCGAGCAAGACCACGCTGCGCTATTTTTAATGCAGTAAACAGAATTGCAGCAGTTGACGGTTGGGCGGACGACGGCAAAATTAAAACACACGCAACTAGATAGGAATGCACGGAATCGGGACGGAGACGGTAGAGCGGTAGCCGCCGAGATTTATTTCTATTTTCAGGTCGATGGCTGACGGTAAAGGGATGCACCGAGGTATCAGTAATGCTAATATATAAATTCGCTGAAGCGGCCGAAAAATAGGCCGAGTTTAATACAAAATTCCCTGCATAATTTTAAAATATTATATTTTTTTTGTTTTGTTTGCTGTTTTTTGATATTTAATTAATTTCAATAGTCTTTGGAGTGTTGTAAAGTAATAAAGATGTAAACAAATTTGAATTATGTTTTTCGACTTGACTTCGACAGCTAATATGGTGTGGAATGTGTTTCGATAGTGTTCCGACCAAATGTCAAACCAAAAACGAAACTTAAATGATGGAATACTGTCCATTTCGTTTACAAGTATCTAAAATTGTGTATGGCGATCTTATTGGTAAAAAATAAAGGTAATTGTGGATGCGTGTTGTGTTTGTCAACTACCGATAATTGTATACACAACACAAATAAAACAGGCCTATTGTGTTTTTGAAAACGTCCTGAAAAATTTACATTACACTTTTCAGCTAAAAAATTACCCATTTCCATTATTTTCACCATGGGACACCATTGATTTGCATCGACCCAGTGATGGCCGCCACTCCACAATTCTGTTCACTCATGGCGGATTTTGATACGACGGTAGCATAGTCGTCGTCCGCCCAACCGTCAACTGCTGCAATTCTGTTTACTGCATAATATAAATTGGGAAGAGGAATTTTTGTTTATCGAAAATACTTTAGGAGAAATGCAATGTTTGGTTTGCCATAGAAAAGTTGCACTGGGACCTGAAAGGTAATTTAGGTGTCATAAAAAATATGAGTCAATAATAAAATCAGGATAGAAAAGATTAAATCTTTTCTTTTTATTGTTTTTTTTAATACTTCGAAAAAAATTCCCAACTTTTTATTGTAAGGTAATTATAGTAAAATTTTTTAAAAACTTTAATTTATTTTGTATCTCAATTTACTCAGTGTATTATATTGAGAGAATTCTGTCGCTCTATGAGCTCTCTCAGCGCTGCACACAGACTCAAAATTTTAATGTATGGGTCTTGGCTGACACCCACCCAGCCAATAATTGAACGAACTTTTTACGAAGATCGTATTTTACGAACTTTTCTCGATCAAAAATATTCGAGAAAAGTCCGACATTCACTCGTATATTACGATAGTCGTAATTTCATCGATAAAATATCGTTTACGACTTCGCAATCGAAATCGTTAACGACTTAGTTAAAGAATTCTTTAACGACTTCATTTACGAGTACATTAACGACCGAAATTATCGTTTTGAAAAGCTATTTTTAGATCCAATGGTTTTCAAACTGTTAGAAAATAGTTGTATAACGATTTCTCAGCAAGATAATTTCTATTTTTAGAATCAGTGTTTTTCAAACTGTTAGGAAAACAATTTTAAAATGTTTGTTAAGTTATACTTTAAAGCGCTTGTTCAATAATGGCTGAGTTAGGTGAATGTGTTAAGCGCTCGGCACATACTTTAAAATCCGGAGGACGTGAGTTCAATCCCGGGTCCGACTCAGTGAAAAAGTTATTAAAAATTATTCTAAGGAAAAGTCGGCCAATAAAAATAAAGTAAAAAAATTCCAAGTTAAAAAAAAATATTTTTTTTAGATTTGTTAAAAATATCGTAATGATGATCGTTTACGAGATCGTTAACGAATTCGTTAACGAGCACTTTTTTGTTCGATAACGATAACTCGTTTCGATGCAAAATTAAGAACGAAGTCGGACTCGTAACCGTATCGTTATCGTGTGTCGCCTACGATTGTTTTATCCGCTTTTCGATCGAAAAAATCGAGAAACGAGTTATCTCGTTATCGAATCAAAATGTGCTCGTTAACGAATTGGTTTGTTCGTTAAAAGGCTCGTTAAAGAATTCGTTAACTAAGTCGTTAACGAGTTCGATTATGAAGACGTTAACGATTTTTTATCGAGGAAATTACGACTATCGTAATATACGAATGAATGTCGGACATTTCTCGAATATTTTTGATCGAGAAAGTTCGTAAAATTCGATCTTCGTAAAAACTTCGTACAATTATTGGCTGGGCACTGATAAAGTACAACAAACAAATTGTATGCCAGTGAAAAAGTGGTCAATATTCACATTCGTTGTCACACAAATATTTACCTTCCCCTCGGAAACGATTCAGTTGTGCAGATGAGCAGTCAAAACATATGAAATTTGACAGTTCTTTTAAGTAACTGCGCGTTTTCGAGGGGTTGCCCACTTTAAAAGAATACCCTTATTTAAAGTGGGAAACCCCTCGGAAACGATTCAGTCAAAATATATGAAATTTGACAGATCTTTTAAGCAACTGCGCGTTTTCGAGGGGTTTCCCACATAATTGAATCGCCCTGAATTGAGTGCGGTCACAACTATCGTATTTTTTATACCCTACACCTCATGAGGTAGGGGTATATTCACTTTGGTCTGATGTTTGTAACACCAAGAAGGAGAAGTGTCCAGTAAGGAAAAGTATATATATTCTTGATCAGCGTCACCTCCTGAGTTGATTTAGCCCTATCCGTCTGTCCGTCCTCTTTTCTTGTAAACACGATTGCAAGAGCTAGAGAAAGCTAGTTATCCCAAATTTTGTATTTATCCTTCTTAGGCCCTAGAAGCAGTTGCTATTGAAAATGGGCGGAATCGGTCGACTACCACGCCTACCTCCCTACGAAACGAAAAACAAACAAAATTTTCTTTCCGGCTAGAGTATGCAGAGAAGGCAAAAAAAGAGTTGCATCTTTGAGTACTTTGGATAGATTTTTTTGGCAACCTAATGGAATGAACTTTATGTTGCTTCAAACAATCACTTACAATCATTTTTTCACATTTTCATTAAACTTTATTTACCAAATTCAAAAATTAAAATATAAAAAAATATTTTGCTCTACACAAAACAAAATAAATGTCAATTCTCCAAAACGGAATGAACATTTTTCAGGGCTCGACGGATTTTTCGGCCCTTTCGGTGCAACCCTATACCGTCAGCCGTCGACCAGAAAATAAAAATAAATCTAAGTTCGGGGGCTACCGCTCTACCGTGTCCGTCGCGATTCCGTGCATTCCCATCGTCCGCCCAACCGTCAAACCAAAAACGAAACTTAAATGATGGAATACTGTCCATTTCGTTTACAAGTATCTAAAATTGTGTATGGCGATCTTATTGGTAAAAAATAAAGGTAATTGTGGATGCGTGTTGTGTTTGTCAACTACCGATAATTGTATACACAACACAAATAAAACAGGCCTATTGTGTTTTTGAAAACGTCCTGAAAAATTTACATTACACTTTTCAGCTAAAAAATTACCCATTTCCATTATTTTCACCATGGGACACCATTGATTTGCATCGACCCAGTGATGGCCGCCACTCCACAATTCTGTTCACTCATGGCGGATTTTGATACGACGGTAGCATAGTCGTCGTCCGCCCAACCGTCAACTGCTGCAATTCTGTTTACTGCATAATATAAATTGGGAAGAGGAATTTTTGTTTATCGAAAATACTTTAGGAGAAATGCAATGTTTGGTTTGCCATAGAAAAGTTGCACTGGGACCTGAAAGGTAATTTAGGTGTCATAAAAAATATGAGTCAATAATAAAATCAGGATAGAAAAGATTAAATCTTTTCTTTTTATTGTTTTTTTTAATACTTCGAAAAAAATTCCCAACTTTTTATTGTAAGGTAATTATAGTAAAATTTTTTAAAAACTTTAATTTATTTTGTATCTCAATTTACTCAGTGTATTATATTGAGAGAATTCTGTCGCTCTATGAGCTCTCTCAGCGCTGCACACAGACTCAAAATTTTAATGTATGGGTCTTGGCTGACACCCACCCAGCCAATAATTGAACGAACTTTTTACGAAGATCGTATTTTACGAACTTTTCTCGATCAAAAATATTCGAGAAAAGTCCGACATTCACTCGTATATTACGATAGTCGTAATTTCATCGATAAAATATCGTTTACGACTTCGCAATCGAAATCGTTAACGACTTAGTTAAAGAATTCTTTAACGACTTCATTTACGAGTACATTAACGACCGAAATTATCGTTTTGAAAAGCTATTTTTAGATCCAATGGTTTTCAAACTGTTAGAAAATAGTTGTATAACGATTTCTCAGCAAGATAATTTCTATTTTTAGAATCAGTGTTTTTCAAACTGTTAGGAAAACAATTTTAAAATGTTTGTTAAGTTATACTTTAAAGCGCTTGTTCAATAATGGCTGAGTTAGGTGAATGTGTTAAGCGCTCGGCACATACTTTAAAATCCGGAGGACGTGAGTTCAATCCCGGGTCCGACTCAGTGAAAAAGTTATTAAAAATTATTCTAAGGAAAAGTCGGCCAATAAAAATAAAGTAAAAAAATTCCAAGTTAAAAAAAAATATTTTTTTTAGATTTGTTAAAAATATCGTAATGATGATCGTTTACGAGATCGTTAACGAATTCGTTAACGAGCACTTTTTTGTTCGATAACGATAACTCGTTTCGATGCAAAATTAAGAACGAAGTCGGACTCGTAACCGTATCGTTATCGTGTGTCGCCTACGATTGTTTTATCCGCTTTTCGATCGAAAAAATCGAGAAACGAGTTATCTCGTTATCGAATCAAAATGTGCTCGTTAACGAATTGGTTTGTTCGTTAAAAGGCTCGTTAAAGAATTCGTTAACTAAGTCGTTAACGAGTTCGATTATGAAGACGTTAACGATTTTTTATCGAGGAAATTACGACTATCGTAATATACGAATGAATGTCGGACATTTCTCGAATATTTTTGATCGAGAAAGTTCGTAAAATTCGATCTTCGTAAAAACTTCGTACAATTATTGGCTGGGCACTGATAAAGTACAACAAACAAATTGTATGCCAGTGAAAAAGTGGTCAATATTCACATTCGTTGTCACACAAATATTTACCTTCCCCTCGGAAACGATTCAGTTGTGCAGATGAGCAGTCAAAACATATGAAATTTGACAGTTCTTTTAAGTAACTGCGCGTTTTCGAGGGGTTGCCCACTTTAAAAGAATACCCTTATTTAAAGTGGGAAACCCCTCGGAAACGATTCAGTCAAAATATATGAAATTTGACAGATCTTTTAAGCAACTGCGCGTTTTCGAGGGGTTTCCCACATAATTGAATCGCCCTGAATTGAGTGCGGTCACAACTATCGTATTTTTTATACCCTACACCTCATGAGGTAGGGGTATATTCACTTTGGTCTGATGTTTGTAACACCAAGAAGGAGAAGTGTCCAGTAAGGAAAAGTATATATATTCTTGATCAGCGTCACCTCCTGAGTTGATTTAGCCCTATCCGTCTGTCCGTCCTCTTTTCTTGTAAACACGATTGCAAGAGCTAGAGAAAGCTAGTTATCCCAAATTTTGTATTTATCCTTCTTAGGCCCTAGAAGCAGTTGCTATTGAAAATGGGCGGAATCGGTCGACTACCACGCCTACCTCCCTACGAAACGAAAAACAAACAAAATTTTCTTTCCGGCTAGAGTATGCAGAGAAGGCAAAAAAAGAGTTGCATCTTTGAGTACTTTGGATAGATTTTTTTGGCAACCTAATGGAATGAACTTTATGTTGCTTCAAACAATCACTTACAATCATTTTTTCACATTTTCATTAAACTTTATTTACCAAATTCAAAAATTAAAATATAAAAAAATATTTTGCTCTACACAAAACAAAATAAATGTCAATTCTCCAAAACGGAATGAACATTTTTCAGGGCTCGACGGATTTTTCGGCCCTTTCGGTGCAACCCTATACCGTCAGCCGTCGACCAGAAAATAAAAATAAATCTAAGTTCGGGGGCTACCGCTCTACCGTGTCCGTCGCGATTCCGTGCATTCCCATCGTCCGCCCAACCGTCAACTGGTGCAATTCTGTTTAATGCATAGCGTACTAAAAAATTAACATATCGCATGCGATACCTGAAATTAATACATATCTGTGGACATTTGGCAAAACAGCCTTTTTTCGAATTTGCCAACTTTTCAGGACAGCAAAAACAGTTAAACTGTGAGATAATATCTCACATAAAATTTGAAAAAATCTCACAACAAATCTCACAGCAGATAAAAAACCTCACTTCACATCTTACACGAAATAAAACATTTCATGTGAGAAAATATCTCACAGCAATTAAAAATCTCACAACAAATCTCTCAGCAATTAAAAAGTATCACAATATCTCACACGCGATAAAATGCTCCTAAAAATCTAACATTAGTTAAAAAATCTCACAAGCCATAGAAAAATCTCAATGTGAGATAAATCTCACGAATCTGGGAACCGTTTGTAGAGCGTGACCGATAAGCATTTCAAGGCCAAAGCCGAAGCCGATACTGGAAGTCAACTATCAGCCTATTACCTCGGCCGACTCTGAAGGCTTATACCGAAGCCAGAGATTCTCATGGCAATCGGAATCCACCCGGACATTTTTTGTCCTGCCAAGGATTGCCAAATTCAGCTATATCAAGCAAGTATGTATGAATGTATGTTTTTTCGTTTACAGGCCCCGTGTTGCCACATCGCTCAGCAGCACTCAACACCTTCAAAACCAGATGCTATCAGCACATCGACTCCCAGCTACCGAGTCCAACCGGTAGCCATGCAGCCACCGCATTCTCCCCAACGCCATCCTATATCGAGACCTGTTTGGCACTGCTCTGTTTGTCAGAACAGACTCACATCCAGATGTACGTCGGTCAGATGCAACATATGGCTGAACCTGTGTCATCTGGCGAGATGCTCTACCCTCAACTCTCACCGTGATTGGTCAACAAAATTTATCGCTCCATGCTGCAGCTTATCCTCGCACTCTACGAACTCTTCTTTTCAACGGGCCACACCACGTCGCTCATCTGAAACGTGCAGACACACGTCATCTCACCGCACTCAAAACACAACGTCCTTGAGCGGAAATTCCAGCCTCGCATCCGTGATGCAGCATGAAATTTCGCCAAACCAGCGCTGAAGTCAACGACTTTCTACTCACCTTCTACGTCGGCGTACGCAATCACCGCTGCCTACAGTTCAACCACCTTCGGTTAAAAATTTTGCAGCCGAACTGTAATGGAGTCAGCAGAACATTTCCATCGCGATTACCACATCATCGGGAAAGACAGAAACAGAAATCACTACCCAATCTAACCATGGCAGATCAGTTCCTCGAACAGCATGACATCTCTATCGTAGTGGAGAGTATCGAAATGCAACTTGTGAACCGTTACATCCCACCTATTGATTCATGCGTCTCAGGCTATCACCCCTCACTTGAGCACCTACTCTCGGTGATAATAAAATCTTGCTAGGCGACGTGAATGTTCATTACTCATCCTGGTACTCTGGCCATTCATCAGATCTCCGTGGCACCCAACTCGCTGACCAAATTGAGGACTCAGATTTTGGTATAATCAATTAAGATGCCCCCCCACGGGGGTTGTTGGTTCTCACTCAACTGCGCCGGATCTAACTATAGCCTGTTCCACACTCCTTTCCTCCATCACCCCCCGTCTATATTAGCCATAAGTTCTCGCATACTATACATCCCATGCGATAGATTGTAAGTCATTCCCGTGCGCAAGGGGGGGTTTTGGGGGTTCCAACCCCCCCAGAGGTTAATTTTTCAGTACAAAATTATTGAAACGATACTCAAATTTAATCGATTTTACAAGGTTTTATGGAATTAAAATTTTCTTTTGCCAGAAAATTTCTTTTCTATGATGTCGCGAAGCAAATTTACAGTTTTTATGAGAAAGTTTTTTGTTATAGCCAAATAAACATTTTAAAAAATTTTCAAAGCAATTCTATACAACGCAAGTCCGTTTATTGGGTGATTTTTTAATGTTTTTTTTGCTTATGATCAAATTAAACCCAGAAAAAACATTCTTAGTTACCGCACATATAAAAAAAAGATAGGTTAATCTAACCAAAAAATGTGGTAAAAAAACAATTTTTTATTTTATATGGTAAACACAAACAACAACTACTATTCTTGTGGTTAATCTAATCGTCAAAAAATTGTTAAATGATTTTTAACAACCAAAACAGGTTAGCTAATCGAAAAAAATGGTAACAGCTCAATTTTAACCAAAAAATTGGTAAAGCAAACCAATAAAGTTGTTCCTAAACAATTTTTGTTAGTTGGCCAACCAAAAAAATTCTAATGATTCTTTTGCGTTTCGCAACTAAGCTGAGTTTGGTTGCTTGCGTTGCTCATTCATGCTCAGCTGTGTGCTTTCATGTCTGTCATACATACAACAGCAACGATTTTTGTTTTGCCATTCGTGTATTGAAATCAGTGCGTTCAGTATGGTCAAAGAGTGAAGTGCATAAAAGGGTAAGTAAATTTAATATTATGTTGAGAATTGTTTTTATATTTATTTTAACATTTTTATACATTTTTATTTTTACAGATTTTCGTTCATCTCTTTTTTTATTTTTACCATTTTCAGATTTCCATTTTGTAATTTTTTTTCTATCTATTTTTCTATTTTCTTTTTTTACAGTTATTTTCTTATTTTGTTTTTACATAATCCATTCGAAATCAATAGTCGTGTTTTGGTTGCAAACAAATCAAACAAAAGCGTCAAGTTTCGACAAGAGTGCAACCAAAACACTACTAACACTGCGTTACAGTCGCCCAGAACTTGGGAGGCCACCTATTGTTGTAGGTATGTCCAAGAAAATGACATCTGCGTACCAGAAATTTCAATTACACTCCCAAAATCTGAAGTTAGAAGAGAAAAACCAATTTTTGTCGGTGTTACCCTATTTTTATAACCCTTATATTAACTTGCTTTGGGCGGACTATATATATATATATATATATATCCTCAAATCTGCGGCGAGATTTTTCATACACTTCCACATGAGCTAGGTGACAATTTTGGGGTCCATCAGAGGCGTAGGGGGCATTGGGGGGACTCAAACCTTTTTTTTTAAACATGGCATAACTTCCAATTCCTTCAAGCTACATTGGTAGGTGAGTTCTTATTGACAAAATGAAATTTTGTACCCTTTGGAAAGGGGGATGTGGGGGCAAAGGGGAGCGGGATGGAGCCAATTTAAAGTTCTAACTCTCGAATTTTGTAAGCGACAAGGCTGAAATTTTTTACTTAGGTTCGCTTTTGGGAAAAAGAGTAAAAAAGGGGAAAAAAAAGGGGAAAAAAGGGGTGAGAAAAAATTTTATTTTAAAAAAAAAGAGGGAAATAAAAAAAGAGTAAAAAACAAGTTTTTTAAATATAACCCTTTAACCGACTAAAAAGCTGAAAATAAATTTCCTTGAAATTAATTTCAGCAATTTCGATTTAAAATTAAGGGTTTTTGGCGACTTCAAAATCTGCAATGATATTAGGAATAAAGTAGCCAAAAACCCTTAATTTTAAATCGAAATTGCTGAAATAATTTTCAAGGAAATTCATTTTCAGCTTTTTAGTCGGTTAAAGGGTTATATTTAAAAAAAACTTGATTTTTACTCTTTTTTTATTAAAGATAACTTTGGAAGCGTGAGGTCGATATGTACAAGCTATAGCTTGTTGAAAAGAAGAGAAACAGTCGCTTCAATCAGTGTATAACTTGATTTATATGGCGAAAAACACAGAAGTTATGTAAAAAAACTAGTGTAATGTTTCATGAAAAAAATTCTTAAATCGAAAAAAACCGTTAAAATAAATGTAAAAAAATGTTTTCAGTAATAACTTCTGTGTTTTTCGCCAGAGTTATACACTGATTAAAGCGTCTGTTTCTCTTCTTTTCAACAAGTTATAGCTTGTCCATATCGAGCTCACGCTTATAAAGTTATCATTAAAAATAGGGTAACACCGACAAAAATTGGTTTTTCTCTTCTAACTTCAGATTTTGGGGGTGTAATCAAAATACCTGGTATGCAGTTATCATTTTTTTGGACATACCTACAACGTGTAATAGGTGGCGCCCCAAGTTCTAGGCTTTTTTTTTGCTACGCAGTGTAATGAATGCATTCATTACTCATATGCGAAAAATTGTTTATGGTGCACGAACTATTTTTAATAGTACGCGAACAATTTTTCATGGTACGCGAACTATTTTTAATGGTGCGTGAAAAAATTTTTATGGTACCCGAACAATTTTTCATGGTAGGCTAACAACTTTGAGTTGGTTCCATTTACTACGTTTTTCGGTTGCTGCATTTTTAATCGTCTTTATTCAACCTAGAATACATTTTTCAACAGGACAACGCTACAATTCATCGCTCCAAGAAAACAACGCAGTTCCTAAAGTCTCGAGGCACTCCAGTTCTCGATTGGCCGGAACTTAGTACCGATCTAAACAATATCGAGAACTTGTGGTCTATACTCTTAACCAAAGTTTTCCCATCATGACCGCCAATTTAAAGACGTGAAGTAGCTGAAAGTTGCGATCCAAGAAGAGCGGAGGAAAATTGATCCCACGCACATTCACTCGTTGAATAATTCAATGCAAAGTCGTCTAGAGACGTTTATGACGTATTTTTAAAATGATGTGCATAAAAAAAAAACATAGTGCCTTTATAATTATTTCGCACCATTTTTAATGTTTTTTTTCTTAATTTATTTTAAAAAAAATTTTTTTAAATTAAAAAAAATTTTTTTAAATGTCAAGTTGACTTTAATACTTTATTTTATGTTTAAATTAATTAAATAATCAAAATATGAAATCAAATTTTGAAAATGTTTGTAAACTTTATTTAAATCAACCAAATCTATGTTGCCTTTATAATAATTTCTCAGGGTGTATATAAAGACGTTGGTGCGTATGTATATGTGAACATCACGGCTAAACCACTGAACGTATCAGAACCATACCAACATCATACGTTTATTTGTGACCTCCGGAAGGTTTATGTACTACTTTGAACTTGATTGGTCAAAGACGCGGGGTACCACTCATACAATTTAAGTATTACTTCAAAATATATCTTTGATACTTTCCAGTACACATGGGTATTATGCTCCTTATTCCAAAAGTGCAATTCAATGAGTAAAATTGGACATGGGCCAAGAATTTGACAAAAAAAAACTAAACGAAACCAACAAATTTTGATTAAAAAATAATTTGTACAAATGAGAACTTCAAATCAGAACGTCACGCGATTATAAATATAAAAGTGTTTGTCCCGATTGATTGAATGATGATAGACTGACTCATCACCGCCCAGCCCAAACCGCTAAACCTAGAGTTCTGCAATTTTATATGTTATGCTCTGGTGTTCTAGAGGTTCACGGAAAGGTTTACGGGAGGGTACTTTCACTACTTTAAGTATAAGTCCGAGACGCCGGGGTATTCAACTAGTTAATATATAAATTATGAAAAGCTTTACAAAATTTTGAATTTTTTACTAAACTTGACTGAGAAGGCTAACAAAATTTGGTATGAATCGTCCTATAAAATTTTGACAACTCTGTTTCAGTCATACTAATATATTTTTATATTCAAAATATTTCCATCTCTTTTTCATATGTCACAATTCGCTGTATCAACCAATTCATACAATGTAAATTATGTGAGGTGTGAACGTACTATAATAACAGCAGATATTAACAGAACGACAACGAGTTTTTGAGTACTTTGGAGAGATTTTTTGACAATGGAATGACCTTTATGTGGCTTTGAAAACATTTATATTAGCCGCACAATCACTCACAATAATTTTTACACATTTTCATAAAATTTTATTTACAAAATTCAAAAGTTGAAATGTCAAAAATATTTTGCTCTACACAAAACAAAATATATTTAAATTCTCCAAAATTTTGGTCGCATCTGTATACCATTGTACACCAGAAGAAATTAGAACCAAATTTCACGTCCATACCAGGAATGTAAAATGTCTTTTTTTGAATGTCCCTAAATGACATGAAAAATTGTACCTATTTCAAAGAATTGTACCTAAAAAATTGTTTGAAAATAAATTTATAAATATTGGTTACATTTTTATTTTTAAGCCCGGTATGCAGATGGGAAAAAATGCCGCTCCCATAAGCAAACCTACGGTGGAGTAAACCAGGTGAGGCAAGTAGGAATAATGCTCTCACTTCAATTCCTGTCATCTCTATAATTTTCTTTGCCTTCGTTTTCATTGACGTTCTTTCCAATTCAAAAATCAGTTATCAGCGTTTTTCAGCATATTGTAATTTTTCAGTACATTTCAAATCAAATATGCCAAAAACGGTAACCCTGAATCATTTCAATTCCTCTTTCAATGACGTACGGCAGGAGGGAAAATCTGAAGCCTGGCATTGGAAAATGCTACTTGCCTCACCTGGTTGACTACACCGTGAAGCAAACATATGTAAAAAAACGATGCGAAAAACAAACAAAATTTTCATTCCGGCTAGCAGAGAAGGCAAAAAAAGAGTTGCTTTTTTGAGTACTTTGGAGAGATTTTTGTGCGGCTAATAAAAATGATTTTCGAATTAACATAAAGGTCATTCCAATAATTTTGTTGTGCGGGTTGCATCGAAAATCATTTTTAATAGCTGCACAATCACTCACAATAATTTTTTCACATTTTTATTAAACTTTATTTACCAAATTCAAAAATTGAAATGTCAAATTTACGGGTTGCCATAGCAAAATGAATGATGGGAAAAAATTCCGCTCCCATAAGCAAACCTATAAAAAAAACGAAGCGAACAACAAACAAAATTATCATTCTGGCTAGCGCATGCAGAGAAGGCAAAAAAAGAGTTGCTTTTTTGAGTACTTTGGAGAGATTTGTTGACAACCCGCACAGCAAAGTTAATGGAATGACCTTTATGTGGTTTCGAAAACCATTTTTATTAGCCGCACAATCACCCACAATAATTTTTTTACTTTATTTACCAAATTCAAAAATGGAAATGTCAAAAAATATTTCGCTCTACACAAAACAAAATATATGTCAATGCTCCACAATGGAATTTTGACGCATCTGCGAACCGGGCTTAAATTGATATTTTTCAGGGTTGGCAACCAAATCGAATAAAGGTTTCGGTTTCACTCCCACTTCACAATCGGTTTCGGTTATCGGTTTCTCTCTTAGATTTTGAAAAGATTTCGGTTGGTTGGAGCGATTGAAAAGGTTTAGGCTTTAAAAGTTTTGTAGATGGCCCAATATTAGTAAATTTTATATCAGTTCAATATAAATCAAGGGTGCTGAATCTAACTACATATACCGAATTTCCTTATCTAACCCATTATCAAACAAATTTCTGCTTAAATTTCTAGTTTTTATACACCACACAGGGTATATTACCTTTGTCACAACGTTTGAAACGTCCATAAGGATGCGTGTCCGGTATGGATAAGTATAGATCGATACCTTAAAGCACAACCATCCTATGTCCATTTTTCCCAAACTGTAGAAAACGAAAAACAAGTTTTGAAATTCATTTTTCGTTATTATTGCAGTTCTGTTTTCTGGGTCTAAGGAGTGCGTCACTAGAAACTTGTGCACGCTTTTTCTACTGTAACTTTTTTCATAGGAATGCAAATTTTAATTGGTTGGGCTTATTATCTTTAGAAAACATGTCACTTTAAATTCTGGTATGTAAGGGATCGAAGTAAACTGTTTATTCAACGAAAAAATTAAAAACATAAAAATATGATTTTGAAGAAATCGAAAAGCACAAAATTCCCTTTTTTTGTGTTCACCTCCATATTTGCTTTATTACAGTCGTCAGCATATTTTTTTGTTGTAAATTCCATGCTTCCAATTGACGCTAATGTAAATTTTCCAGTTAAAAAAAATTTATTAAGTGTTTTTTTTAATTTTTACATTTTTTGCGATTGTTTCTTTTTTAGGTTTTTTCACTTTATTCGTGTGATTTTTGTACCTTTTTTCATAAACGTTTCTAAGTAAATTAACGTTTTTGATTTGAAAAAAATTTTATATTTTCATAGTCCATACTAGACATTAAAATTACATGCTTTCCAAAGATAATAAGCCCAACCAATTCCAAATTGCATTAATATAAATAAAGTTACAGTAGAAAAAGCGTGCACAAGTTTCTAACGACGCACTCCTTAATATTTTTCTTATGTAGCTTCATCCATCTTTGGAGAAAAGTTTGAGTGAAAAATCGTCATGGTTTTAAATTAAATGGAATTCTTCTGTGACATTTAAATTTGTTTTCATACAAAATTTCATTATTTTGAGTTCTAAGAGGCCCAACTATACTATGTCCAATACAATTTTCGAGGCATAATATAACTGTGCTCTTTGAAATTGAATTTGTTTATTTATCAAAAACACAAACCAAAAATAATTTATTGCTTGAAACACTAGATGGAGTTGGTATATTTTCATATCAAACAATAAAATTTTACAGTTTGAAAATAAAAATTCATGTGTTAAAAATCTAATACAATAACCTTTTTTTATATTTTTATGAAATAAGCTAAGACAACCACTCAAAATTTGGACATTGCGCCTTTGTGCACACGAAATAAATCCTACTGTGGACACAGAACTTTCTTATTTCCTTGTTTTTTAACCACCCCCGTTCAGATTTTCACAAAACACAATAGCCTATTCGATGCAGCTTCTTCGCAGGAATCCAAAAATGCCAAAAACTCGATTTCCATGAAAACGGACATAGGACGGTTGTGCTTTAAGGTATCGATATATTCATGACCCACTACAGTCTGACCCCAGTAAGGATCGAGAGGATCGCACTCGGGGTGCCATTACGCTTTAAGCTCTACATATTGAACTAGTGGAGCTACTAAGCCGTTCTTGGGCGTTTTAGAAAGACAATTAAATAACAGAAAAAAAGTTTCTTAAAAGCGAACAAATTTGACTGGCATAAATAGTGCTAATTGATTATCAAATGTAAAAAATTGTGTTTTTTCACAACTTTGTATTAAAACCAATTTTTCTTGAAAAAAAAGTGTTATTTTTTTATATGAATGCTGCAGTTTGTTGCTTATAAAATTCTCTACAAAATACCTTTTACTCATTTTTTCTCTACGATCAATAGTTTTTCCTTCAAAACCAATTATGTAAAATTTTTTTTTTTTACAGTTACGGACAAAAGAATAGAATCACTAAAAGTTTGTAACATTGAACTTAGAATTGAAAGCATAAAACCATGTCCCGGTAAAAAATTTACATTGGGAGCCCAAGTGTAACATTTTTAAAATATTGAAATGTATGGGAAATGCCACGCCCCGCTGTCCAATTCCAATATGTTGTATTGAAGGCATAGAACCATTTCCCGTTGAAGAATATTCAATGGGAGCCCAAGAATGGCACTTTGTAGTATTAAATTGTATGGGCGGTGCCACGCCCCTTTGTCCAATTACGCCGATATGTTGCATTTAGCTTAGAGTTGAAACCATGAAACCATATGCCTAATTTTGTTGGAAAACATTAAATGAAAGGCCAGTTACAGCAATTTGAAATATTGGTTTGTATGAGCGGTACCACGCCCCTTTGTCCAATTACGCCGAAGTGTTGCATTTAGCTTAGAGTTGAAACCATGAAACCATATGCCAAATTTTGTTGGAAAACATTAAATGAGAGACCAGTTGCAGCAATTTAAAATATTGGTTTTAAATTGCTGCAACGGGCTTGAACCTATGACTGCCGCAGTCATAGGTCGAAGCTCTAACCAACAATGTTAGCCGCCCTGGTGAGGTATCGAACCCACAACGCAGCGATTGTAAGTAAGATGAAGTAGCGAACTAAGCGCCTTCTCACCAGAGCCACTAATGCTCATACAATACCTTCACCTAATATCGATTAACTTCATCAAGCCGCATGCAAAACGCTTTCATGTATATACACACACACAAAATCATTACACATATAAACAAAAATAGCTTCGACCTAAAGCTGGCACCTTTAAGAACATAACACTGCCACAAGACTACCGTTGCCACCTAACACTATTTTCACCTATTACGGTGGTGTATTAGATTTCCATATTACACTTTGATATTACAGTTTCCTATGCACTATAATATATTCCAAGTACAACATTAAGGTCCGCACACATCAACGCGAAGTACCGCAGCCGCAGCGAAACTTACTCAAAAATGTTTCTTGCAAATGCGAAAATATATTTGTTTAAGGTGAGAAATTTCATAGAGCCTATTTACACTATCATTTCCATGACGAAAAATCTGATAAAGAGCTAATAAGTAGAGACCGACCGAAATCGCTTTTTTTAATTTCGGCCGAAACCGAAATGGCCGAAATTTTTTATTTTTTTTTTCGGCCGAAACCGAAATGGCCGAATTTTCATTTTTTTAATTTCGGCCGAAACCGAAGCCGAAACCGAAAAAATAAAAGAAACAATTGTGAGATTTAATGTAATAAAGTGGGACATAATTAAGATTATCAGTAGGCTGAAATCGCATATTCATAGTCAAATTTAGTAGCTGCTAAACTTTAGAACCAGCTTAGTAGCTGCCAGTTCAGTGTATTATCTGTCAACTTAGTAGATTACTAAAGTTAAGTTGGAGCTTAATTTGACTATGAATATGGGCCGATCATTTTAAGTTCAGATCATGAATTAGATGAATTTAGAAGCAAACTATCAAATGCGTGGAAATCAAGAGTAGTAGAAATTACTTTCAGGGTAGTAGATTTCAAGAGAGGGGAATAGATATGGGTTTATGCGTAGAGTACTAGAAATTCTACGAGAGTAGTAGAAATTTCTGTCGGGGAAGCAGATTTGTAGAAAGAATAGTACTTTTGCATTGTATGAAACTCACATAATATTTTGAGGAGTAGATTTCTTACCATAGTAGTAGAAAATATCTTGAGGAAAGTAGAAAAATCTGCTACCGAAGTAGAGGAGTAGAAATTTATAAATCATCGCGAGAGTAGTAGATCTACTCCGATAGGACATGTCTTCTTTGTCGCTTCTGATTCTTCGAAACTATGATCAATGCTTAAATTTGTGTTACATACCGCTTTTATCCACTTGGTTGTTCCTTATGTATTTTGATACGCTAAATACGAAAATATTTAATTAAATTTTTCCAGCACGCACAATTTTCCTGCAAACGCCACAAAAAATACATTTTTTGTGCTGTATAAATTTCAGTATTATTATTTTCGTATCCAGCGTGCAAAATACATAAGAATTTGTCTATCAAGTATATTTAACACACAAAAAGTTCAGTTTTGTCGATCAGTGTAATCTTTGTTATTTATTTGTTACATTTTTCTATGAAACCGAAATTTTCGGCGGAAATATAGAAATTTCGGCCGAAAACGAAATTTGTCCGAAAGCGATATTTTATTTTTAGGCCGAATCCGAAACACGGCCAAAACAGCTTTTTTTGGCCGAAAAGCCGAAAAACCGAAACCGAATTTCGGTCGGTCTCTACTAATAAGAACTGCGGTGGAGAAAGCGGGATAGACAATTTTGCACCGAAAATCCATACAAAAAACATAAAAGGTGGCAGCTCCAAGCTTCGTTTATTTACATTTTCATATAAAAACTGTCAAATTTCGTCATGTCGGTGTAAATTCTAAAAACGGCATGCCCATGCGTCATGGAAATGACTGTGTAAATAGGCTCATAAAAACAAATAAAAATGTGAATCATTTTTAAATTAAAATTCCCGAAAAAAAATACTACAAAATGAACACCTTTCTTAGAAGTCACTCAAGAAATTGTAAAAGGGGAAATCAAAACTTAAAAAAATGTATTTCTCGGAAAGCAGATTCTTGCTACAATAAAAGATTCAGATTCGGTTTTAGTACGTCAAAATACATAATACGAAAATAAAAATTGAAAAAATCCAATGAATAAAACGCTTTGCAATAAAAATAATCGACAATCGGAAATAATGTTTAGCCGTAACAGGTGAAAACATTGTTAGGTGGCAACGCTAGCCTTTTGGTAGTATTATTTCCTTAAAGGTGGCAATGGTAAATCAAAGCTATATTTTTGTGTGTATATACACATTCACCATACAGCTTTCTGAACTATATCGCCATTAGCTCAATTTATTTTATAGCTGACTGTGGTCTGTTGGGTAGAGCTTCGGCCTATGACTGCGACAGTCTTGGGTTCAAGCCCGCCACCAGTCGTATTTTTTTTTAATCCATTGCTTGATATTCATTTTTCTTTTTTTAATCTTTTTTTTTAATTCTTTTTTAATGTAACAGTTCAACTTTACACAATTACATCATCCAACAAAATTTCTTTCTATTCTTTACAAAATTTAATAAAAGTTCACATATTTCACAAATGATTTTTTATATGCATATATAAATTATGGAGTTCACCATACGGCTTGGTCTACCTAACCGCCATTAGCTGAAATTATTTTATAGCTGGTTGTGGTCAGTTGGTTAGAGCTTCGGCCTATGACTGCGGGGGTCATAGGTTCAAGCCCGGTGCCGGCCGAAGTTATTCTTTTTTTAATTCCATTGCTTCATATTTCTTTCTTTTTTTTAATCTTTTTTTAATTCTTTTTTAATGTAACAGTACAACTTTACACATTAGGCGACAATTACATCATCGAATAAAATTTAATAAACGTTCACATATTTCACGAATTTCTATAAAAAAATTACATATGAAAACATAGAAAATATTTTTGCATCTAAATTACACAATAAAGTAAACATTAATTTTTTCAAATTAGTGTTTTATAAACCCGTGCATGGCAGGGGCAAATTTACTAGTACGAAATAAAAAAAGAGTAATAAACAAGTTTTTTTAAAATATAACCCTTTAACCGACTGAAAAGCAGAAAACAAATTTCCTTTAAATTAATTTCAGCAATTTCGATTTAAAATTAAGTGTTTTTGGCTACTTTCCTCCTAATATCAATGCAGATTTTAAAGTCGCCGAAAACCCTTAATTTTAAATCGAAATTGCTGAAATTAATTTCAAAAAGAAGAGTCGTAAATAAATTGAAATACAACTAAACTTAAAAGGGCGCAAAAACTATTTCGCTAAAACATTGGTGCCGAAACCCGGGACGCTTTGCGTTCAGTAGAAAGTTTAGTAATTGCGATTTTCCAGATTTGCGGACTTGTGGCGTTCAGTAATTTCGATTTGTACAGTTTTGGGACGTGAGCGCGAACGACTTTAATCCAGACTCAAGGTTACGAGGTCGAAGAAGGTGGTGCTGATAGTAAAGTAACGAAATTTCGTGCAGCGGTAACGAAGGTTCGAGCAGCAGTAACGACAGTTCGAGCTGCTTGAGTTACAAAGAAACTACGTGCTGTAGAGCGAAACATTCGTGATGGCGAGAGTCGAATTGTACGAGAGAGCCTGTAATTTCGAAAAGTGGATTCTGATTGCAATATTCGACAAGTCGCAGTAGCTGTCAAAAAGAATATTCTCCCATTGTTGTGGCAGGTCTGCGTTTTGTAAACAAACAAGTGAAAAAAAAATTTCCAAGATGGTTGATAACGGAAATATTGCGGAAAGTGATATTGCAGCACGGTTGGGTGAACTCAAGGCTCTTAGAGCATCCACAAAGGGCAATATAACGCGAATAAAAACACTGATTATGAAGAAAAATAACAACTTATCAACCGAAGAGCTGGAATGCAGATTGGGCATCCTGGAGTAGTACTTTAAACAGTTTTTATGTGTCCAAGCGAACATCGACAAAATTTGTCCCGAGTCGGAAACAGAAGCGAGTTCAACGTTTATTGCAGAAATTGAGGAGGTGTATGTGCTCACCAAATCAAAAATAATGGCCACACTGAAGAAGCGTCGGCCTTCGCGAGCAGACGCGAGCATGTTGAATATATCGGCACAGCCACATGTCAATCGCTTGCGACGACAAATAAATTTGCCGAGATTCGAATGAAAATATTCCGAATATCCAAAATTCATTGCGCTTTTTAACAAAGTGGTGCACGAGGATGAAAGTCTGAATGATTGTGAACGATTTCTGATTTTAAAAGACAGCCTTGGTCCCATGCCACTAGCAGCGATTTCCGATTTCGAGGAAACGGATGAAAATTAAGTGCAATTTTCTCAATTCCCAAAGCAAACAAAGGGACAGCGTCTCATTTGTGTCAAGTGGTGAATTCAGCAAACGCTCATCTCAGTGCAATGCTCTCGTTGGGCAGGTACGAAGACATTGCTAATGCCATGGTGATCCACTTAGTTATGGACAAGGTGGATACCGCATCGCAAGTTAAGTGGGAAGAGACCGTCGACTACAACAAACTGCCTTCATGGCAAGAGTGCTCCGAGGTGTTGACAAGTCGTTGTCAGAACTTGGAAGCCAGAGAGGCGAAATCTGTTCGAGTTGAAGCCAAGTCACAGCTGTATTCAGATTATCACCACGATAGCAAGTCAAAACATACGCGAACATCTTTAATGGACGGCAAGCCGCTGTGTGACAGTTGTCAGAAAGGCGGGCATACGATTGCAAGTTGCGCTCAATTTGCGAAATTGACTTTACGGCAGAAATACGATATGTTACGTAATTTTAAACTTTGTTTTATATGCTTGCAGAAAGGGCATGCGATGAGAGACTGTAGAGCTCCGAAGTGTTCAACTTGCAATGGGCAACACCATAAGCTGCTGTGGAGCGCAAAGTCAAGGGTGGCCCCCCTGAAAACAAAATCATTGCCTCGCTTGTAGTTGCTGGCAGCGGAGCTTTTGGCGAAATTAGTCGTTAAAACGCAGACGAATTTTCCTGTCACCATTCACGCGACGTATTTGTGGACCGATTCGGAAGTAGTGCTAGACTGGCTGTGCGCACATCCCTCCATGTGGTCTACATTCGTAGCAAATCGTGTTGCCTCAGTGCAAGATGCAACGAAATCAGCTATATGGAGGCATGTCCCGTCCAAAAAGAATCCTGCCGATATAGTGTCCAGAGGTGCATATGCAGACGAGCTGTTGCAGTCGATCATAATATTTACGAAAATTGAAGTGATAAAAACACAAAAAAAATCGAAATTTGTACGGGACCTGTGCGCGGAAAAAGCGCCCAACAATCTCGCATTAGTCTTTTCACTGACTGTAAAAGGCCAAATAAATAATCAATAAACAAAATTGAAAAGTGATCAATATGATGAGAACGCCGCCACTTGATTCAATCTCACAAACCGGTTTGTCGGAAAACACTAACAATGCTGAAGCACCCTCGAAAGCGTCGCAGTTAAAAGCCTCTGCATTCTCTGAGAATGCATCGCAACTCACTCTTGTGTTTCCTGCTAACAATGCTATTCTAGCTGAAAACACTATTTTGAAGAGTCGCTCAGCAGAGGCGCTCTTCGTAAGCTCTCTCGCATCACCATCTGTTCCTTGGCGAGAACAATGCGAAACCCCAACACCCTACACCCAGCAGAAAACGGAAATGGCAGCAGCCGCAGCATCAAAATCGACTTTGGCACGTACAAATTCTCTTAATACCCTTACGCCAGACCCTCTCACTAAATTTACAGAGAATCAAAAGTCTGTTCATAAGCCCCAGTCAGCGAAAAAAGGCAATAAAATTAATTCTCTCGAGCAGACTACTGCAGGTTCGGCAGTGCATCAGGCATGCACCGCTACGTGCAAAAACCAGACCCTACAATCCAAAAACATCAAGCGACCCCTCCAGAAAATACCAATACGCCTAAGATTTTTAAATCCAAATCGAATATCCAGCCCGTAAATCTTGGCCAAAATAGATATTCTTTATTGTATGAAGAAGAAAATTCAGACCCTAAACCCAAAACGTCGAAGCCGCCGCCAATTTATCTCAGAGAAAAAAACTCAAATTCTCTTGTCAATCTGATAACACAGCTTGCTGGTGCCAACAGATTTCATGTAATGCCCATTCTCAAGGGCGCTATCCATGAAACTAAAATTCAAATTTATAATGAGGTAGATTTTCGAAGAGTTATTGATAATTTCGATAAGTGCAAAAGGAGCTATTACACATACCAGCTCAAAAGCAGCAAAGGCCTTATGGTTGTAATAAGAGGTATAGACTCTTTCATCGAATGCGATGAACTAAAGCCGCATTAACAGAGCAAAAATTTCAGGTCAGATCTGTATCTAACATAAAAAACAGAGATAAGTTACCCCAACCCCTCTTCCGCATTGAACTCGAATTTGACCCCAAGACTCTAAAAAAAGGCGAACCCCACCCCATATATAATCTGCGGTATTTATTACACCGTAAAGTCAGTGTTGAGGAGCCACGTAAAAGCCGTGGTCCAATATAATGCCAAAATTGCCAGGAATTTGGCCACACAAAAAAATATTGTACACTTTCCAGTGTTTGTGTTATTTGTGGTGACTTGCACCAAACCCAATTATGCTCGAAATCTAGGAACGATGCAGCCGTTAGACATTGTAGTAACTGTGGTAAAAATCACACTGCAAATTATAGAGGATGTGTAGTCTATAAAACACTTAAAAATAAGGTTTCTTCTCAAACGAAGCCCTTCATTGCCCAGATGAAATCATACCCACCACTCCAAGGGAATGGAGCTATGACTGCACCACAACAACAACCATTTTCATATGCAAATGTACTCAAAGGCAATAACCAAGACCCACCAGTTATTCAACCCGCTCAAGAGAACAGTGGCCTTGACCAAATACTCCAGATGTTTATGCAAAACATGTCGCAGTTTATGAACGGCATGCAAACTATGATGCAAGAGATGTTACGCAATCAAAACATGCTAATCCAGACCCTAATAAATAATAAACCATGAATGCGATAAAAATACCCTTCTGGATCGCGAATGGCTTATGCCAACATAAATTGGAACTTATACAATTCCTCAATTCATACTGTATAGATGTAATGCTAATTTCAGAGACACATATTTAATATACACGGATACAAGTTGTACGACACTTAACACCCAGGTGGTAAAGCTCGAGGGGGATCAGCAATTCTAATTAAAGACAGAATCAAACACTATGTTTTACATGAATTTTGCACCGAGTATTTTGCAAGCCACCAGCATATGCCTTGGTGAATACATAAAAGGACTAACAATATCGGCAATTTACTGTCCACCCAGCTCCAAAATAACTGAACAGCAGTTCAGACATTTTTTGCAACCCTTGGCCAAAAATTTCTCGTAGCTGGAAGATTACTATGGAATACTACCAGCAGACTCGGCCTTGATGTGGTTTCGTCATGCACGCCAACATACTGGCCATCAGACAGACGCAAAATTCCAGACGTTATTGATTTTGCAGTAATCAGGACCCTTAAACGAACTCAACTAACCATTGAGTCTTCAGTGGAACTCTCGTCTGACCACACACCCACTATAATTACAGTAAAATATGTGCCAAATTCAGAAGTCAACCCATCCGACAAACTCACCAGTATGTATACGAATTGGCTTAAATTCAGAAAATATATAAGTTCACACATTACCCTGCATGTGTCACTGAAAACTGAGGAGCAACTGAATGCGGCAGTGCGTAACTTTACCCTTCTACTTACAAACGCAGCACTGGCAGCTACCCCAAAAATCAATAACACTACCCAAAAAAGGAATTTGTGCCACAAAATATAGCTGCGCTCTTAACAGAAAAGAGATCAATAAGGCGTGATTGGCAAAAGTTCAGATCACCCTATCTGAAAAAAAAGCTGACCTTCATTACACGAAAACTCCAAAATGAACTGAAGGCGAAAAACGAGAATAATCTGCATCAATTCATGGAAAAGCTTACACCGACGAGCTCAACAAATTACTCTTTGGCGTGCCACAAAAAATTTAAAACGACCCATTATTGCAGAATCGCCAATTCGTTTACCCAACGGAGACTGGGCGAGAAGTGATGCCGAAAAAGGTACTGCTTTTGCAAGTCACCTAAAAAATGTATTTACTCCAAACCCCCCAAAAGCAAATTACCCGCTACCACAGCTCGCAACCAGGTCAAATTTTAACCCACTACTCATCAAAAGAAAAGCACTTATGGACGATATTGCCAAGTTGAACCCAAAAAAAGCTCCAGGACATGACTTAATAACGGCTAAAATGGTGAAAGAGCTGCCATCAATTGCTGTTACTCACTTATTGCATATATATAATGCTATATTAAGAATAGCTCGGGAAAAGACCCTACAAACGTGAGTTCATATCGCCCAATAAGCTTACTCTCTACCCTATCAAAACTTTTTGAGAAAATTCGGATAAAAATTATGTTACCCACAATACTCGCTAAAGGTGAAATACCCAATCACCAATTCGAATTTAGAGAAAAGCATTGAACAGGTTCATCGCATTGTTGAATTGATAAAAAAAACATTCGAGAAAAAGCATACTGCTCAGCAGTATTCCTCGACATCACCCAAGCCTTTGATAAGGTATGGCATAGAGGATTGATATCCAAACTACAGAAACTATTACCCGCAAGCATGCACATTTTGCTTGAAAACTACTTGACCCATAGAAAATTTGTAGTTAAACGTAAAAGTTTCGTTTCTCGTAGATTTGATATTCTTGCCGGTGTACCCCAAGGCAGCGTCCTCGGACCCCTGATGTATATACTCTATACAGCTGATATGCCCACTTATGATCAGACCCTCATCTCCACATTTGCCGACGACACCGCAATATTGTGCTTACACTCAGACCCCAAAATGGCATCACAACACGTGCAACAGCATTTAATCACTTTGCAAAATTGGTTAGCTCAGTGGAGAATTAAAGTCAATGAGTCTAAGAGCGTTCATCTAACCTTCACCCTAAGGAAAAATACTTGCCCCACCCTTAAAATAAATGGTAGTGAAATACCACAGTGTCGTGAAACCAAATACCTTGGTATACATCTCGATCGCAGGCTCACTTGGAAAAGGCACATCGAAGCTAAAAATACACAAATCAAATTAAAAAAAATGGAACTAAATTGGCTCTTTTCTAAACAATCAAAACTCAACACCAAGCACAAAATCCTTTTATATAAAAGCGTAATTAAACCCATATGGACATATGGGATTCAGCTCTGGGGAACAGCATCTCCATCAAATATTGAGAAACTACAAAGAATGCAGTCGAAAGTTCTGCGTCAAATCGTTGCAGCTCCATGGTTTATAAGAAATGCACAAATCCATCGAGATTTACAAATACCGACAATTTCCGATGAGATCCCTAAGCGTACATCAAAGTACAAAGATAAGCTTAAGCTGCATCCAAATATTCTAGCTAGAAATTTGTTTAGACCCACCCGACTCCTACGTCTAAAGCGTAACTATTCTATAGCTTTTGAATAGATAGCCCCGAAACCCTCAGCAACTCCAACATACCGCATATGACGCCATCAGGACGATGCCAACATCCATCGATGTCAACATCGCCTTGATGACGCCCCTATGAATGATAACTACATAGGGTGTCCAATCGTTGGATTAGGTCAACTAGTAAATTATAATGTGAAATTTGTATTTAATGTGAAATTTGTACCGTTAAAAATTATTGTTAGTTCTAAGTTTTAGAAGATCTAATAAATAAAAATAAATTAAAAAAAAAAAAAAAAAAAACGATCTGGTTTTCTGGATCTTCATTTTTGGCCTGTAAATAAAAGTCGTAAAAGTCCCAGCGAAGTTACAGAAGAGCCGAAAAATAGAGCGATGATCTTGCTTGTGAGTCAGCTTGAGAAGAACGAGTTTGTGCTATAGCTAGAAAATCGGAGCCAGTTCGAGAAGACGCAGAGGATAGTAGCCAGGATTCGATGTGCGTTTCGCAATAAAGAGCTAGCTGGTGCAAGAAGGGTCACAGCAAGCAGTATGGAAGATGCGCTATGTAGTATGGTATATTGCTGGCAACAGCATTATTTCGCTCGTGAGATAAAGGCGCTGGAAACCAGCGGTGAAGTTCCATCGATAAGTAAGCTGAGGAATCTGAGCTTTTTTTTAGAGTGCAATTAATGCGAGTAGGCGGTCGCTTGGCGTACGCAGATTTACCGTACGACGCTAAACATACTATTCTGCTGCCAGATGAATGCGCGCTGGTGTTCAGTTTGGTGAGGTACATACATGAAAAGCATTGTCACGCAGGTGCACAGGCGTTGATGGCAATACTAAGACAGCGGTTCTGGATTATTCATGCCAGAAAGGTAATTCGTTCTGTAACAAGCAAATGTCTAGTATGTTTCAGATGCCGTCCACAGCTATAGCAGCAGATAATGGGCCATCTCCCGGAGAGAAGAATATGCGTGACTAAGCCGTTTACAACGACGGGCGTAGATTTCTTCGGCCCGATAATGACAACGCAAAAGTTAACGGGTGTATTTATAAAAGCTATGTCGCAGTATTTATATGTTTTTCAACAAAGGCGGTGCATATGGAGATCGTTTCCGACCTGACGGCTAAGGCGTTTATTGCAGCGTTAAAACGATTTGTTGCTCGCAGAGGTTTGTGCGCACAGCTTTACTGCGACAACGGCACTAACTTTGTAGGAGCTAGAAGGGAGCTAAATGAATTTGGAGAGGCTTTCCGAAGCCAGCAGTTGCAGGATAAAATCTCGCAGTATTGCGCGGTTAACAGCATCGAGTTTATGCGCATACCACCCCGTTCGCCACATTTCGGCGGATTATTGGAAGCGGCAGTCAAGTCGGCGAAATACCACTTGAACCGAATTTTGGGTCTTGCCCAAAGCTGGGCATAGTTAATCAAGAATTTAACTTCGTTAACCCGGTAAAAGTAAATCAAAAATTTAACTTCGTTAAATTAAAAAGTTAATTTCTTCGAAAAGTTAACTTCGTTAAAAGTTAAATTAAATAGACAAATTTTCTATAAAAAATTTGTTTACAAAAAAACACATTAAAAAACATTTTAACTATATTCAATTGAATGCCTGCACTCAGAGAACCTTATTCCCGGTTTCTATATGCAAATTTGCTTTCAAATAAATTATCAAAATTTTTATCAAAAGCGAAATTTTGTGTATGAAACAATTTATTTATATTCATATAAATACAAATTTTATTAGAATATTAAATAATAAGAATGAAACGAATGAAGTTTGGTTAAGAACAAATACCACAGGCCATTCTAAATACAATAACGTTCTCAGCTTTTCGGCATTTGGAGAAATTTGAAAATGGAAAATACGATGTAAACATCCTGACGATGTAAACCTCACGTGATGGCTGAACGCTATTGTGTTTAGGATGGTCCATTCATACATAAAAATAGAATATAGATCACTTCGAAATATATCGGCTTGTGTATTTAATTGTTTTGTGAAATAATTTTTAAATATCAGTTCAAAAATAGTATGAATTCTTAATTTTTACTTTTTTTTACATTCCAAAATAAACAAATTTTTTTCTTTTTAAAGTTAACTAATGCTAGTTAGTCGAAGAAATTTAATTTATTTTAACTTCGTTAATTAACTATTAACTAATTAACTAGTTAATGCCCAGCTTTGGTCTTGCCCATCTCACGTTTGAGGAGCTAAATTCAGTGATCGCGGAGATAGAGGCCATCTTAAATTCGAGGCCGCTAACTGCTATGACAAATGACCCCAACGACGAAGCTGTCTTAACGCCCGGCCACTTTTTAACTGGCGGGCCTTTAATCGGTATGGCGATGCAACACGTTGATGGCAAAGACGTGTCGCAGACAGAGCGCTGGTTGCGGCTCACTGTAATACAGCAGCATTTTTGGGATAGGTGGTCGATGGAATACCTGCATGAATTGCAGCGGAAGGCGAAGTGGTGTGGTAAGCAACGCAACTTGGAGGAAGGCGAGAATTTGGTTACTCGGAAGGATTGTTAAAGTTTTCAGAGATGCAGCAGGAGACGTACGTGTAGTCGACGTCAGAACGAAGAACAACGCAATAAGACGCGCTATTCGGAAGGTGGCGCCAATTCCTAAAGAAGACTAACATCTTGATTATCCCCGGGATGTATCAAGGGCGGCGGAATGTTGCGGCCGGAGCTGTTATTTCTTTTATACATTTTACAAAATTATGAAATTTATATTCTTACTACTTTTGAAATAGTTGGTAAACACTGAAATGTTCTTTTTTTCTTTGTTCTAAACTATTGGTAAATTGAAATGAAAAGGAGGAGAGAAGTCGAGTCGAGTAACAGAGATAAAAAAAAAGAGTCGCACCGCGCCTCGTAAATAAATTGAAATACAACTAAACTTAAAATTGATTAGTATTTTTGTCGAGATTTGTAGAAGAAGGGCGCAAAAACTATTGCGCTAAATCACAAATTTTACGACCAATCCAACTCTGCAGCCTGTTTTTTTGAAGGCTTTTTTGAATCAGCTGTCAAATTTATAAATTTATTTTTTTGGTGCACGCAAAAATGTAAATTCTTTACTTTATTTTTGCGATCAGCTTTAATTTTCCTTGCTTTATTATCAGCTGATTAAAGAAGACATAACACATTGAAATATGACAGGGAGCTCACAAATGTCATATATTTTCAAATATGATTATACGCCATAGGACTTTATGAGACATTTGTGAACGTCCTTATTATTTCTGAGCTCATCACACAGTATTGCAAATCACCGATCTAGGTGGACTTAAGTCAAAGATTGTACTAGATCAAACATATAAAAACATATTAAAAAAATGAAAGCCGACTTATATATACCCTACACCTACTAGGCCATATTGGATCCGCCATCTTGAATTTTGAAAATGTGACATCAAATTCGAAATCAGCGACCCCAAAAACCCCTGTTTACGCCAAGAGCCCACTGTTCTGTGATTTGTATATATATTTATGTTTGAGATGTAGATGGCGTTGTCAAACTCAAAAAGTAGCGAAGGCGCCAATGTAAAATATTCAATTGTATTAGAATAACCAGCAAAGAGGTAAGATCGCCAATCGACCGTGCCATTTCGAAAATAAACCTAATTATTATAAAGTTTACTGAAACCACTCCTTCTTTTTATTTATCGGCTTCCACGGAAAACACTTGACAACCATACCACTTGACAATTCATACAGGAACACAATGTTCCGAAATATTTTTTGGTCCTTCGAACTGGATCTGCGGATGTGTTTTTAATTGGAAGCAACGACGACGACAAATTCACCGCCCAACATCGTCATCGTAATCAGCGCTCCATATCATCCTATCTCAACATCATCATCATCATCGGCACTATAATAATCGCGCTTATTATGATTCAAAAGTAAGTTGCATTTATATAAATATTTGGTACAAACTATTAAGTGCATTAGAAAGTAAAGTAGAGAAAACGGACGCACATATATAAACGAAACCAAATCACTCAGTTTTATTTGTTTCCTCCGCCCCCACAAAATCTTCATCGTCATCAATTCCGTTTCGTTTAGCCTTTTCAAATATTTGGCAAACGAACGCAATTGCTCTATTTCGTTCTGCCGAATTTCTTTAAGCTGATATCGTTTTCTCAGCTCAGCACCCACGAGGGGATACACACCTTAGAAAGCATTGCTTTGATGAAACCATTTTTCGGTGTCCTAGTGATGCTTGTTCTTCCTTTCGCCAAAAATTTGTCTCATCCGTCCCCACCAAATCTTCTTGGACAGTTAATTTAATTTTTGGGAATTGCATTATTCTCACAAAATTGCTTTAAGGCCTGCGCACACAGAGGCGATATTCGCTATCTAATTTCAGAACCATTTCGATATTTAAAAAATCTAGCTTCGAAAACACACGGGCAGCGATTTCGCAGCAGAAGATTTTGTTTGTTATTTATTATATTGCTATGGAAACAACCAAAAAGTCTGTTTGAAATGGTTCTGAAACTGACTATTATGTTTGTTATTTATTTTTTACTATGGATACAGTAAAAAAGTTTATTTTCAAACTGATTCGAAATGGTTCTTAAACTGGCTTTTTCTGTTTGTTATTTATTGTATTGCTATGGAAACAGGCTGTAAAAAAACGCTCTATTTTCGAAAAAACAATGATTTTTGACAACATTTCTTCGAAACCGCCTGCGGCACGAATAACGCCTCTGTGTGCGCAGGCCTATACTTCGTTTTGCGTACAATTTTGCGTACAATTTTCATTTGAATTCAAACGAGTGAATTGAATTCGGAGTTCAAGCACATTGCGCAGATAGGTTGCTACACCCAGAGAAATCTTCATGTATTTTAATTAACCCTATTCATGTTATATTAACATGAAAAACATTTGTACGCAAAACAAAAACAATTCCAAAAAACTACAACTACATTGACAAAAATCGAAGCAAAACGCACACATTTACACAAATGAGAAATTTTTTTTTCGAAAATAAAAATATATTCGACCATTCTGTCAAATGGAAAATTTGAAAATAAACAGAAGAAATTTTTGAATTTCAAAACAAATTTGTTTTTGTCGACCTGAACGAAAGAAGCTCAGTGGCACAGCGTGTAGATGGGGAACTTATAAAAAAACTTTTTCCGGAACGGGGATTTGATCCCCGTACTTCCGTTTATGAGGCCGACTGCCTAATCCCTGAGCTACCGGCAATGATTTGAATGAACGCATATTTACCAGTTTTCCCAGTTTAATGACAAACCTCTTCACATGTACACGTACACATATAGGAGAGTGTCATTTTGAACAATAGCATCTTGTTTAAACAACCTGAAAGATCGGTTTGAAAAATATTACCCATAAAATTGGTTAAAAATTGGTTAATTTAACACGATTTTTTCTCTGGGTGTAGCAATATAGAAGTATTAAATATATGGTTTAGTGTAGTTTTTTTTGTCAAATGCTTGACCTTTGTCCAATTTTACTCATTGAATTGTACTTTTGGAATAAGAATCATATTACCATGTGTGCTGGAAAGTATCCCAGATATTTTTTGAAGTAATACTTAAATTGTATGAGTGGTACCACGCTCTTTTGACCAATAAAGTCCAAAGTAGTACGTAAACCTTCCGAAGCTCACAAATAAACGAATGCTGTTTGTATGGTTCGGATACGTTCAGTGGTTTAGCCGTGACGTTTTTATATATTAAGAAGAAGATATAAGAAAAAATTAGATTTTTGAAATTATATTGTAAACTAATACAAAATTGTTCCAGGAACAAAAAATATAAAGTGGTTTCATTGTTTTTTAGGAGTTTTTTCGCGTATTTTAGTACATTTTGCCAACATTTAGAAAAACAAATTAGGCTATAAGTTTTGATTTTCCCCTGTGTGAGTCTTTTTTAAATATTTAAACAATTATAAGGAGTATTGTTCACAATGAGCGCGCTACAGAACTTTGTATTGCTGGCGGATGCGTTTTTGGAGTTCGAAATTGATTTCAACGAGACCAGCGAGGATGAACATTCTATTTTCCAAATGGAAGTGCAACGATAGGAGTTTAAGGCCGAATGGCTGAAGCTGAAACAGGCGTACAGCGAAGGTTTGAGAGCACTTAAGGCTACTTATGAAGACGACAAAATAGCGATTGATCTCGTCAAATCAAAATATAAAAGTTGTTACCAGGCATATGTAGCCACTGCAGCACAAATAGGTGAATTCGCTCACAACCTTACGGGTCATCACGCGAACCGTTCTCCTGTCCAAACTGCATCTCTGCTGCAATTTGATAATGCGGTGGGCCCAATGTCTGGTCACAATATCAACTTGCCGCCTTGAGACATAGAAGTGTTTCATGGTGATTATACTACTTGGCCTTCATTTCGTGACTTATTCACAGCCTTGTATATCACAAACACGCGCCTTACCCCAGTTGAAAAATTTTTTTATCTCAACCAGAAGACAAAAGATGAGGCGAGCGATATTGTAAAAATGTCGCCTTTAACAAACGATGGGATCACACAGGCATACCACCCCGTTCGCCACATTTCGGCGGATTATTGGAAGCGGCAGTCAAGTCGGCGAAATACCACTTGAACCGAATTTTGGGTCTTGCCCAAAGCTAGGCATAGTTAATCAAGAATTTAACTTCGTTAACCCGGTAAAAGTAAATCAAAAATTTAACTTCGTTAAATTAAAAAGTTAATTTCGTCGAAAAGTTAACTTCGTTAAAAGTTAAATTAAATAGACAAATTTTCTATAAAAAATTTGTTTACAAAAAACACATTAAAAAACATTTTAACTATATTCAATTGAATGCCTGCACTCAGAGAACCTTATTCCCGGTTTCTATATGCAAATTTGCTTTCAAATAAATTATCAAAATTTTTATCAAAAGCGAAATTTTGTGTATGAAACAATTTATTTATATTCATATAAATACAAATTTTATTAGAATATTAAATAATAAGAATGAAACGAATGAAGTTTGGTTAAGAACAAATATCACAGGCCATTCTAAATACAATAACGTTCTCAGCTTTTCGGCATTTGGAGAAATTTGAAAATGGAAAATACGATGTAAACATCCTGACGATGTAAACCTCACGTGATGGCTGAACGCTATTGTGTTTAGGATGGTCCATTCATACATAAAAATAGAATATAGATCACTTCGAAATATATCGGCTTGTGTATTTAATTGTTTTGTGAAATAATTTTTAAATATCAGTTCAAAAATAGTATGAATTCTTAATTTTTACTTTTTTTTACATTCCAAAATAAACAAATTTTTTTCTTTTTAAAGTTAACTAATGCTAGTTAGTCGAAGAAATTTAATTTATTTTAACTTCGTTAATTAACTATTAACTAATTAACTAGTTAATGCCCAGCTTTGGTCTTGCCCATCTCACGTTTGAGGAGCTAAATTCAGTGATCGCGGAGATAGAGGCCATCTTAAATTCGAGGCCGCTAACTGCTATGACAAATGACCCCAACGACGAAGCTGTCTTAACGCCCGGCCACTTTTTAACTGGCGGGCCTTTAATCGGTATGGCGATGCAACACGTTGATGGCAAAGACGTGTCGCAGACAGAGCGCTGGTTGCGGCTCACTGTAATACAGCAGCATTTTTGGGATAGGTGGTCGATGGAATACCTGCATGAATTGCAGCGGAAGGCGAAGTGGTGTGGTAAGCAACGCAACTTGGAGGAAGGCGAGAATTTGGTTACTCGGAAGGATTGTTAAAGTTTTCAGAGATGCAGCAGGAGACGTACGTGTAGTCGACGTCAGAACGAAGAACAACGCAATAAGACGCGCTATTCGGAAGGTGGCGCCAATTCCTAAAGAAGACTAACATCTTGATTATCCCCGGGATGTATCAAGGGCGGCGGAATGTTGCGGCCGGAGCTGTTATTTCTTTTATACATTTTACAAAATTATGAAATTTATATTCTTACTACTTTTGAAATAGTTGGTAAACACTGAAATGTTCTTTTTTTCTTTGTTCTAAACTTTTGGTAAATTGAAATGAAAAGGAGGAGAGAAGTCGAGTCGAGTAACAGAGATAAAAAAAAAGAGTCGCACAGCGCCTCGTAAATAAATTGAAATACAACTAAACTTAAAATTGATTAGTATTTTTGTCGAGATTTGTAGAAGAAGGGCGCAAAAACTATTGCGCTAAATCACAAATTTTACGACCAATCCAACTCTGCAGCCTGTTTTTTTGAAGGCTTTTTTGAATCAGCTGTCAAATTTATAAATTTATTTTTTTGGTGCACGCAAAAATGTAAATTCTTTACTTTATTTTTGCGATCAGCTTTAATTTTCCTTGCTTTATTTTTGCGATCAGCTGATTAAAGAAGACATAACACATTGAAATATGACAGGGTGCTCACAAATGTCATATATTTCAAATATGATTATACGCCATAGGACTTTATGAGACCTTTGTGAACGTCCTTATTATTTCTGAGCTCATCACACAGTATTGCAAATCACCGATCTAGGTGGACTTAAGTCAAAGATTGTACTAGATCAAACATATAAAAACATATTAAAAAAATGAAAGCCGACTTATATATACCCTACACCTACTAGGCCATATTGGATCCGCCATCTTGAATTTTGAAAATGTGACATCAAATTCGAAATCAGCGACCCCAAAAACCCCTGTTTACGCCAAGAGCCCACTGTTCTGTGATTTGTATATATATTTATGTTTGAGATGTAGATGGCGTTGTCAAACTCAAAAAGTAGCGAAGGCGCCAATGTAAAATATTCAATTGTATTAGAATAACCAGCAAAGAGGTAAGATCGCCAATCGACCGTGCCATTTCGAAAATAAACCTAATTATTATAAAGTTTACTGAAACCACTCCTTCTTTTTATTTATCGGCTTCCACGGAAAACACTTGACAACCATACCACTTGACAATTCATACAGGAACACAATGTTCCGAAATATTTTTTGGTCCTTCGAACTGGATCTGCGGATGTGTTTTTAATTGGAAGCAACGACGACGACAAATTCACCGCCCAACATCGTCATCGTAATCAGCGCTCCATATCATCCTATCTCAACATCATCATCATCATCGGCACTATAATAATCGCGCTTATTATGATTCAAAAGTAAGTTGCATTTACTCAAATAAATATTTGGTACAAACTATTAAGTGCATTAGAAAGTAAAGTAGAGAAAACGGACGCACATATATAAACGAAACCAAATCACTCAGTTTTATTTGTTTCCTCCGCCCCCACAAAATCTTCATCGTCATCAATTCCGTTTCGTTTAGCCCCCACAAAATCTTCATCGTCATCAATTCCGTTTCGTTTAGCCTTTTCAAATATTTGGCAAACGAACGCAATTGCTCTATTTCGTTCTGCCGAATTTCTTTAAGCTGATATCGTTTTCTCAGCTCAGCACCCACGAGGGGATACACACCTTAGAAAGCATTGCTTTGATGAAACCATTTTTCGGTGTCCTAGTGATGCTTGTTCTTCCTTTCGCCAAAAATTTGTCTCATCCGTCCCCACCAAATCTTCTTGGGCAGTTAATTTAATTTTTGGGAATTGCATTATTCTCACAAAATTGATTTAAGGCCAGCGCACACAGAGGCGATATTCGCTATCTAATTTCAGAACCATTTCGATATTTAAAAAATCTAGCTTCGAAAACACACGGGCAGCGATTTCGCAGCAGAAGATTTTGTTTGTTATTTATTATATTGCTATGGAAACAACCAAAAAGTCTGTTTGAAATGGTTCTGAAACTGACTATTATGTTTGTTATTTATTTTTTACTATGGATACAGTAAAAAAGTTTATTTTCAAACTGATTCGAAATGGTTCTGAAACTGGCTTTTTCTGTTTGTTATTTATTGTATTGCTATGGAAACAGGCTGTAAAAAAACGCTCTATTTTCGAAAAAACAATGATTTTTGACAACATTTCTTCGAAACCGCCTGCGGCACGAATAACGCCTCTGTGTGCGCAGGCCTATACTTCGTTTTGCGTACAATTTTGCGTACAATTTTCATTTGAATTCAAACGAGTGAATTGAATTCGGAGTTCAAGCACATTGCGCAGATAGGTTGCTACACCCAGAGAAATCTTCATGTATTTTAATTAACCCTATTCATGTTATATTAACATGAAAAACATTTGTACGCAAAACAAAAACAATTCCAAAAAACTACAACTACATTGACAAAAATCGAAGCAAAACGCACACATTTACACAAATGAGAAATTTTTTTTTCGAAAATAAAAATATATTCGACCATTCTGTCAAATGGAAAATTTGAAAATAAACAGAAGAAATTTTTGAATTTCAAAACAAATTTGTTTTTGTCGACCTGAACGAAAGAAGCTCAGTGGCACAGCGTGTAGATGGGGAACTTATAAAAAAACTTTTTCCGGAACGGGGATTTGTTCCCCGTACTTCCGTTTATGAGGCCGACTGCCTAATCCCTGAGCTACCGGCAATGATTTGAATGAACGCATATTTACCAGTTTTCCCAGTTTAATGACAAACCTCTTCGCATGTACACGTACACATATAGGAGAGTGTCATTTTGAACAATAGCATCTTGTTTAAAGAACCTGAAAGATCGGTTTGAAAAATATTAACCACAAAATTGGTTAAAAATTGGTTAATTTAACACGATTTTTTCTCTGGGTGTAGCAATATAGAAGTATTAAATATATGGTTTAGTGTCGTTTTTTTTGTCAAATGCTTGACCTTTGTCCAATTTTACTCATTGAATTGTACTTTTGGAATAAGAATCATATTACCATGTGTGCTGGAAAGTATCCCAGATATTTTTTGAAGTAATACTTAAATTGTATGAGTGGTACCACGCTCTTTTGACCAATAAAGTCCAAAGTAGTACGTAAACCTTCCGAAGCTCACAAATAAACGAATGCTGTTTGTATGGTTCGGATACGTTCAGTGGTTTAGCCGTGACGTTTTTATATATTAAGAAGAAGATATAAGAAAAAATTAGATTTTTGAAATTATATTGTAAACTAATACAAAATTGTTCCAGGAACAAAAAATATAAAGTGGTTTCATTGTTTTTTAGGAGTTTTTTCGCGTATTTTAGTACATTTTGCCAACATTTAGAAAAACAAATTAGGCTATAAGTTTTGATTTTCCCCTGTGTGAGTCTTTTTTAAATATTTAAACAATTATAAGGAGTATTGTTCACAATGAGCGCGCTACAGAACTTTGTATTGCTGGCGGATGCGTTTTTGGAGTTCGAAATTGATTTCAACGAGACCAGCGAGGATGAACATTCTATTTTCCCAATGGAAGTGCAACGATAGGAGTTTAAGGCCGAATGGCTGAAGCTGAAACAGGCGTACAGCGAAGGTTTGAGAGCACTTAAGGCTACTTATGGAGACGACAAAATAGCGATTGATCTCGTCAAATCAAAATATAAAAGTTGTTACCAGGCATATGTAGCCACTGCAGCACAAATAGGTGAATTCGCTCACGACCTTACGGGTCATCACGCGAACAGTTCTCCTGTCCAAAGTGCATCTTTGCTGCAATTTGATAATGCGGTGGGCCCAATGTCTGGTCACAATATCAACTTGCCGCCTTGAGACATAGAAGTGTTTCATGGTGATTATACTACTTGGCCTTCATTTCGTGACTTATTCACAGCCTTGTATATCACAAACACGCGCCTTACCCCAGTTGAAAAATTTTTTTATCTCAACCAGAAGACAAAAGATGAGGCGAGCGATATTGTAAAAATGTCGCCTTTAACAAACGACGGGATCACACAGGCATACCACCCCGTTCGCCACATTTCGGCGGATTATTGGAAGCGGCAGTCAAGTCGGCGAAATACCACTTGAACCGAATTTTGGGTCTTGCCCAAAGCTAGGCATAGTTAATCAAGAATTTAACTTCGTTAACCCGGTAAAAGTAAATCAAAAATTTAACTTCGTTAAATTAAAAAGTTAATTTCGTCGAAAAGTTAACTTCGTTAAAAGTTAAATTAAATAGACAAATTTTCTATAAAAAATTTGTTTACAAAAAAACACATTAAAAAACATTTTAACTATATTCAATTGAATGCCTGCACTCAGAGAACCTTATTCCCGGTTTCTATATGCAAATTTGCTTTCAAATAAATTATCAAAATTTTTATCAAAAGCGAAATTTTGTGTATGAAACAATTTATTTATATTCATATAAATACAAATTTTATTAGAATATTAAATAATAAGAATGAAACGAATGAAGTTTGCTTAAGAACAAATATCACAGGCCATTCTAAATACAATAACGTTCTCAGCTTTTCAGCATTTGGAGAAATTTGAAAATGGAAAATACGATGTAAACATCCTGACGATGTAAACCTCACGTGATGGCTGAGAACGCCATTGTGTTTAGGATGGCCCATTCATACATAAAAATAGAATATAGATCACTTCGAAATATATCGGCTTGTGTATTTAATTGTTTTGTGAAATAATTTTTAAATATCAGTTCAAAAATAGTATGAATTCTTAATTTTTACTTTTTTTTACATTCCATAATAAACAAATTTTTTTCTTTTTAAAGTTAACTAATGCTAGTTAATCGAAGAAATTTAATTTATTTTAACTTCGTTAATTAACTATTAACTAATTAACTAGTTAATGCCCAGCTTTGGTCTTGCCCATCTCACGTTTGAGGAGCTAAATTCAGTGATCGCGGAGATAGAGGCCATCTTAAATTCGAGGCCGCTAACTGCTATGACAAATGACCCCAACGACGAAGCTGTCTTAACGCCCGGCCACTTTTTAACTAGCGGGCCTTTAATCGGTATGGCGATGCCACACGTTGATGGCAAAGACGTGTCGCAGACAGAGCGCTGGTTGCGGCTCACTGTAATACAGCAGCATTTTTGGGATAGGTGGTCGATGGAATACCTGCATGAATTGCAGCGGAAGGCGAAGTGGTGTGGTAAGCAACGCAACTTGGAGGAAGGCGAGCTAGTTCTGGTAGCGGAAGACAATCTGCCGTCGAAAATTAGGTTACTCGGAAGGATTGTTAAAGTTTTCAGAGATGCAGCAGGAGACGTACGTGTAGTCGACGTCAGAACGAAGAACAACGCAATAAGACGCGCTATTCAGAAGGTGGCGCCAATTCCTAAAGAAGACTAACATCTTGATTATCCCCGGGATGTATCAAGGGCGGCGGAATGTTGCGGCCGGAGCTGTTATTTCTTTTATACATTTTACAAAATTATGAAATTTATATTCTTACTACTTTTGAAATAGTTGGTAAACACTGAAATGTTCTTTTTTTCTTTGTTCTAAACTTTTGGTAAATTGAAATGAAAGAGAGGAGAGATCAAAAAAAAGAGTCGCACCGCGCCTCGTAAATAAATTGAAATACAACTAAACTTCAAATTGATTAGTATTTTTGTCGAGATTTGTAGAAGAAGGGCGCAAAAACTATTGCACTAAATCACAAATTTTACGACCAATCCAACTCTGCAGCCTGTTTTTTTGAAGGCTTTTTTGAATCAGCTGTCAAATTTATAAATTTATTTTTTTGGTGCACGCAAAAATGTAAATTCTTTACTTTATTTTTGCGATCAGCTTTAATTTTCCTTGCTTTATTTTTGCGATCAGCTGATTAAAGAAGACATAACACATTGAAATATGACAGGGTGCTCACAAATGTCATATATTTTCAAATATGATTATACGCCATAGGAATTTATGAGACCTTTGTGAACGTCCTTATTATTTCTGAGCTCATCACACAGTATTGCAAATCACCGATCTAGGTGGACTTAAGTCAAAGATTGTACTAGATCAAACATATAAAAACATATTAAAAAAATGAAAGCCGACTTATATATACCCTACACCTACTAGGCCATATTGGATCCGCCATCTTGAATTTTGAAAATGTGACATCAAATTCGAAATCAGCGACCCCAAAAACCCCTGTTTACGCCAAGAGCCCACTGTTCTGTGATTTGTATATATATTTATGTTTGAGATGTAGATGGCGTTGTCAAACTCAAAAAGTAGCGAAGGCGCCAAAGTAAAATATTCAATTGTATTAGAATAACCAGCAAAGAGGTAAGATCGCCAATCGACCGTGCCATTTCGAAAATAAACCTAATATTATAAAGTTTACTGAAACCACTCCTTCTTTTTATTTATCGGCTTCCACGGAAAACACTTGACAACCATACCACTTGACAATTCATACAGGAACACAATGTTCCGAAATATTTTTTGGTCCTTCGAACTGGATCTGCGGATGTGTTTTTAATTGGAAGCAACGACGACGACAAATTCGCCGCCCAACATCGTCATCGTAATCAGCGCTCCATATCATCCTATCTCAACATCATCATCATCATCGGCACTATAATAATCGCGCTTATTATGATTCAAAAGTAAGTTGCATTTACTCAAATAAATATTTGGTACAAACTATTAAGTGCATTAGAAAGTAAAGTAGAGAAAACGGACGCACATATATAAACGAAACCAAATCACTCAGTTTGATTTGTTTCCTCCGCCCCCACAAAATCTTCATCATCATCAATTCCGTTTCGTTTAGCCCCCACAAAATCTTCATCGTCATCAATTCCGTTTCGTTTAGCCTTTTCAAATATTTGGCAAACGAACGCAATTGCTCTATTTCGTTCTGCCGAATTTCTTTAAGCTGATATCGTTTTCTCAGCTCAGCACCCAAGAGGGGATACACACCTTAGAAAGCATTGCTTTGATGAAACCATTTTTCGGTGTCCTAGTGATGCTTGTTCTTCCTTTCGCCAAAAATTTGTCTCATCCGTCCCCACCAAATCTTCTTGGGCAGTTAATTTAATTTTTGGGAATTGCATTATTCTCACAAAATTTCTTTAAGGCCTGCGCACACAGAGGCGATATTCGCTATCTAATTTCAGAACCATTTCGATATTTAAAAAATCTAGCTTTGAAAACACACGGGCAGCGATTTCGCAGCAGAAGATTTTGTTTGTTATTTATTATATTGCTATGGAAACAACCAAAAAGTCTGTTTGAAATGGTTCTGAAACTGACTATTATGTTTGTTATTTATTTTTTACTATGGATACAGTAAAAAAGTTTATTTTCAAACTGATTCGAAATGGTTCTGAAACTGGCTTTTTCTGTTTGTTATTTATTGTATTGCTATGGAAACAGGCTGTAAAAAAACGCTCTATTTTCGAAAAAACAATGATTTTTGACAACATTTCTTCGAAACCGCCTGCGGCACGAATAACGCCTCTGTGTGCGCAGGCCTATACTTCGTTTTGCGTACAATTTTGCGTACAATTTTCATTTGAATTCAAACGAGTGAATTGAATTCGGAGTTCAAGCACATTGCGCAGATAGGTTGCTACACCCAGAGAAATCTTCATGTATTTTAATTAACCCTATTCATGTTATATTAACATGAAAAACATTTGTACGCAAAACAAAAACAATTCCAAAAAACTACAACTACATTGACAAAAATCGAAGCAAAACGCACACATTTACACAAATGAGAAATTTTTTTTTCGAAAATAAAAATATATTCGACCATTCTGTCAAATGGAAAATTTGAAAATAAACAGAAGAAATTTTTGAATTTCAAAACAAATTTGTTTTTGTCGACCTGAACGAAAGAAGCTCAGTGGCACAGCGTGTAGATGGGGAACTTATAAAAAAACTTTTTCCGGAACGGGGATTTGTTCCCCGTACTTCCGTTTATGAGGCCGACTGCCTAATCCCTGAGCTACCGGCAATGATTTGAATGAACGCATATTTACCAGTTTTCCCAGTTTAATGACAAACCTCTTCGCATGTACACGTACACATATAGGAGAGTGTCATTTTGAACAATAGCATCTTGTTTAAAGAACCTGAAAGATCGGTTTGAAAAATATTAACCACAAAATTGGTTAAAAATTGGTTAATTTAACACGATTTTTTCTCTGGGTGTAGCAATATAGAAGTATTAAATATATGGTTTAGTGTCGTTTTTTTTGTCAAATGCTTGACCTTTGTCCAATTTTACTCATTGAATTGTACTTTTGGAATAAGAATCATATTACCATGTGTGCTGGAAAGTATCCCAGATATTTTTTGAAGTAATACTTAAATTGTATGAGTGGTACCACGCTCTTTTGACCAATAAAGTCCAAAGTAGTACGTAAACCTTCCGAAGCTCACAAATAAACGAATGTTGTTTGTATGGTTCGGATACGTTCAGTGGTTTAGCCGTGACGTTTTTATATATTAAGAAGAAGATATAAGAAAAAATTAGATTTTTGAAATTATATTGTAAACTAATACAAAATTGTTCCAGGAACAAAAAATATAAAGTGGTTTCATTGTTTTTTAGGAGTTTTTTCGCGTATTTTAGTACATTTTGCCAACATTTAGAAAAACAAATTAGGCTATAAGTTTTGATTTTCCCCTGTGTGAGTCTTTTTTAAATATTTAAACAATTATAAGGAGTATTGTTCACAATGAGCGCGCTACAGAACTTTGTATTGCTGGCGGATGCGTTTTTGGAGTTCGAAATTGATTTCAACGAGACCAGCGAGGATGAACATTCTATTTTCCCAATTGAAGTGCAACGATAGGAGTTTAAGGCCGAATGGCTGAAGCTGAAACAGGCGTACAGCGAAGGTTTGAGAGCACTTAAGGCTACTTATGGAGACGACAAAATAGCGATTGATCTCGTCAAATCAAAATATAAAAGTTGTTACCAGGCATATGTAGCCACTGCAGCACAAATAGGTGAATTCGCTCACAACCTTACGGGTCATCACGCGAACAGTTCTCCTGTCCAAAGTGCATCTTTGCTGCAATTTGATAATGCGGTGGGCCCAATGTCTGGTCACAATATCAACTTGCCGCCTTGAGACATAGAAGTGTTTCATGGTGATTATACTACTTGGCCTTCATTTCGTGACTTATTCACAGCCTTGTATATCACAAACACGCGCCTTACCCCAGTTGAAAAATTTTTTTATCTCAACCAGAAGACAAAAGATGAGGCGAGCGATATTGTAAAAATGTCGCCTTTAACAAACGACGGGATCACACAGGCATGGAAAAATCTTTCAGACCGATTCGAAAACTAACGAATTTTGGTCAACAGCCAATTAAAGGTTCTTTTCAACCTACCGGCTTTTAATTCCGAATCGGGTAGTGCGTTGCAAAAATTGCAGCGTGATATTAACAATTGCATCTCCACATTAAAATTGTATGATATCGATGTCAGCAATTGGGATGCAATTCTTATTTATCTATGTTCATCACGATTGCCCAATGATACGCTCTCCTTATGGGAGCAAAGTGTAGATAAAAAGTCTGAAATTCCGAAATGGAAAGATCTACGGAAAATAAGCAATTTTCTCAACCTCACCTGCTTCAAATAATCAGGCTGAATCCTCTCGGCCCCCTCAGGTTCCCAATTCAATACCAAACTCTGCTAACTCTTCCCCTATTACGACAGAAAGTGTTCTTTTAGGTACTGCCATGGTGACCATTTGTCATATATAGTGTATACAGCGCGAGCGCTTATCGACTCGGGCTCAGAATGCAGTTTTATATCGGACAGATTACATCGTATATTAAAACTTCCACATCAAAATGTCAAGGTTAAAGTTTCCGGTTTGAACAAAGTTGTATCGGTACACCCTCAAAATGTGCAGCTTTGTCATTGGATCTCCAATAGATTCGAATTTAAGGATCGAGGCAAAAGGTCTCATTCTGCCTCAGCTCACCGGAAATGTGCCAGCACATTCAATTAATGCATCGGATATTCAGGAATTGCCGGATCTACAGTTAGCGGATGCAAATTTCTACAAAAGTGCAAGAATATATGTTTTAATTGGAGCAGAACTTTATCCGAAAATTCTTCGAGAAGGCAGTCGGAATGTTTACGCCAAGAGTCCACTGTTCTGTGATTTGTATATATATTTATGTTTGAGATGTAGATGGCGTTTGACTCTCTTGTCAAACTCAAAAAGCAGCGAGTTTGGCTTCACCGAAGGCGCCAAAGTAAAATATTCATTTGTATTAGAATAACCAGCAAAGAGGTAAGATCGCCAATCGACCGTGCCACATCGAAAATAAACCTAATTATTATAAAGTTTACTGAAACCACTCCTTCTTTTTATTTATCGGCTTCCACGGAAAACACTTCGAGAACCAGACCCAATTCATACAGGAACACAAGGTTCCGAAATATTTAACCCTCTTATACAAAATTTCATACTGTTTTGATGAAATATTAAAATTTCGGCTGCCATATTGGTTCTGCCATTTTGAATTTTTAAATTCCAACATCAAATTCGAAATCAGCGACCCCGAAAACCCCAATATACAAAATTTCATGCTGTTCTGATGAAATCTTAAAATTACGATAAAAGCACGATTTTCACATTCATGGGAGTTAGGCGGGGCAGTGGACCGATTCCGCCCATTTTTGATACCAACTCCTTCTAGGGCCTAAAAAGGATAAATCGAAAATTTGAGACCCCTAGCTTCCTTCTATCTCCTGTAATCGTGTTTACAAGAAAAGAGGACGGGTAGACGGACGGACAGACGGATAGGCTAAATCAACTCAGGAGGTGACGCTGATGAAGAATATATCAGCGTCACTTCCAGAGTTGATTTAGCCCTATCCGTCTGTCCGTCCTCTTTTCTTGTAAACACGATTGCAGGAGCTAGTAGAAAGCCAGGAATTCCAAATTTTGTATGTATCTTTTTTAGGCCCTAGAAGGAATTGGTATTGAAAATGGGTGGAATCGGTCGACTGCCACGCCTACCTCCCATATAATTGAAAATCGTGTTTTCGCTTAAATAGTTCCAAACTTGGTATCTAGGGGTTTTTGGGGTCACTGATTTCGAATTTGATGTCGGAATTTCCAAATTCAAGATAGCGGCCGAAATTTTAAAATTTCATCAAAACAATATGATGTTTTGTATAGGGGGGTTTTTGGGGTCGCTGATTTCGAATTTGATGTCGAATTTTCAAAATTCCAGATGGCAGATCCAATATGGCCCAGTAGGTGTAAAGTATATATAAGTCGGTTTGACACTTGTTTAAAATAAATTTTTTTGTTGTTTTGTTAGAAACAGTTGGTTTTTAATTTTGACAAATGCAAATTCTTTTTGTTCCTCAAACTAGAGACCACCAAGAACCGGTTATGGAACCAAAACCAATATTATGGGAAGTCTGGGAACCAGAACAGAAATCGGTTATTTTAAAATTTATGAACTTGAACTGAAACAGATTTATTTTTAAATAAGAGAACCGGTATTCCTTGAGCCAGTATCAACACCCCAGAATTATTCCAAAAGTGTAAATTTGTAGAACAGTGTTAGGAGTCCTTAATCCGTTAAGTACACTTCGGTAAAAAAGGACCTACGTTTCGAACTTGTTTCCTGAGGGCTATGCATATTTTTTTAGGATGCGCATAATTCATAGTCAGTTCAAATTTTATAAAAAGAGTTTTAAAAAAATAATTTTTTTAATAAATACCTTGAAAACTATTTTACATTGTTTTTGTCAATTTAAAACCATCTTATGAGCATTCATATATTGGTATGAGTAAATGGGCGGTGCCACGCCCATTTGTCTAATTTAAAACATCATAACTATACTTATTTATGCCTAATAAGTCGGAAACAACCGTTTAATGTAATGAAATAATTTTTAATACCAAATTTCGTAAATATAAAATAAAATTTTGAAATTTCGACCGCCATATTGGACCCGCTATCTTGAATTTTCAACTTTCAATATCAGATTTGAGATTAGCGATTCCAAAAACCCCCGTATACCCAGTTTCGTTCCAATGTCATAAATATTTGAATTTTGGCTAGAAAACTCGGTCACAGGAACCATACTTAGTAGGGCTTTCGATCCCGAAGCCTTTTCGCAATCCCGGGATTTTCGGGACTGAAAATTGCAATCGGGATTCGTTACTTGTTCAAACAATATACACTCATGGTCAAAATAATAGGGCCAAGATTTTTTTTGCACTGTAATTGTTGACAGAGCCACATTTTTTCATATTTTAAAAAACATAAAAAACTCAATTTGCTGCGTTGTGGCGAATTTGGTCATAATTCAACTGGACAAAATAATAGGGCCATCGAGTATTTTTTTAATGAAAATATTTTATTTACATTAAACTATTATTTTGTCGGGCTCAAGGTCAGTTTTTGATTAAAAAACAATTTTAAAATTTTGTTTTATTCCAATATTTCGACTCCCTTTGGAAGTCATCATCGGGGACTGTGAAGAAAATGTTTAACAATTATTTACAAAAGCTGGTTCAGGTTTTTCCAGAACATGTATTCAGGAAGGCCTGAGCCGATTAGCAGGGTAGTGGTGTCTAGCTAAGATGAAGGAATGGCCTCTACATGTCGGGTCTTTCCCTAATCATGGCTAGGGGGTGTCTGTCAGTAGGCTTAAAATGATAGTGGTGGTCCCACGAGAAAAAACCGAATGGAGTCGGCAAAGGGTCAAACAGGGGCTGGGATGCCAGCCCAAACGTCGGTGGAAGTAGTAGTTGCTACCACCGGCGGGCACGGTGAGTCAATTTTAATAAACCGTGTCGCCAGCGACTACACCTCTACTGGAACTGGAGCAGGTTCGAGCAGTTGTAAAGATACTGCCGAATTACAAAGACGTGGTGCCGAATTCCATGTAGAATCGGACCACGAAAGCTGAAATGGGTGAAGGGAATTGTGAAGACATAACATTCAGTAACATTCCGTCCCTGCCCATACCTCGAGTGGTAGAACCGCAAAATGCACTGCGTCTTCTGCAACGGCAAAATCCAGACGTCCAAACGAGTGACTGGAAGGTGTTGCATGTCCCCAAGCCTGTCGCTAACGGCATGGGGCAGAGCAATGTACATCTTGCAGATCAACAAGGTGGCCGAGGATACTCTGTACGCACGGTTTGGGAAAATGGCATGGGGAGTTGGTAGCGTGTACCTCCGCCTAAAAAAAACGCCATCCAGCCGACAACAACGAGAACACGCTAGGGGCAGGAGAAGTTGAGAAGGACCTCGACGAAATTCTTAGCTCCTCTCTCAATCTACGCGATGTCGAGTAAAAAGGTGAAATGGAGTGCATACCCATCCCAGTGGAGGAGCCAGTAGCAGATGCTAAAGATCCTTCAAATAAACCTCCATCGCAGTACGATGGCCTCAGTCGAGCTTCTTCTGAACCTAGAAGAAGGCGGCTACGATGTGGCTTTAGTCCAGGAACCCTGGATAGCCTCGGGTAACTTGGTATCTGGGCTAAGGTCACAAAACTTCAACACATATATCCCGAATGTAAGCAACAAGGTAAGAACGGCTATACTGGTTAAGAAAAGTATACACTCTTATATTTCAGCTTACTTATCCACAGACGACCTGACAGTAGTGGCAATGGATGGCGGCAACGATGATCCTCTACTCCTTGCGTCATGCTATATGCCACACGACGGTAACGCTCCACCGCTAGAGCTTCACAGACTGGTGGAAATAGCCAGCGAGAGGAAGCAGCCCTTTGTCATCGGCTCTGATGCAAACGCACATCACACGGTATGGGGAAGCGCGGACATCAATGACAGAGGTGAGTCTTTACTGAACTACATCTTGCAAACTGAACTTATAATCGCAAATCGAGGTGAGGAACCAACGTATATTGGACCCACCTCAAGAAACGTTCTTGATATCACTCTATCCACCGGAGAAAATACCTCGATCGCAGAATGGAAGGTGCTGGAAACACCGTCGTTCTCAGATCACAAGTATTTAAGCTTCAATGTTAGTTTCTACCCAAACCAAATAAGAAAAGTTCAAAGGAATCCGAAAAATACAAACTTGGTCCTATATAGAGAAGTTCTGATGAGGGAATTAGATAAACAAACTGTAATCACTTCTCATGTAGATCTCGAGGCAACACTCGAGGCACTTACTAACTCTCTCAATAAGTCGTATCTAATTTCGTGTCCTTCAGTGCGTACCAAGCGCAGAACCAAACCACCCTGGTGGAACAGGGAGGTGTGGTCACAAAGGCGCTACGTTCGGGAAATCTTCAAGCTGGCCAAGACAGCAGATTGTGAAGAATGCTGGTGCGAATACAAAGATGTACTAAAACAATACAAAAAACAGGTCCGTATCGCCAAAAGAAACTCCTGGAAAGAATTTTGCGGTGGCATAGCAAGGACGGTGGAAGTAGCGAGATTGAGAAAACTGCTAGCGAAGCACCCAACTATGCCAAGCCTTGTTAGGAAGGAAAACGGCGAGTGGACGAACAACTGTAACGATTCACTAGAAGAGCTTGCTAGGGTGCACTTCCCAGGATGTACCAACGCGAATAACAGGGAGCCAGTCAGAAGCATGATTGACACTGTACCGCATAATATAATCACACTAACCAGATTAGAGTGGACAATAAACTCTTTTGCATCATTCAAATCACTGGGACTTGATGGAATATTTCCGGCCATGTTACAAAAGGCAACAGACCTTATAATACAATGGCTAAGAGCTATATTAATAGGATGTCTGAAGTAGAACTATGTGCCTGCAGCCGTGAGAGTAGCGAGGGTTGTTTTTATACCGAAAGCAGGGAAAAGCAGTCACCTCTACTCGAAAGACTACAGACCGATCAGTCTTACGTCTTTCCTCCTAAAAACCTTTGAGAAAATTTTGGCAGCATATATAGGTGACACAATAGGCCCTGGATGTCTGTCAAAAGCACAACACGCATATACAAAAGGCCCATCAACTTTAAGTGCACTCATGACGGACACTCTCGGCACTATACTCAAGTGGGCGACAGAAGCAGGTCTGAGTGTAAATGCGGAGAAAACGGACATGATACTATTCACTAGAAAGTATAAGGTCCCGGAATGGGCACCACCCATCTTACATGGTACCAACCTAATACTCAAATCACATACCAAATATCTAGGAGGAGTTGTGGACAACAAGCTGCACTGGAAGCTCAATGTTGAAGAGAGGGTGAAGAAGGCCACTAGCGCTTTATATGCATGTAAAATGATGCTTGGAAGCACATGGGGCCTATCACCTTCGCTAATGCAATGGTGGTACACAGCTATAGTTAGGCCCATACTAATGTATGGTATCCTGGTATGGTGAACATACGTCAAGCCCATGGAGAAAGTTCAGAGACTCGCAGCGCTATGTACGACGGGGGCAATTAGAACCACTCCTACGGCAGCTCTTGAAGCTATCCTCAACCTACCTCCGATTGACCTCTATGCAGAGAATCGGGCGGCAAAATCCGCATTAAGACTACGAGTAACAGGACAACTTACTTGCAGATCCTTCGGACACAGTTCTATAGGCCGGGATTCTATGGTCGCTTCAGACTATATGATTCCGACAATGTACCATGGAAAAAGGATTAAAACTGTTTTAAGAAAGGAAGGCTGGCGCGAGGGCATGAAACCAATGCGCAAAACTTTCAATATATACACAGATGGCTCGAAAATGTCAGCTGGTGTTGGGACTGGTGTTTACTGTGCTGAACTCAACATCAGCAAGCCTTTTAAACTTCCTGATTACTGTAGCATATTCCAAGCAGAAGTATTTGCTGCCAGAAAGGCAGCGGAGCTAGCTTGCGTAGATGAAACAGAGAACTGCATAATAAACATATATATAGACAGTCAAGCGGCCATAAAAGCACTAACATCGCACTGGTCATCATCCAAGAGTGTCCTTCAGTGTAGAATAGCGATGGACAAACTGGCTACCAAGCGTAAGCTATGTATCTATTGGGTACCGAGTCACAAGGGCATAGCGGGAAACGAAACAGTAGATGATATTGCAAAAAATGGAACTAGTCTGCCATAGGATCAAATCAGCGAAGTACTGATGCCTCTGCAGGAAATCAATAGATATCTGGAAGAAAGCATGTGGAGAAGGGCGAATGCAAGGTGGACAAATTTAACTACCTGCAGAATTGCCAAAATCATGTGCAAACCATACAATGAGGGACACATACAAAATGTTATATCGTTCGATCGAAAGAACTGCAGAACATTAGTGGGTGTTCTAACTGGTCACTGTATGGTGGCAGCTCACGCGTTTAAGCTAAAACTGACTGTCAGTGATGAATGCAGGAAATGTCTAGAAGGGAGACTCTGGAACATCTCCTCTGCTTCTGTCCCGCTCTCTCGTTTGAAGTACTTAGGAGCTTTAACGTTTGGGGGACTAGGAAAAGTCGCCGGGCTTAGTGTGATTTCTCTTATAAGATTTGCAAACAACGCTTGCATTCTAAATGATGTATACGGATGTAAATTAAAACGGATGCTCCATCATATATCTAATAGATTTATGTTGAACTTCGACTCAAAACTCCCTAAGTCGTCGGGGAGCATTATTTTTGTTACAGCGGCATTTCTCGGCTCTCTTTGTATACATGTTTTGGCAACAAAGAATTTCAGCCGTCCAACGCATTTATGTTAAAAACATAGAAATGGTGGAATACACACAAAACAAGTGAGTAAGTTTCAGTCGGGCAAGCCGACTTATATATACCCTACATATACTGGGCCATATTGGATCCGCCATCTTGAATTTTGAAAATGCGACATCAAATTCGAAATCAGCGACCCCAAAAACCCCCTATACAAAATTTCATACTGTTTTGATAAAATCTTAAAATTTCGGACGCCATATTGGTTCCGCCATCTTGAATTTTTAAATTACGGCATCAAATTCGAAATCAGCGACCCCGAAAACCCCACAATACAACATTTCATACTGTTTTAATGAAATCTTAAAATTTCGGTAAAAACACGATTTTCACTTATATGGGAAGTCGACCGATTTCGCCCATTTGCAATACCAACTCCTTCTAGGGCCTAAAAACGATAAATCCAAAATTTGGGATCCCTAGCTTTCTTCTAGCTCCTGCAATCGTGTTTACAGGAAACGAGGACGGACAGACGGATAGGGCTAAATCAACTCAGGAGGTGACGCTGATCAAGAATATATATACTTTTCCTTACCGGACACTTCTCCTTCTTGGTGTTACAAACATCAGACCAAAGTGAATATACCCATACCTCATGAGGTGTATTTATTTATTTATTTATTTATTTATTTATTTATTTATTTATTTATTTATTTATTTATTTATTTATTTATTTATTTATTTATTTATTTATTTATTTATTTATTTATTTATTTATTTATTTATTTATTTATTTATTTATTTATTTATTTATTTATTTATTTATTTATTTATTTATTTACGCTTATAGCTTGTAGCTTATATAACTACTTATAGATATAACAGTGGTGATCTAATATAAACTTAAAAAACTAAATATAAATATAATGGTGATTGGGATTTGGATTAGAGAGATTAAGAGATTGAATTTCTAAGGGTATATTTGTTTAAATGGAAATCAAAGCAATTGGACATATTATTAACCATGTGAAGCATTCTGGACATTGGTTCATTATAGCCATAATCAGTGCGGTGGAAGGTAATATTAAATAAAGGTACAGATCTAAGGTTACGTGGGTTAGTATGAAGGGAGATCAACTGGAGTAACGCGGGACAGTCCTGATAGAAGTTGATGGATAAAGAGTATATCGGCAGTTTGTCGACGAGTTTCCAGGGCTGCTAAATTTATTAATTTTAAGCGATCAACATAAGGGGGCAAGTGGAAACGGTCGTCCCAGGGAAGACCGCGTAGGGCAAAACGAATGAATCTGCGCTGTATAGCCTCAATTCTCATGGAGTGAGTAGGTCTAAAAGGAGACCAAACTTGGCTAGCGTATTCAAGTATTGGTCTAACAAAGGTAAAGTAAAGTGATTTCGTAACATATGGATTAGTGAATTCCTTGGACCAATGCTTAACAAAACCCAAGGCAGAATTTGCTCTTTTTACTATATTATCAATATGGGAGCGAAAATTAAGTTCTTCGTCACAGATAACGCCCAAGTCACTCAATTCTGTCACTAGTGGTACAGGCTCGTTGCAAAGTAGGTACGTTCTGGGAGGTGGAGGAAGACGTTTACGGGAATATGTTATAGATTGGCACTTAGGAAATTTTTCGTACACCAAGTTGAAAACCTATTTAAATCAGATTGTAATGGCGGAGAAGCTGAAGTAGTTGATATAGTTCTAGAGATTTTCATGTCGTCAGCATAGACTGATAAATGAGAATTTCTGATGACATAATCCACATCGTTTATTGTCAGGACGAATATTAAAGGACCGAGATGGCTACCTTGGGGGACACCAGATGTAGCGATAAAGGGATCGGATATAGAAGATCTGAAAGTAACCATATATTTTCGTTCTTCAAGATAAGATTTGATCCACATGATAAAACTTGGTTGGAAGCCATAGGCTTTAAGTTTAAGATATATAATTTCATGCGAAATGATATCGAAAGCCTTGCTGAAATCGGTAGCAATTACATCGACTTCTTTACCGTCTTCTAAAGCACGAAGAGTTCTAGAAACGAATTCCGTTAGGTTTGTGGTGGTCGATCTTCCTTTCAGAAAGCCGTGCTGAGCCGGGGAGACAATAGTTTTGCAATGGAAGAACATAGTATCATAAATAATGCTTTCGAATAATTTAGGTATACAAGAGAGTTTAGCTATAGGTCGATAATTTAGAATGTCATTCTTGCATCCTTTCTTGTGAAGAGGAGTAATGTAAGAATTCTTCCACATTGTAGGGAAAACTCCTTGTGCGACAGAAGACTGAAAGAGAGCGGTGAGGGGAGCTGCCAGGGCATCGGAACATTTCTTCAAGACAATTGACGGAAGGCCATCAGGGCCAGGAGAGTATTCATTATTAAGCTTTTCTATCTTTTCTTCTACCGATGTAATTGATATGTTAGCCGAATACATTGAAGTTTGAGAACATGTGGACATATAAGAAAAATAATCAGTATGAGGTACTGAATTATGGCAGGCGAATGACTGGCTAAAGAATTTAGCAAACATGTTTGCAATTGATTTAGGGTAGGCTGAGGATATATCAGAAAGTTTTAGTGTGGACGGGAAACCATCTGATTTTCTCTTAGTATTGATAAAGTTGTAGAAACGCTTAGGGTCCGAAATTAAACAAGATTCCATTTTTCGTAGGTAATCGAGATATAGAGACTCGCAGAGATCAGAAAAACTGGTATAGACGCCTTGGTAGTTGGAAAAGTCAGAGTCAGACCGTGATTTTAGATATACAAGCCATAATTTGTTTCTTGTATTACGCAGTGAGCGCAATTCTTTGTTATACCAGGGTGGGGATGACGAATAACTTCTATTTGGAACAAATGGCACACAGTTTGCAAAACACTTATAGATTTCGCTGTAGAAAAATTCAAGAGCATGATTGATATTATTGCGGCTAATATCAATAATATGGTTAAAATTTATGTTGCGAAGCAAATTGTTCAGTATTTCGAAATCAGTCTTACGAAAATTAAAACTGAATGTGAGTTCGGTCGGTACCTTTTCGGAATCGTTATCGTAGGAAAATACAAGAGATAGGGGTGGATGATAACGGTCTAAAGTAGATAGGAGGTGACTGCTTTCTGAAACTATGCAGTTGTCAACGTTAGAAGAAAAAACCAGATCGAGTAATCTGTCTAGGTTGTTAGTGGTTCCGTTAAGTTGGAAGAATCCAGAGTCAGACAGACAGTCAGTAAAGAGGATTTCTTTACTTGAAGGTGGATTTTCAGCGAGGAAATGCGTATCATCATCAGATGGTGCCCATTGAAGATTAGGCAGGTTGAAATCGCCCAAAATTACGATAGTATCGCATGGGTTTACGTTATCTGATATAGAGTCGATGGCATCTATGGCCAATTGATAACCGTGAATTGGTTGTGAGGGACGAATGTAGCAGCAAAAAATGTATAGGTATCGTTTTGAGACAGCTATTTTGGCACAAATAAACTCAAAATCTGTAGTGTTCGACGATTTTACTAAAGTAGGGTCATAATGATTATTTATTGCTAGAAGAACTCCACGACCGTGTGAATTTACATCTTTGTCCCGACCATCGTCGCGAAACACTACAAAGTCGGATGCAAATAATTCTGCATCTTTATAGTCAGATGAAAGATTTGTTTCAGTGAGAGCAAAAATATCATAGGGAAGCTTTTGTGAATTGAGAAATACGGATGCAATTTTGGTTCGAAGGCCTCTTACATTTTGATAATATAAGGATACAAATTGGGGAGCAGGTCTATCAAGATTTATAGAGGGAGAATGAAGGTTAGGACTAATAATAGTTTTTCAAGTGAGAGCGCGATTTTTGAAGATGCGAAATACGTTTGGAGCTTATATGCGAGGCGAATGTTGTTAGGTCATTTGTAACTTCTTGGGGTGAGATATTTAAACTTTCATGAAATCGAGTAAATAATTGACTCAATTCAAGCGGATTTGTGGGAAGGCCTTCTGAATGAATTGAGACCATGACGCTAGTTTTAGTAATACCATCAACACAGGTGGTATCTGAATTATTATGTAGGTAGGCAAGATATAGACGGACGTTATTATATATTCTACGATCCCTTAATCGAGATAATACATAGCGGCTATCATCACTGTGCTCGACTAGCTGTTTAGTTAATTTAACAGTGGGAGGGAGAAGAGGATCTAAAAAAGTTGGGGGTGTGTCAGACGAAATTTGAGACTTCGACTTTGATGGGGATGGTGTAGGGTTGAGGACATGGGAACGAATAAAATTTGGATATGCAGATGTGCATGGGGGAGTGGTAGCGATAGTTGCTTGAGCCGAGGGAGCAATAGGATCCGGTTCAAGATTGAATGATACTCTACCACGTTTAGGATTGGAAGAAGTCTGATGATGAAGTTAGTTTTTCTTTAGTAACATAGTTTCGAAGAAAATTATTACAGATAGAGGAGGATGGCAATGTATTAGAAGTAGAGGGGAAGATGGACATTTGGTCTGCACTGGTACTGGATAAAGTCGAAATTTTTTTGGTAGGTTTTTTATTATTTTTGGGGTTTTGAAGAAAATTTTTATAATTTGAAGATGACGTAGAGGGAAAATAAGACATTTGAGCTGAAGATGAAATTTTTTTTATTTGAGGGGAGAAAATTGGAAACGTATTTGTTTTAAAAGTCTTCTGGAAAAAATTTCTCATCCAAAGTATGTCCGAATGTTGTGGAGCGCCTTTAACGAAAAGCGTTGTAAACTGCGTTAGGTTTTCTCTGGACAGTTTGTTTATCCTATTGTCCCATTCAAAAGGTGTCCAAGACGTTCCGAAACAGTTGATAAGTCTAATAGGGGAGTGTGTGTGGTTAGCCGGAGTCTCCCAAATTTCAGGAGCCGTTGGAGTTACAGCTGGCACGGAGGTTTGAGCCGGTATGTTGGATGTAGTCAAAGGATCTCACAAACCGGTTTGTCGGAAAACACTAACAATGCTGAAGCACCCTCGAAAGCGTCGCAGTTAAAAGCCTCTGCATTCTCTGAGAATGCATCGCAACTCACTCTTGTGTTTCCTGCTAACAATGCTATTCTAGCTGAAAACACTATTTTGAAGAGTCGCTCAGCAGAGGCGCTCTTCGTAAGCTCTCTTGCATCACCATCTGTTCCTTGGCGAGAACAATGCGAAACCCCAACACCCTACACCCAGCAGAAAACGGAAATGGCAGCAGCCGCAGCATCTAAATCGACTTTGGCACGTACAAATTCTCTTAATATCCTTACGCCAGACCCTCTCACTAAATTTACAGAGAATCAAAAGTCTTTTCATAAGCCCCAGTCAGCGAAAAAAGGCAATAAAATTAATTCTCTCGAGCAGACTACTGCAGGTTCGGCAGTGCATCAGGCATGCACCGCTACGTGCAAAAACCAGACCCTACAATGCAAAAACATCAAGCGACCCCTCCAGAAAATACCAATACGCCTAAGATTTTTAAATCCAAATCGAATATCCAGCCCGTAAATCTTGGCCAAAATAGATATTCTTTATTGTATGAAGAAGAAAATTCAGACCCTAAACCCAAAACGTCGAAGCCGCCGCCAATTTATCTCAGAGAAAAAAACTCAAATTCTCTTGTCAATCTGATAACACAGCTTGCTGGTGCCAACAGATTTTATGTGATGCCCATTCTCAAGGGCGCTATCCATGAAACTAAAATTCAAATTTATAATGAGGTAGATTTTCGAAGAGTTATTGATAATTTCGATAAGTGTAAAAGGAGCTATTACACATACCAGCTCAAAAGCAGCAAAGGCGTTATGGTTGTAATAAGAGGTATAGACTCTTTCATCGAATGCGATGAACTAAAGCCGCATTAACAGAGCAAAAATTTCAGGTCAGATCTGTATCTAACATAAAAAACAGAGATAAGTTACCCCAACCCCTCTTCCGCATTAAACTCGAATTTGACCCCAAGACTCTAAAAAAAGGCGAACCCCACCCCATATATAATCTGCGGTATTTATTACACCGTAAAGTCAGTGTTGAGGAGCCACGTAAAAGCCGTGGTCCAATACAATGCCAAAATTGCCAGGAATTTGGCCACACAAAAAAATATTGTACACTTCCCAGTGTTTGTGTTATTTGTGGTGACTTGCACCAAACCCAATTATGCCCGAAATCTAGGAACGATGCAGCCGTTAGACATTGTAGTAACTGTGGTAAAAATCACACTGCAAATTATAGAGGATGTGTAGTCTATAAAATACTTAAAAATAAGGTTTCTTCCCAAACGAAGCCCTTCAGGCAACAACTGCGACGATGTCAAACCCTACTCCAGCCAATATTGCCCAGATGAAATCATACCCACCACTCCAAGGGAATGGAGCTATGACTGCACCACAACAACAACCATTTTCATATGCAAATGTACTCAAAGGCAATAACCAAGAGCCACCAGTTATTCAACCCGCTCAAGAGAACAGTGGCCTTGACCAAACACTCCAGATGTTTATGCAAAACATGTCGCAGTTTATGAACGGCATGCAAACTATGATGCAAGAGATGTTACGGTTCTAATTAAAGACAGAATCAAACACTATGTTTTACATGAATTTTGCACCGAGTATTTTGCAAGCCACCAGCATATGCCTTGATGAATACATAAAAGGACTAACAATATCGGCAATTTACTGTCCACCCAGCTCCAAAATAACTGAACAGCAGTTCAGACATTTTTTGCAACCCTTGGCCAAAAATTTCTCGTAGCTGGAGATTTTAATGCCAAACACACTAATTGGGGCTCTCGTCTGATTTCGCCCAAAGGAAGATTACTATGGAATACTACCAGCAGACTCGGCCTTGATGTGGTTTCGTCAGGCACGCCAAAATACTGGCCATCAGACAGACGCAAAATTCCAGACGTTATTGATTTTGCAGTAATCAGGACCCTTAAACGAACTCAACTAACCATTGAGTCTTCAGTGGAACTCTCGTCTGACCACACACCCACTATAGTTACAGTAAAATATGTGCCAAATTCAGAAGTCAACCCACCCGACAAACTCACCAGTATGTATACGAATTGGCTTAAATTCAGAAAATATATAAGTTAACACATTACCCGGCATGTGTCACTGAAAACTGAGGAGCAACTGAATGCGGCAGTGCGTAACTTTACCCTTCTACTTACAAACGCAGCACTGGCAGCTACCCCAAAAATCAATAACACTACCCAAAAAAGGAATTTGTGCCACAAAATATAGCTGCGCTCTTAACAGAAAAGAGATCAATAAGGCGTGATTGGCAAAAGTTCAGATCACCCTATCTGAAAAAAAAGCTGACCTTCATTACACGAAAACTCCAAAATGAACTGAAGGCGAAAAACGAGAATGATCTGCATCAATTCATGGAAAAGCTTACACCGACGAGCTCAACAAATTACTCTTTGGCGTGCCACAAAAAATTTAAAACAACCCATTATTGCAGAATCGCCAATTCGTTTACCCAACGGAGACTGGGCGAGAAGTGATGCCGAAAAAGGTACTGCTTTTGCAAGTCACCTAAAAAATGTATTTACTCCAAACCCCCCAAAAGCAAATTACCCGTTACCACAGCTCGCAACCAGGTCAAATTTTAACCCACTACTCATCAAAAGAAAAGCACTTATGGACGATATTGCCAAGTTGAACCCAAAAAAAGCTCCAGGACATGACTTAATAACGGCTAAAATGGTGAAAGAGCTGCCATCAATTGCTGTTACTCACTTATTGCATATATATAATGCTATATTAAGAATAGCTCACTACCCAACTGACTGGAAGCTGTCGCAGATCACGATGATCCCAAAACCGGGAAAAGACCCTACAAACGTGAGTTCATATCGCCCAATAAGCTTACTCTCTACCCTATCAAAACTTTTTGAGAAAATTCGGAAAAAAATTATGTTACCCACAATACTCGCTAAAGGTGAAATACCCAATCACCAATTCGTTCATCGCATTGTTGAATTGATCAAAAAAACATTCGAGAAAAAGCATACTGCTCAGCAGTATTCCTCGACATCACCCAAGCCTTTGATAAGGTATGGCATAGAGGATTGATATCCAAACTACAGAAACTATTACCCGCAAGCATGCACATTTTGCTTGAAAACTACTTGACCCATAGAAAATTTGTAGTTAAACATAAAAGTTTCGTTTCTCGTAGATTTGATATTCTTGCCGGTGTACCCCAAGGCAGCGTCCTCGGACCCCTGCTGTATATACTCTATACAGCTGATATGCCCACTTATGATCAGACCCTCATCTCAACATTTGCCGACGACACCGCAATATTGTGCTTACACTCAGACCCCAAAATGGCATCACAACACGTGCAACAGCATTTAATCACTTTGCAAAATTGGTTAGCTCAGTGGAGAATTAAAGTCAATGAGTCTAAGAGCGTTCATCTAACCTTCACCCTAAGGAAAGATACTTGCCCCACCCTTAAAATAAATGGTAGTGAAATACCACAGTGTCGTGAAACCAAATACCTAGGTATACATCTCGATCGCAGGCTCACTTGGAAAAGGCACATCAAAGCTAAAAATACACAAATCAAATTAAAAAAAATGGAACTAAATTGGCTCTTTTCTAAACAATCAAAACTCAACACCAAGCACAAAATCCTTTTATAAAAAAGCGTAATTAAACCCATATGGACATATGGGATTGAGCTCTGGGGAACAGCATCTCCATCAAATATTGAGAAACTACAAAGAATGCAGTCGAAAGTTCTGCGTCAAATCGTTGCAGCTCCATGGTTTATAAGAAATGCACAAATCCATCGAGATTTACAAATACCGACAATTTCCGATGAGATCCCTAAGCGTACATCAAAGTACAAAGATAAGCTTAAGCTGCATCCAAATATTCTAGCGTAACTTGTCCAATCGTAACTTGTCCAATCGTTGGATTAGGTCAACTAGTAAATTATAATGTGAAATTTGTATTTATTGTACCGTTAAAAATGATTGTTAGTTCTAAGTTTTAGAAGATCTAATAAATAAAAATTAATTTAAAAAAAAAAAAAAAAAAAGTCGATCTGGTTTTCTGGATCTTCATTTTTGTACGAGAGCATCGAACATTGGCCTGTAAATAAAAGTCGTAAAAGTCCCAGCGAAGTTACAGAAGAGCACAAAAATAGAGCGATGATCTTGCTTGTGAGTCAGCTTGAGAAGAACGAGTTTGTGCTATAGCTAGAAAATCGGAGCCAGTTCGAGAAGACGCAGAGGATAGTAGCCAGGATTCGATGTGCGTTTCGCAAAAAAGAGCTAGCTGGTGCAAGAAGGGTCACAGCAGGCAGTATGGAAGATGCGCTATGTAGTATGGTATATTCCTTGCATCAGCATTATTTCGCCCGTGAGATAAAGGCGCTGGAAACCAGCGGTGAAGTTCCATCGATAAGTAAGCTGAGAAATCTGAGCTTTTTTTTAGAGTGCAATTAATGCGAGTAGGCGGTCGCTTGGCGTTCTGTAACAAGCAAATGCCTAGTATTTTTCAGATGCCGTCCACAGCTACAGCAGCAGATAATGGGCCATCTCCCGGAGAGAAGAATATGCGTGACTAAGCCGTTTACAACGACGGGTGTAGATTTCTTCGGCCCGATAATGACAACGCAAAAGTTAACGGGTGTTCGCCTAACGAAAAGCTATGTCGCAGTATTTATATGTTTTTCTACAAAGGCGGTGCATATGGAGATCGTTTCCGACCTGACGGCAAAGGCGTTTTTTGCAGCGTTAAAACGATTTGTTGCTCGCAGAGGTTTAACTTCGTTAAATTAAAAAGTTAATTTCGTCATAAAGTTAACTTCGTTAAAAGTTAAATTAAATAGATAAATTTTCTATAAAAAACAAAAAAAAAATTTGTTTACAAAAAAACACATTAAAAAACATTTTAACTATATTCAATTGAATGCCTGCACTCAGAGAACCTTATTCCCGGTTTCTATATGCAAATTTGCTTTCAAATAAATTATCAAAATTTTTATCAAAAGCGAAATTTTGTGTATGAAACAATTTATTTATATTCATATAAAGCCATACCAATTTTATTAGAATATTAAATAATAAGAATGAAACGAACGAAGTTTGCTTAAGAACAAATATCACAGGCCATTCTAAATACAATAACGTTCTCAGCTTCTCGGCATTTGGAGAAATTTGAAAATGGAAAATACGATGTAAACATCCTGACGATGTAAACCTCACGTGATGGCTGAGAACGCCATTGTGTTTAGGATGGCCCATTCATACATAAAAATAGAATATAGATCACTTCGAAATATATCGGCTTGTGTATTTAATTGTTTTGTGAAATAATTTTTAAATATCAGTTCAAAAATAGTATGAATTCTTAATTTTTACTTTTTTTTACATTCCATAATAAACAAATTTTTTTCTTTTTAAAGTTAACTAATGCTAGTTAATCGAAGAAATTTAATTTATTTTAACTTCGTTAATTAACTATTAACTAATTAACTAGTTAATGCCCAGCTTTGGTTTTGCCCATCTCACGTTTGAGGGGCTAAATTCAGTGATCGCGGAGATAGAGGCCATCTTAAATTCGAGGCCGCTAACTGCTATGACAAATGACCCCAACGACGAAGCTGTCTTAACGCCCGGCCACTTTTTAACTGGCGGGCCTTTAATCGGTATGGCGATGCCACACGTTGATGGCAAAGACGTGTCGCAGACAGAGCGCTGGTTGCGGCTCACTGTAATACAGCAGCATTTTTGGGATAGGTGGTCGATGGAATACCTGCATGAATTGCAGCGGAAGGCGAAGTGGTGTGGTAAGCAACGCAACTTGGAGGAAGGCGAGCTAGTTCTGGTAGCGGAAGACAATCTGCCGTCGAAAATTTGGTTACTCGGAAGGATTGTTAAAGTTTTCAGAGATGCAGCAGGAGACGTACGTGTAGTCGACGTCAGAACGAAGATCAACGCAATAAGACGCGCTATTCAGAAGGTGGCGCCAATTCCTAAAGAAGACTAACATCTTGATTATCCCCGGGATGTATCAAGGGCGGCGGAATGTTGCGGCCGGAGCTGTTATTTCTTTTATACATTTTACAAAATTATGAAATTTATATTCTTAATACTTTTTAAATAGTTGGTAAACACTGAAAAGTTCTTTTTTTCTTTGTTCTAAACTTTTGGTAAATTGAAATGAAAAGGAGGAGAGATCAAAAAAAAGAGTCGCACCGCGCCTCGTAAATAAATTGAAATACAACTAAACTTAAAATTGATTAGTATTTTTGTCGAGATTCGTAGAAGAAGGGCGCAAAAACTATTGCGCTAAATCACAAATTTTACGACCAATACAGCTCTGCAGCCTGTGTTTTTGAAGGCTTTTTTGAATCAGCTGTCAAATTTATAAATTTATTTTTTTGGTGCACGCAAAAATGTAAATTCTTTACTTTATTTTTGCGATCAGCTTTAATTTTCCTTGCTTTATTTTTGCGATCAGCTGATTAAAAAAGATATAACACATTGAAATATGACAGGGTGCTCAAAAATGTCATATATTTTCAAATATGATTATACACCCAGAGAAATCTTCATGTATTTTAATTAACACGATTCATGTTATATTAACATGAAAAACATTTGTACGCAAAACAAAAACAATTCCAAAAAACTACAACTACATTGACAAAAATCGAAGCAAAACGCACACATTTACACAAATGAGAAATTTTATTTTCGAAAATAAAAATATATTCGACCATTCTGTCAAATGGAAAATTTGAAAATAAACAGAAGAAATTTTTGAATTTCAAAACAAATTTGTTTTTGTCGACCTGAAATAAAGAAGCTCAGTGGCACAGCGTGTAGATGCGGAATTTATAAACATTAGGTCCCGTGTTCGAATCTCGTCTGAGTTGAAAAAAGTTTTTTTAAATAGAAATTTTTAGATTTCAAATTCAGATTGGTCTTTGGACGACATGAGTTTATGAAGCGCAGTAGCACAGAGGGTAAAGTGATGAACTCAAGATGCGAAGGTCCGGCGTTCAAATCCAGTTCAGTGTGAAAAGGTATCTATTTGAAATGGTAATGTTCATTTGAAAATAAGGTAAAGAATGGTAAAAAAGTTACTTGGAGGAACTGTGTTTACAATTTTATAAAAAAAAATTAAATTAAAAAAACTTTTTCCGGAACGGGGATTTGATCCCCGTACTTCCGTTTATAAGGCCGACTGCCTAACCCCTGAGCTACCGGCAATGACTTGAATGAACGCATATTTACCAGTTTTCCCAGTTTAATGACAAACCTCTTCACATGTACACGTACACATATAGGAGAGTGTCATTTTTAACAATAGCATCTTGTATAAACAACCTGAAAGATCGGTTTGAAAAATATTAACCACAAAATTGGTTAAAAATTGGTTAATTTAACACGATTTTTTCTCTGGGTGTACGCCATAGGACTTTATGAGACCTTTGTGAACGCCCTTATTATTTCTGAGCTCATCACACAGTATTGCAAATCACCGATCTAGGTGGACTAAAGTCAAAGATTGTACTCGATCAAACATATTAAAACATATTAAAAAAATGAAAGCCGACTTATATATACCCTACACCTACTGGGCCATATTGGATCCGCCATCTTGAATTTTGAAAATGCGACATCAAATTCGAAATCTGCGACCCCAACGCTAAGAGCCCACTGTTCTGTGATTTGTATATATATTTATGTTTGAGATGTAGATGGCGTTGTCAAACTTAAAAAGTAGCGAAGGCGCCAAAGTAAAATATTCAATTGTATTAGAATAACCAGCAAAGAGGTAAGATCGCCAATCGACCGTGCCATTTCGAAAATAAACCTAATTATTATAAAGTTTACTGAAACCACTCCTTCTTTTTATTTATCGGCTTCCACGGAAAACACTATGACAACCATACCCAATTCATACAGGAACACAATGTTCCGAAATATTTTTTGGTCCTTCGAACTGGATCTGCGGATGTGTTTTTAATTGGAAGCAACGACGACGACAAATTCGCCGCCAAACATCATCATCATAATCAGCGCTCCATATCATCCTATCTCAACATCATCATCATCATCGGCACCATAATAATCGCGCTTATTATGATTCAAAAATAAGTTGCATTTACTCAAATAAATATTTGGTACAAACTATTAAGTGCATTAGAAAGTAAAGTAAAGAAAACGGACGCACATATATAAACGAAAACAAATCACTCAGTTTTATTTGTCTCCTTCGCCCCCCACAAAATCTTCATTGTCATCAATTCCGTTTCGTTTAGCCTTTTCAAATATTTGGCAAACGGACGCAATTGCTCTATTTCGTTCTGCCGAATTCACGAGGGGATACACACCTTAGAAAGCATTGCTTTGATGAAACCATTTTTCGGTGTCCTAGTGGTGCTTGTTCTTCCTTTCGCCAAAAATTTGTCTCCTCCGTCCCCACCAAATCTTCTTGGGCAGTTAATTTAATTTTTGGGAATTGCATTATTCTCACAAAATTGCTTTAAGGCCTGCGCACACAGAGGCGATATTCGCTATCTAATTTCAGAACCATTTCGATATTTAAAAAATCTAGCTTCTAAAACGCAAAGTGCCTCACACAGGCAGCGATTTCGCAGCAGAAGATTTTGTTTGTTATTTATTATATTGCTATGGAAACAACCAAAAAGTCTGTTTGAAATGGTTCTGAAACTGGCTATTATGTTTGTTATTTATTTTTTACTATGGATACAGTAAAAAAGTTTATTTTCAAACTTATTCGAAATGGTTCTGAAACTGGCTTTTTCTGTTTGTTATTTATTGTATTGCTATGGAAACAGGCTGTAAAAAAACGCTCTATTTTCGAAAAAACAATGATTTTTGACAACATTTCTTCGAAACCGCCTGCGGCACGAATAACGCCTCTGTGTGCGCAGGCCTATACTTCGTTTTGCGTACAATTTTGCGTACAATTTTCATTTGACTTCAAACGAGTGAATTGAATTCGGAGTTCAAGCACATTGCGCAAATAGGTTGCTAGCAATATAGAAGTATTAAATATATGGTTTAGTGTAGTTTTTTTTGTCAAATGCTTGACCTTTGTCCAATTTTACTCATTGAATTGTACTTTTGGAATAAAAATCATATTACCATGTGTGCTGGAAAGTATCCCAGATATTTTTTGAAGTAATACTTAAATTGTATGAGTGGTACCACGCTCTTTTGACCAATCAAGTCTAAAGTAGTACGTAAACCTTCCGAAGCTCACAAATAAACGAATGCTGTTTGTATGGTTCGGATACGTTCAGTGGTTTAGCCGTGACGTTTTTATATATTAAGAAGAAGATATAAGAAAATAATTAGATTTTGAAATTATATTGTAAACTAATACAAAATTGTTCCAGGAACAAAAAATATAAAGTGGTTTCATTGTTTTTTAGGAGTTTTTTCGCGTATTTTAGTACATTTTACCAACATTTAGAAAAACAAATTAGGCTATAAGTTTTGATTTTCCCCTGTGTGAGTCTTTTTTAAATATTTAAACAATTATAAGGAGTATTGTTCACAATGAGCGCGCTACAGAACTTTGTATTGCTGGCGGATGCGTTTTTGGAGTTCGAAAGGGATTTCAACGAGACCAGCGAGGATGAACATTATATTTTCCCAATGGAAGTTCAACGAGAGGAGTTTAAGGCCGAATGGCTGAAGCTGAAACAGGCGTACAGCGAAGGTTTGAGAGCACTTAAGGCTACTTATGGAGACGACAAAATAGCGATTGATCTCGTCAAATCAAAATATAAAAGTTGTTACCAGGCATATGTAGCCACTGCAGCACAAATAGGTGAATTCGCTCACAACCTTACGGGTCATCACGCGAACAGTTCTCCTGTCCAAAGTGCATCTTTGCAGCAATTTGATAATGCGGTGGGCCCAATGTCTGGTTACAATATCAACTTGCCGCCTTGAGACATAGAAGTGTTTCATGGTGATTATACTACTTGGCCTTCATTTCGTGACTTATTCACAGCCTTGTATATCACAAACACGCGCCTTACCCAAGTTGAAAAATTTTTTTATCTCAACCAGAAGACAAAAGATGAGGCGAGCGATATTGTAAAAATGTCGCCTTTAACAAACGACGGGTTCACACAGGCGTGGAAAAATCTTTCAGACCGATTCAAAACAAACGAATTTTGGTCAACAGCCAATTAAAGGTTCTTTTCAACCTACCGGCTATTAATTCCGAATCGGGTAGTGCGTTGCACAAATTGCAGCGTGATATTAACAATTGCATCTCCACATTAAAATTGTATGATATCGATGTCAGCAATTGGGATGCAATTCTTATTTATCTATGTTCAACACGATTGCCCAATGATACGCTCTCCTTATGGGAGCAAAGTATAGATAAAAAGTCTGAAATTCCGAAATGGAAAGATCTAGATAATTTTCTTTCGAATAGATTCCAAACGTTGGGAACTATTTCGGATTTCAGATCAGCTTCTTCGACTTCAAGCAGATCTACGGAAAATAAGCAATTTTCTCAACCTCACCTGCTTCAAATAATCAGGCTGAATCCTCTCGGCCCCCTCAGGTTCCCAATTCAATACCAAACTCTGCTAACTCTTCCCCTATTACGACAGAAAGTGTTATTTTAGGTACTGCCGTTGTGACTATTTGTCATCTTGATATAGTGTATACAACGCGAGCGCTTGTCGACTCGGGCTCAGAATGCAGTTTTATATCGGACAGATTACATCGTATATTAAAACTTCCACATAAAAATGTCAAGGCTAAAGTTTCCGGTTTGTACACCCTCAAAATGTGCAGCTTTGTCATTGGATCTCCAATAGATTCGAATTTAAGGATCGAGGCAAAAGGTCTCATTCTGCCTCAGCTCACCGGAAATGTGCCAGCACATTCAATTAATGCATCGGATATTCAGGAATTGCCGGATCTACAGTTAGCGGATGCAAATTTCTACAAAAGTGCAAGAATAGATGTTTTAATTGGAGCAGAACTTTATCCGAAAATTCTTCGAGAAGGCGGTCGGAATGTTTACGCCAAGAGCCCACTGTTCTGTGATTTGTATATATATTTATGTTTGAGATATAGATGGCGTTTGACTCTCTTGTCAAACTCAAAAAGCAGCGAATCCGGCTTCACCGAAGGCGTAAAATATTCATTTGTATTAGAATTACCAGCAAAGAGGTAAGATCGCCAATCGACCGTGCCACATCGAAAATAAACCTAATTATTATAAAGTTTACTGAAACCACTCCTTCTTTTTATTTATCGGCTTCCACGGAAAACACTTCGAGAACCAGACCCAATTCATACAGGAACACAAGGTTCCGAAATATTTAACCCTCTTATACAAAATTTCATACTGTTTTGATGAAATATTAAAATTTCGGCTGCCATATTGGTTCTGCCATTTTAAATTTTTAAATTCCGACATCAAATTCGAAATCAGCGACCCCGAAAACCCCAATATACAAAATTTCATGCTGTTCTGATGAAATCTTAAAATTACGATAAAAACACGATTTTCACATTCATGGGAGTTAGGCGGGGCAGTCGACCGATTCCGCCCATTTTTGATACCAACTCCTTCTAGGGCCTAAAAAGGATAAATCCAAAATTTGAGACCCCTAGCTTTCTTCTATCTCCTGCAATCGTGTTTACAAGAAAAGAGGACGGGTAGACGGAAGGACAGACGGATAGGGCTAAATCAACTCAGGAGGTGACGCTGATGAAGAATATATCGATACCTTAAAGCACAACCATCCTATGTAAATTTTTTCAAAACTCTAGAAAATGAAAAACAAGTTTTCAAATTGGTATGTTTTGTATGGAAACTGATTTTTATTTCCTCACTTTTCAAGTACTTTCATTGCGATTCTTACAAACCACTATAGCATGTCTGATGCAGCTTCTTCTCAGGAATCCAAAAATGCCAAAAACTCGATTTTCATGAAAACGGACATAGGATGGTTGTGCTTTAAAGTATCGATAACATATACTTTTCCATACCGGACACGTCTCCTTCTTGGTGTTACAAACATCAGACCAAAGTGAATATACCCATACCTCATGAAGTGTAGGGTATAAAATTGTGGTCTAGCTGTGAAAAATCTCGAAAAAATTTGTTATTTGGGGATTTTTTAGAAATTTTTATACTTTGTGAGAATAGAAGGTACTTGCCATCACGTGCCATCACCCCATTTTTATACCCTACACCTCATGAGGTATGGGTATATTCACTTTGGTCTGATGTTTGTAACACCAAGAAGGAGACGTGTCCGGTATGGAAAACTATATATATTCTTGATCAGCGTCACTTCCTGAGTTGATTTAGCCCTATCCGTCTGTCCGTCCTCTTTTCTTGTAAACACGATTGCAGGAGCTAGTAGAAAGCCAGGGATTCCAAATTTTGGATGTATCTTTTTTAGGCCCTAGAAGGAATTGGTATTGAAAATGGGTGGAATCGGTCGACTGCCACGCCTACCTCCCATATAATTGAAAATCGTGTTTTCGCTTAAATAGTTCCAAACTTGGTATCTAGGGGTTTTTGGGGTCACTGATTTCGAATTTGATGTCGGAATTTCCAAATTCAAGATGGCAGATCCAATATGGCCCAGTAGGTGTAAAGTATATATAAGTCGGTTTGACACTTGTTTAAAATACATTTTTTGTTGTTTTGTTAGAAACAGTTGGTTTTTAATTTTGACAAATGCAAATTGATATTGTTCCTCAAACTAGAGACCACCAAGAACCGGTTATGGAACCAAAACCAATATTTTGGGAAGTCTGGGAACCAGAACAGAGATCGATTATTTTAAAATTTAAGAACTTGAACTGAAACAGATTTATTTTTAAATAAGAGAACCGGTATTCCTTCAGCCAGTATCAACACCCCAGAATTATTCCAAAAGTGTTAATTTGTAGAACAGTGTTAGTCTTTTAAAATTGATTTTATTTTTAAATGAAACAAAAATCTTAAGGTCTATTCAATTCATTTCGAATGAGTGAAAAGTACACTTCGGTAAAAAAGGACCTAGGTTTCGAACTTGTTTCCTGAGGGCTATGCATATTTTTTTAGGAAGCGCATAATTCATAGTCAGTTCAAATTTTATAAAAAGAGTTTTAAAAAAATAATTTTTTTAATAAATACCTTGAAAACTATTTGACATTGTTTTTGTCAATTTAAAACCATCTTATGAGCATTCATATATTGGTATGAGTAAATGGGCGGTGCCACGCCCATTTGTCTAATTTAAAACATCATGACTATACTTATTTATGCCTAATAAGTCGGAAACAACCGTTTAATGTAATGAAATAATTTTTAATACCAAATTTCGTAAATATAAAATAAAATTTTGAAATTTCGACCGCCATATTGGACCCGCTATCTTGAATTTTCAACTTTCAATAGCAGATTTGAGATTAGCGATTCCAAAACCCCCGTATACCCAGTTTCGTTCCAATGTCATAAATATTTGAATTTTGGCTAGAAAACTCGGTCACAGGAACCATACTTAGTAGGGCTTTCGATCCCGAAGCCTTTTCGCAAATCCCGGGATCTTCGGGACTGAAAATTGCAATCGGGATTCGTTACTTGTCAAAATAATAGGGCCAAGATTTTTTTTTGCACTGTAATTGTTGACAGAGCCACATTTTTTCATATTTTAAAAAACATAAAAAACCCAATTTGCTGCGTTGTGGCGAATTTGGTCATAATTCAACTGGACAAAATAATAGGGCCATCGAGTATTTTTTTAATGAAAATATGAATTTTATTTACATTAAACTATTATTTTGTCGGGCTCAAAGTCAGTTTTTGATTAAAAAACAATTTTAAAATTTTGTTTCAATCTATTTTGTTTTATTCCAATATTTCGACTCCCTTTGGAAGTCATCATCGGGGACTGTGAAGAAAATTTTTAACAATTATTTACAAAAAATTAATTTAAAACACAATTAACATAATTACATTACAAAAATCTTGTACAAGTAGAACAATGTTACAACACACTTTCTTATCTTGCTGAGCGTCTTTGTTAACTAAATCGTTCGTCAAAACTTTCGTACCAATTGTCTATAAACTTGAGCACAGCTCTCTGTGTCTGTTTTGAAATTTAGTCTTGTTTGTGTGGGTGGCGGTTAGCAAAATCTTCCTAGCTGAATCCTCCACGTGGGTGCTGACCGGGCAATGGGCACTACGTCCTCTGCTAAGCTGGTTCAGATTTTTCCAGAACATGTATTCAGGAAGGCCTGAGCCGATTAGCAGGGTAGTGGTGTCTAGCTAAGATGAAGGAATGGCCTCACATCTAGTTTCTACATGTCGGGTCTTTCCCTAATCATGGCTAGGAGGTGTCTGTCAGTAGGCTTAAAATGATAGTGGTGTTCCCACGAGAAAAAAACCGAATGGAGTCGGCAAAGGGTCAAACAGGGACTGCGATGCCAGCCCAAACGTCGGTGGAAGTAGTAGTTGCTACCACCGGCGGGCACGGTGAGTCAATTTTAATAAACCGTGTCGCCAGCGACTACACCTCTACTGGAACTGGAGCAGGTTCGAGCAGTTGTAAAGATACTGCCAAATTACAAAGACGTGGTGCCGAATTCCATGTAGAATCGGAACATGTAGAAATGGCTGCTAGAGGCCATGTTCGCAAAAATGAACGCGGAGTCAAACGCGCCTATGCCATCCTTTGATGGTGCTGGATGGTTCCAAGGAGTGAAAATACTCAAGTGCCTCGACGATCCGACGCTGAAATGGGTGAAGGGAATTGTGAAGACATAACATTCAGTAACATTCCGTCCCTGCCCATACCTCGAGTGATAGAACCGCAAAATGCACTGCGTCTTCTGCAACGGCAAAATCCAGACGTCCAAACGAGTGACTGGAAGGTGATGCATGTCCCCAAGCCTGTCGCTAACGGCATGGGGCAGAGCAATGTACATCTTGCAGATCAACAAGGTGGCCGAGGATACTCTGTACGCACGGATTGGGAAAATGGCATGGGGAGTTGGTAGCGTGTACCTCCGCCTAAAAAAACGCCATCCAGCCGACAACAACGAGAAAACGCTAGGGGCAGGAGAAGTTGAGAAGGACCTCGACGAAATCCTTAGCTCCTCTCTCAATCTACGCGATGTCGAGGAAAAAGGTGAAATGGAGTGCGTACCCATCCCAGTGGAGGAGCCAGTAGCCGATGCTAAAGGTCCTTCAAATAAACCAAAGTTGAAGTGCTGTTAAGCAGACATGCGTTGGCTACTGGATTGAGAGGATTTATGATGTATGAGTGTGAGAATGGAGAGTGAGAGAGAATATATAGTTTGATCGTGTGAAATTAATATATTTCGAAATTGATATGTTGAATGTTGGCTCGAACCAACTGATGCTTTTGGAAAACAAGATAAATTTAGGAATTTTTTTTTGATGAGCTTTTCATGGGTAGGAGGTTTCCTTTTAGATTTTTTTGCATTATGGAAATCATTCGAAAGTGACTGCCAATTCAAACGTTTCATTCGTGTGTAAAGTCGTCAATTTTAGTTTCTGTTTAAATTACAATTTTTTTAATTAATTTTTGGAATTTTATTCGGAAGTGTAAGTGGTAATTTGGTAATAAAAAAAAAAAATTGTTTAAATGTTTAAAAATACATGTGCCAGAATTCTCTTAATTCTGAAGCAAAAAAAAAAAAAAAAAAAAGTATTTAAAGAAGAAAAAAGAGGATAAGGAAAAATTTTGATTTTAAAGTTTTTTTTAAAATCGTGATATTTTAGTCTAAATTTGTTGTGGTTTTTTTGTAGAATTTGGCCGTTAAAATAATTTAACTTGTCCGCGAATACTTTTAGATTTTTCCTTGTGATTAGATAAAGATAGAAATAGGAGTGGTTTTTTTTTAAACGAAACTTTTTGTTTCATTTTCGTAGGTCCATCATTAAGGTGGCGAAGGGCCTCAACTCCTCCCTTTTTGGATAGCGCAAACCAAAAATTCCTTTGGCTCTTTGGCTGGCGGCTATAAGCTGCGCTGTCGCTAAATAAAATCGCTGCAAGCAGCGCTGCGCTTATTTCTTTGATCAGCTGTAAAAATTGATACCGATAGGATCCAACCAAAGAGGTTATTCACCCTAACAAAAGGAAGAACAGAGTAGCAGACGAAGAAAGGAGAAACATCGCATGAGCGAAGTCTAGCCGAAGTCCACAAAACTCTCAAGCTATGCCACACCTCCAAATGTACACGCGCTCTTTGCAAAAATTATCGTGAATTTGATTAGGTATAGGGAGAAATATTAACAAGTAGAACTAACTGCCCGTGGGGAAAAATAGCTTAAGTCAATTTTATTGAATTTAATTACTGAATATTTATTTAGCGTTCTTCATGAATTTCAAAGTTCATACTAATTGAAAATTTGTAGTTTTAATTTTTTTATACATAAACTTTATACTTTTTTGCCATTTATTTATTCTTTTTAGTTATAAATATTTTTATTTTTATTTAAGCTCTAATTTGTATATGTAAGAGAAATAGTTGGGCAAATGCAAGTGCATATGAATTTGAGTTGCTTAGAATAGCTAACGATAAAGAAAGACAGGAATTGGGAGAGAAACGAAAGCAATAGATCATTCTTAGCGTGAGCGCTGCTCTCAACACCTACCCCCCTTTTCCCTTGTTTTCTTTTTTTCAGCTTATAGGTAACTTCGTTGCTGGCGCCAACATCAGAGTACCTACAAATTGGTGAGTGCTGATCTCAATTGTTTTAATTTTTCTCGTCCATACGCAAATTCGCAATTTTGATTAAAATTGATTTGTGTTTAGAGCAGATTATCTATAGCAAAAAGAAAACAAAAAGGAAACGAGTAAACATATAAATGCTTTTTGTTTTTGGCTTGAATTTTAAGCAAAAGATTTGTTTCTCATAATTCTTACTTTCTCTCTTGTTTGCTAATGTTCAAATAAAAGATACGCGAAATTCTTATAGTCACATATATAGTTTATGAAATTTTGAATCTATTTAGTTTTTTTTATTATAATTATTATTTTTTTTTTTGGAATTTTGTTTTAGATAAACTTTTTTTTATGTTCAAATAAATTACAATTTTGTTAGAGTTAATTTTTTTCTTGAATTTAGCTTTAAATTTATTTTTTTTGGTTTTTTTCTCTTTAATTTGAAATTTATTGAAATAAAATAATTTATTACCAGATTTTTAAAGTCAAATATTTGGATGTCATTTATGGATTGAAGATATTGCATTTTTATTTAGGTTTTTTTTTTATTCATCTAGCATGACTTGCTAGAATCATTAGTGTTGTTGCGGGTGTCGAACCCAAAATTGGTGTTGACTGGGTGACCATGTAGGCCGGACGGTTTGACTTTGACGGATTCAGCACTAGGGAATTTCATCTACAGAATGAAGCCCGATGAGATTCAAAGGCTGCGCACCGGACGGGTGGCAGATGGGGTGGGCCAGGCTTCAGCTGAAGGACGGAGACATTTCTTCTGTATTGTTTGGTATACCTGCGTATAAGTGAGTGCAAGTTTTAGTGTAGGGTATGAATTGTTTTGATTGGGCTTTTGCATGTGTGTCATTGAACGGTTGAGCGGGGGTATGTATGCGGATTTCTGAGTGTTTGAGTATGGTTCAGGGCATATAGGAGATATGAATGTGGTACACTATGGCTTACACACTGTATGAGTGGATTTTATTTCTTTTCCCTTACCTTCTTCCTTTCATTATATTTTTTTCCTATAGCTTAAACTTCTACTATACCTATCCTCTATCCTTTTCTTTTTGGCACGACTTCTTTTGTTTCGATTCATAGTGCGGCTTAAATAGCAAAATCAACCCCCCAAAATCCGGTGAGCATACCGGGCTTGCCACCGTGCCAACTCGCTACAGCGGCCCTGCACTCTCAGCGTGGATCATAACAGCTATACTGGTTAAGAAAAGTATACACTGCAGAGGAACACCGCAAGGAGGCGTTCTATCTCCACTGCTTTGGATACTGGTAGTCAACAAAATTCTCACATACTTCGATGGCAAGGCCCCAAGATTAATAGCCTATGCCTAACCACCCATCTTACATGGTACCAACCTAATACTCAAATCACATACTAAATATCTAGGAGGAGTTGTGGACAACAAGCTGCACTGGAAGCTCAATGTTGAAGAGAGGGTGAAGAAGGCCACTAGCGCTTTATATGCATGTAAAATGATGCTTGGAAGCACATGGGGCCTATCACCTTCACTAATGCAACGGTGGTACACAGCTATAGTTAGGCCCATATAACTAATGTATGGTATCCTGGTATGGTGAACATACGTCAAGCCCATGGAGAAAGTTCAGAGACTCGCAGCGCTATGTACGACGGGGGCAATTAGAACCACTCCTACGGCAGCTCTTGAAGCTATCCTCAACCTACCTCCGATTGACCTCTATGCAGAGAATCGGGCGGCAAAATCCGCATTAAGACTACGAGTAACAGGACAACTTACTTGCAGATCCTTCGGACACAGTTCTATAGGCCGGGATTCTATGGTCGCTTCAGACTATATGATTCCGACAATGTACCATGGAAAAAGGATTAAAACTGTTTTAAGAAAGGAAGGCTGGCGCGAGGGCATGAAACCAATGCGCAAAACTTTCAATATATACACAGATGGCTCGAAAATGTCAGCTGGTGTTGGGACTGGTGTTTACTGTGCTGAACTCAACATCAGCAAGCCTTTTAAACTTCCTGATTACTGTAGCATATTCCAAGCAGAAGTATTTGCTGCCAGAAAGGCAGCGGAGCTAGCTTGCGTAGATGAAACAGAGAACTGCATAGTAAACATATATATAGACAGTCAAGCGGCCATAAAAGCACTAACATCGCACTGGTCATCATCCAAGAATGTCCTTCAGTGTAGAGTAGCGATGGACAAACTGGCTACCAAGCGTAAGCTATGTATCTATTGGGTACCGAGTCACAAGGGCATAGTGGGAAACGAAACAGTAGATGATATTGCAAAAAATGGAACTAGTCTGCCAGAGGATCAAATCAGCGAAGTACTGATGCCTCTGCAGGAAATCAATAGATATCTGAAAGAAAGCATGTGGAGAAGGGCGAATGCAAGGTGGACAAATTTAACTACCTGCAGAATTGACAAAAATCATGTGCAAACCATACAATGAGGGACACATACAAAATGTTATATCGTTCGATCGAAAGAACTGCAGAACATTAGTGGGTGTTCTAACTGGTCACTGTATGGTGGCAGCTCACGCGTTTAAGCTAAAACTGACTGTCAGTGATGAATGCAGGAAATGTCTAGAAGAGGAAAGGGAGACTCTGGAACATCTCCTCAGCTTCTGTCCCGCTCTCTCGGGAACTCGTTTGAAGTACTTAGGAGCTTTAACGTTTGGGGGACTAGGAAAAGTCGCCGGGCTTAGTGTGATTTCTCTTATAAATGATGTATACGGATGTAAATTAAAACGGATGCTCCGTCATATATCTAATAAATTTATGTTGAACTTCGACTCAAAACTTCCTAAGTCGTCGGGGAGCATTATTTTTGTTACAGCGGCATTTCTCGGCTCTCTTTGTATACATGTTTTGGCAACAAAGAATTTCAGCCGTCCAACGCATTTATGTTAAAAACATAGAAATGGGGGAATACACACAAAACAAGTGAGTAAGTTTCAGTCGGGCAAGCCGACTTATATATACCCTACATCTACTGGGCCATATTGGATCCGCCATCTTGAATTTTGAAAATGCGACATCAAATTCGAAATCAGCGACCCCAAAAACCCCCTATACAAAATTTCATACTGTTTTGATAAAATCTTAAAATTTCGGACGCCATATTGGTTCCGCCATCTTGAATTTTTAAATTACGGCATCAAATTCGAAATCAGCGACCCCGAAAACCCCACAATACAAAATTTCATACTGTTTTAATGAAATCTTAAAATTTCGGTAAAAACACGATTTTCACTTATATGGGAAGTCGACCGATTTCGCCCATTTGCAATACCAACTTCTTCTAGGGCCTAAAAACGATAAATCCAAAATTTGGGATCCCTAGCTTTCTTCTAGCTCCTGCAATCGTGTTTACAGGAAACGAGGACGGACAGACGGATAGGGCTAAATCAACTCAGGAGGTGACGCTGATCAAGAATATATATACTTTTCCTTACCGGACACTTCTCCTTCTTGGTGTTACAAACATCAGACCAAAGTGAATATACCCATACCTCATGAGGTGTATTTATTTATTTATTTATTTATTTATTTATTTATTTATTTATTTATTTATTTATTTATTTATTTATTTATTTATTTATTTATTTATTTATTTATTTATTTATTTATTTATTTATTTATTTATTTATTTATTTATTTATTTATTTATTTATTTATTTATTTATTTATTTATTTATTTATTTATTTATTTATTTATTTATTTATTTATTTATTTATTTACTTATTTATTTATTTATTTATTTATTTATTTATTTATTTATTTATTTATTTATTTATTTACGCTTATTACAAGCTTATATAACTACTTATAGATATAACAGTGGTGATCTAATATAAACTTAAAAAACTAAATATAAATATAATGGTGATTGGGATTTGGATTAGAGAGATTAAGAGATTGAATTTCTAAGGGTATATTTGTTTAAATGGAAATCAAAGCAATTGGACATATTATTAACCATGTGAAGCATTCTGGACATTGGTTCATTATAGCCATAATCAGTGCGGTGGAAGGTAATATTAAATAAAGGTACAGATCTAAGGTTACGTGGGTTAGTATTAAGGGAGATCAACTGGAGTAACGCGGGACAGTCAACGGTACCTGATAGAAGTTGATGGATAAAGAGTATATCGGCAGTTTGTCGACGAGTTTCCAGGGCTGGTAAATTTATTAATTTTAAGCGATCAACATAAGGGGGCAAGTGGAAACGGTCGTCCCAGGGAAGACCGCGTAGGGCAAAACGAATGAATCTGCGCTGTATAGCCTCAATTCTCATGGAGTGAGTAGGTCTAAAAGGAGACCAAACTTGGCTAGCGTATTCAAGTATTGGTCTAACAAAGGTAAAGTAAAGTGATTTCGTAACATATGGATTAGTGAATTCCTTGGACCAATGCTTAACAAAACCCAAGGCAGAATTTGCTCTTTTTACTATATTATCAATATGGGAGCGAAAATTAAGTTCTTCGTCACAGATAACGCCCAAGTCACTCAATTCTGTCACTAGTGGTACAGGCTCGTTGCAAAGTAGGTACGTTCTGGGAGGTAGAGGAAGACGTTTACGGGAATATGTTATAGATTGGCACTTAGGAAATTTTTCGTACACCAAGTTGAAAACCTATTTAAATCAGATTGTAATGGCGGAGAAGCTGAAGTAGTTGATATAGTTCTAGAGATTTTCATGTCGTCAGCATAGACTGATAAATGAGAATTTCTGATGACATAATCCACATCGTTTATTGTCAGGACGAATATTAAAGGACCGAGATGGCTATCTTGGGGGACACCAGATGTAGCGATAAAGGGATCGGATATAGAAGATCTGAAAGTAACCATATATTTTCGTTCTTCAAGATAAGATTTGATCCACATGATAAAACTTGGTTGGAAGCCATAGGCTTTAAGTTTAAGATAGATAATTTCATGCGAAATGATATCGAAAGCCTTGCTGAAATCGGTAGCAATTACATCGACTTCTTTACCGTCTTCTAAAGCACGAAGAGTTCTAGAAACGAATTCCGTTAGGTTTGTGGTGGTCGATCATCCTTTCAGAAATCCGTGCTGAGCCGGGGAGACAATAGTTTTGCAATGGAAGAACATAGTATCATAAATAATGCTTTCGAATAATTTAGGTATACAAGAGAGTTTAGCTATAGGTCGATAATTTAGAATGTCATTCTTGCATCCTTTCTTGTGAAGAGGAGTAATGTAAGAATTCTTCCACATTGTAGGGAAAACTCCTTGTGCGACAGAAGACTGAAAGAGAGCGGTGAGGGGAGCTGCCAGGGCATCGGAACATTTCTTCAAGACAATTGACGGAAGGCCATCAGGGCCAGGAGAGTATTCATTCTTAAGCTTTTCTATCTTTTCTTCTACCGATGTAATTGATATGTTAGCCGAATACATTGAAGTTTGAGAACATGTGGACATATAAGAAAAATAATCAGTATGAGGTACTGAATTATGGCAGGCGAATGACTGGCTAAAGAATTTAGCAAACATGTTTGCAATTGATTTAGGGTAGGCTGAGGATATATCAGAAAGTTTTAGTGTGGACGGGAAACCATCTGATTTTCTCTTAGTATTGATAAAGTTGTAGAAACGCTTAGGGTCCGAAATTAAACAAGATTCCATTTTTCGTAGGTAATCGAGATATAGAGACTCGCAGAGATCAGAAAAACTGGTATAGACGCCTTGGTAGTTGGAAAAGTCAGAGTCAGACCGTGATTTTAGATATACAAGCCATAATTTGTTTCTTGTATTACGCAGTGAGCGCAATTCTTTGTTATACCAGGGTGGGGATGACGAATAACTTCTATTTGGAACAAATGGCACACAGTTTGCAAAACACTTATAGATTTCGCTGTAGAAAAATTCAAGAGCATGATTGATATTATTGCGGCTAATATCAATAATATGGTTAAAATTTATGTTGCGAAGCAAATTGTTCAGTATTTCGAAATCAGTCTTACGAAAATTAAAACTGAATGTGAGTTCGGTCGGTACCTTTTCGGAATCGTTATCGTAGGAAAATACAAGAGATAGGGGTGGATGATAACGGTCTAAAGTAGATAGGAGGTGACTGCTTTCTGAAACTATGCAGTTGTCAACGTTAGAAGAAAAAACCAGATCGAGTAATCTGCCTAGGTTGTTAGTGGTTCCGTTAAGTTGGAAGAATCCAGAGTCAGACAGACAGTCAGTAAAGAGGATTTCTTTACTTGAACATGGATTTTCAGCGAGGAAATGCGTATCATCATCAGATGGTGCCCATTGAAGATTAGGCAGGTTGAAATCGCCCAAAATTACGATAGTATCGCATGGGTTTACGTTATCTGATATAGAGTCGATAGCATCTATGGCCAATTGATAACCGTGTATTGGTTGTGAGGGACGAATGTAGCAGCAAAAAATATATAGGTATCGTTTTGAGACAGCTATTTTGGCACAAACAAACTCAAAATCTGTAGTTTTCGACGATTTTACTAAAGTAGGGTCATAATGATAATTTATTGCTAGAAGAACTCCACGACCGTGTGAATTTACATCTTTGTCCCGACCATCGTCGCGAAACACTACAAAGTCGGATGCAAATAATTCTGCATCTTTATAGTCAGATGAAAGATTTGTTTCAGTGAGAGCAAAAATATCATAGGGAAGCTTTTGTGAATTGAGAAATACGGATGCAATTTTGGTTCGAAGGCCTCTTACATTTTGATAATATAAGGATACAAATTGGGGAGCAGGTCTATCAAGATTTATAGAGGGAGAATGAAGGTTAGGACTAATAATAGTTTTTCAAGTGAGAGCGCGATTTTTGAAGATGCGAAATACGTTTGGAGCTTATATGCGAGGCGAATGTTGTTAGGTCATTTGTAACTTCTTGGGGTGAGATATTTAAACTTTCATGAAATCGAGTAAATAATTGACTCAATTCAAGCGGATTTGTGGGAAGGCCTTCTGAATGAATTGAGACCATGACGCTAGTTTTAGTAATACCATCAACACAGGTGGTATCTGAATTATTATGTAGGTAGGCAAGATATAGACGGACGTTATTATATATTCTACGATCCCTTAATCGAGATAATACATAGCGACTATCATCACTGTGCTCGACTAGCTGTTTAGTTAATTTAACAGTGGGAGGGAGAAGAGGATCTAAAAAAGTTGGGGGTGTGTCAGACGAAATTTGAGACTTCGACTTTGATGGGGATGGTGTAGGGTTGAGGACATGGGAACGAATAAAATTTGGATATGCAGATGTGCATGGGGGAGTGGTAGCGATAGTTGCTTGAGCCGAGGGAGCAATAGGATCCGGTTCAAGATTGAATGATACTCTACCACGTTTAGGATTGGAAGAAGTCTGATGATGAAGTTAGTTTTTCTTTAGTAACATAGTTTCGAAGAAAATTATTACAGATAGAGGAGGATGGCAATGTATTAGAAGTAGAGGGGAAGATGGACATTTGGTCTGCACTGGTACTGGATAAAGTCGAAATTTTTTTGGTAGGTTTTTTATTATTTTTGGTAGGTTTTTTTGTTATTTTTGGGGTTTTGAAGAAAATTTTTATAATTTGAAGATGACGTAGAGGGAAAATAAGACATTTGAGCTGAAGATGAAATTTTTTTTATTTGAGGGGAGAAAATTGGAAACGTATTTGTTTTAAAAGTCTTCTGGAAAAAATTTCTCATCCAAAGTATGTCCGAATGTTGTGGAGCGCCTTTAACGAAAAGCGTTGTAAACTGCGTTAGGTTTTCTCTGGACAGTTTGTTTATCCTATTGTCCCATTCAAAAGGTGTCCAAGACGTTCCGAAACAGTTGATAAGTCTAATAGGGGAGTGTGTGTGGTTAGCCGGAGTCTCCCAAATTTCAGGAGCCGTTGGAGTTACAGCTGGCACGGAGGTTTGAGCCGGTATGTTGGATGTAGTCAAAGGATCTCACAAACCGGTTTGTCGGAAAACACTAACAATGCTGAGGCACCCTCGAAAGCGTCGCAGTTAAAAGCCTCTGCATTCTCTGAGAATGCATCGCAACTCACTCTTGTGTTTCCTGCTAACAATGCTATTCTAGCTGAAAACACTATTTTGAAGAGTCGCTCAGCAGAGGCGCTCTTCATAAGCTCTCTTGCATCACCATCTGTTCCTTGGCGAGAACAATGCGAAACCCCAACACCCTACACCCAGCAGAAAACGGAAATGGCAGCAGCCGCAGCATCTAAATCGACTTTGGCACGTACAAATTCTCTTAATACCCTTACGCCAGACCCTCTCACTAAATTTACAGAGAATCAAAAGTCTTTTCATAAGCCCCAGTCAGCGAAAAAAGGCAATAAAATTAATTCTCTCGAGCAGACTACTGCAGGTTCGGCAGTGCATCAAGCATGCACCGCTACGTGCAAAAACCAGACCCTTCAATGCAAAAACATCAAGCGACCCCTCCAGAAAATACCAATACGCCTAAGATTTTTAAATCCAAATCGAATATCCAGCCCGTAAATCTTGGCCAAAATAGATATTCTTTATTGTATGAAGAAGAAAATTCAGACCCTAAACCCAAAACGTCGAAGCCGCCGCCAATTTATCTCAGAGAAAAAAACTCAAATTCTCTTGTCAATCTGATAACACAGCTTGCTGGTGCCAACAGATTTTATGTGATGCCCATTCTCAAGGGCGCTATCCATGAAACTAAAATTCAAATTTATAATGAGGTAGATTTTCGAAGAGTTATTGATAATTTCGATAAGTGCAAAAGGAGCTATTACACATACCAGCTCAAAAGCAGCAAAGGCGTTATGGTTGTAATAAGAGGTATAGACTCTTTCATCGAATGCGATGAACTAAAGCCGCATTAACAGAGCAAAAATTTCAGGTCAGATCTGTATCTAACATAAAAAACAGAGATAAGTTACCCCAACCCCTATTCCGCATTAAACTCGAATTTGACCCCAAGACTCTAAAAAAAGGCGAACCCCACCCCATATATAATCTGCGGTATTTATTACACCGTAAAGTCAGTGTTGAGGAGCCACGTAAAAGCCGTGGTCCAATACAATGCCAAAATTGCCAGGAATTTGGCCACACAAAAAAATATTGTACACTTCCCAGTGTTTGTGTTATTTGTGGTGACTTGCACCAAACCCAATTATGCTCGAAATCTAGGAACGATGCAGCCGTTAGACATTGTAGTAACTGTGGTAAAAATCACACTGCAAATTATAGAGGATGTGTAGTCTATAAAACACTTAAAAATAAGGTTTCTTCCCAAACGAAGCCCTTCAGGCAACAACTGCGACGATGTCAAACCCTACTCCAGCCAATGTTGCCCAGATGAAATCATACCCACCACTCCAAGGGAATGGAGCTATGACTGCACCACAACAACAACCATTTTCATATGCAAATGTACTCAAAGGCAATAACCAAGACCCACCAGTTATTCAACCCGCTCAAGAGAACAGTGGCCTTGACCAAACACTCCAGATGTTTATGCAAAACATGTCGCAGTTTATGAACGGCATGCAAACTATGATGCAAGAGATGTTACGGTTCTAATTAAAGACAGAATCAAACACTATGTTTTACATGAATTTTGCACCGAGTATTTTGCAAGCCACCAGCATATGCCTTGATGAATACATAAAAGGACTAACAATATCGGCAATTTACTGTCCACCCAGCTCCAAAATAACTGAACAGCAGTTCAGACATTTTTTGCAACCCTTGGCCAAAAATTTCTCGTAGCTGGAGATTTTAATGCCAAACACACTAATTGGGGCTCTCGTCTGATTTCGCCCAAAGGAAGATTACTATGGAATACTACCAGCAGACTCGGCCTTGATGTGGTTTCGTCAGGCACGCCAAAATACTGGCCATCAGACAGACGCAAAATTCCAGACGTTATTGATTTTGCAGTAATCAGGACCCTTAAACGAACTCAACTAACCATTGAGTCTTCAGTGGAACTCTCGTCTGACCACACACCCACTATAGTTACAGTAAAATATGTGCCAAATTCAGAAGTCAACCCACCCGACAAACTCACCAGTATGTATACGAATTGGCTTAAATTCAGAAAATATATAAGTTCACACATTACCCGGCATGTGTCACTGAAAACTGAGGAGCAACTGAATGCGGCAGTGCGTAACTTTACCCTTCTACTTACAAACGCAGCACTGGCAGCTACCCCAAAAATCAATAACACTACCCAAAAAAGGAATTTGTGCCACAAAATATAGCTGCGCTCTTAACAGAAAAAAGATCAATAAGGCGTGATTGGCAAAAGTTCAGATCACCCTATCTGAAAAAAAAGCTGACCTTCATTACACGAAAACTCCAAAATGAACTGAAGGCGAAAAACGAGAATGATCTGCATCAATTCATGGAAAAGCTTACACCGACGAGCTCAACAAATTACTCTTTGGCGTGCCACAAAAAATTTAAAACGACCCATTATTGCAGAATCGCCAATTCGTTTACCCAACGGAGACTGGGCGAGAAGTGATGCCGAAAAAGGTACTGCTTTTGCAAGTCACCTAAAAAATGTATTTACTCCAAACCCCCCAAAAGCAAATTACCCGTTACCACAGCTCGCAACCAGGTCAAATTTTAACCCACTACTCATCAAAAGAAAAGCACTTATGGACGATATTGCCAAGTTGAACCCAAAAAAAGCTCCAGGACATGACTTAATAACGACGACACCGCAATATTGTGCTTACACTCAGACCCCAAAATGGCATCACAACACGTGCAACAGCATTTAATCACTTTGCAAAATTGGTTAGCTCAGTGGAGAATTAAAGTCAATGAGTCTAAGAGCGTTCATCTAACCTTCACCCTAAGGAAAGATACTTGCCCCACCCTTAAAATAAATGGTAGTGAAATACCACAGTGTCGTGAAACCAAATACCTAGGTATACATCTCGATCGCAGGCTCACTTGGAAAAGGCACATCGAAGCTAAAAATACACAAATCAAATTAAAAAAAATGGAACTAAATTGGCTCTTTTCTAAACAATCAAAACTCAACACCAAGCACAAAATCCTTTTATATAAAAGCGTAATTAAACCCATATGGACATATGGGATTGAGCTCTGGGGAACAGCATCTCCATCAAATATTGAGAAACTACAAAGAATGCAGTCGAAAGTTCTGCGTCAAATCGTTGCAGCTCCATGGTTTATAAGAAATGCACAAATCTATCGAGATTTACAAATACCGACAATTTCCGATGAGATCCCTAAGCGTACATCAAAGTACAAAGATAAGCTTAAGCTGCATCCAAATATTCTAGCGTAACTTGTCCAATCGTTGGATTAGGTCAACTAGTAAATTATAATGTGAAATTTGTATTTATTGTACCGTTAAAAATGATTGTTAGTTCTAAGTTTTAGAAGATCTAATAAATAAAAATGAATTTAAAAAAAAAAAAAAAAAAGTCGATCTGGTTTTCTGGATCTTTATTTTTGTACGAGAGCATCGAACATTGGCCTGTAAATAAAAGTCGTAAAAGTATCAGCGAAGTTACAGAAGAGCGCAAAAATAGAGCGATGATCTTGCTTGTGAGTCAGCTTGAGAAGAACGAGTTTGTGCTATAGCTAGAAAATCGGAGCCAGTTCGAGAAGACGCAGAGGATATTAGCCAGGATTCGATGTGCGTTTCGCAAAAAAGAGCTAGCTGGTGCAAGAAGGGTCACAGCAGGCAGTATGGAAGATGCGCTATGTAGTATGGTATATTCCTTGCAGCAGCATTATTTCGCCCGTGAGATAAAGGCGCTGGAAACCAGCGGTGAAGTTCCATCGATAAGTAAGCTGAGAAATCTGAGCTTTTTTTCAGAGTGCAATTAATGCGAGTAGGCGGTCGCTTGGCGTTCTGTAACAAGCAAATGTCTAGTATTTTTCAGATGCCGTCCACAGCTACAGCAGCAGATAATGGGCCATCTCCCGGAGAGAAGAATATGCGTGACTAAGGGTGTAGATTTCTTCGGCCCGATAATGACAACGCAAAAGTTAACGGGTGTTCGCCTAACGAAAAGCTATGTCGCAGTATTTATATGTTTTTCAACAAAGGCGGTGCATATGGAGATCGTTTCCGACCTGACGGCAAAGGCGTTTTTTGCAGCGTTAAAACGATTTGTTGCTCGCAGAGGTTTAACTTCGTTAAATTAAAAAGTTAATTTCGTCATAAAGTTAACTTCGTTAAAAGTTAAATTAAATAGATAAATTTTCTATAAAAAACAAAAAAAAAATTTGTTTACAAAAAAACACATTAAAAAACATTTTAACTATATTCAGTTGAATGCCTGCACTCAGAGAACCTTATTCCCGGTTTCTATATGCAAATTTGCTTTCAAATAAATTATCAAAATTTTTATCAAAAGCGAAATTTTGTGTATGAAACAATTTATTTATATTCATATAAAGCCATACCAATTTTATTAGAATATTAAATAATAAGAATGAAACGAACGAAGTTTGCTTAAGAACAAATATCACAGGCCATTCTAAATACAATAACGTTCTCAGCTTCTCGGCATTTGGAGAAATTTGAAAATGGAAAATACGATGTAAACATCCTGACGATGTAAACCTCACGTGATGGCTGAGAACGCCATTGTGTTTAGGATGGCCCATTCATACATAAAAATAGAATATAGATCACTTCGAAATATATCGGCTTGTGTATTTAATTGTTTTGTGAAATAATTTTTAAATATAAGTTCAAAAATAGTATGAATTCTTAATTTTTACTTTTTTTTACATTCCATAATAAACAAATTTTTTTCTTTTTAAAGTTAACTAATGCTAGTTAATCGAAGAAATTTAATTTATTTTAACTTCGTTAATTAACTATTAACTAATTAACTAGTTAATGCCCAGCTTTGGTTTTGCCCATCTCACGTTTGAGGGGCTAAATTCAGTGATCGCGGAGATAGAGGCCATCTTAAATTCGAGGCCGCTAACTGCTATGACAAATGACCCCAACGACGAAGCTGTCTTAACGCCCGGCCACTTTTTAACTGGCGGGCCTTTAATCGGTATGGCGATGCCACACGTTGATGGCAAAGACGTGTCGCAGACAGAGCGCTGGTTGCGGCTCACTGTAATACAGCAGCATTTTTGGGATAGGTGGTCGATGGAATACCTGCATGAATTGCAGCGGAAGGCGAAGTGGTGTGGTAAGCAACGCAACTTGGAGGAAGGCGAGCTAGTTCTGGTAGCGGAAGACAATCTGCCGTCGAAAATTTGGTTACTCGGAAGGATTGTTAAAGTTTTCAGAGATGCAGCAGGAGACGTACGTGTAGTCGACGTCAGAACGAAGATCAACGCAATAAGACGCGCTATTCAGAAGGTGGCGCCAATTCCTAAAGAAGACTAACATCTTGATTATCCCCGGGATGTATCAAGGGCGGCGGAATGTTGCGGCCGGAGCTGTTATTTCTTTTATACATTTTACAAAATTATGAAATTTATATTCTTAATACTTTTTAAATAGTTGGTAAACACTGAAAAGTTCTTTTTTTCTTTGTTCTAAACTTTTGGTAAATTGAAATGAAAAGGAGGAGAGATCAAAAAAAAGAGTCGCACCGCGCCTCGTAAATAAATTGAAATACAACTAAACTTAAAATTGATTAGTATTTTTGTCGAGATTCGTAGAAGAAGGGCGCAAAAACTATTGCGCTAAATCACAAATTTTACGACCAATACAGCTCTGCAGCCTGTGTTTTTGAAGGCTTTTTTGAATCAGCTGTCAAATTTATAAATTTATTTTTTTGGTGCACGCAAAAATGTAAATTCTTTACTTTATTTTTGCGATCAGCTTTAATTTTCCTTGCTTTATTTTTGCGATCAGCTGATTAAAAAAGATATAACACATTGAAATATGACAGGGTGCTCAAAAATGTCATATATTTTCAAATATGATTATACACCCAGAGAAATCTTCATGTATTTTAATTAACACGATTCATGTTATATTAACATGAAAAACATTTGTACGCAAAACAAAAACAATTCCAAAAAACTACAACTACATTGACAAAAATCGAAGCAAAACGCACACATTTACACAAATGAGAAATTTTATTTTCGAAAATAAAAATATATTCGACCATTCTGTCAAATGGAAAATTTGAAAATAAACAGAAGAAATTTTTGAATTTCAAAACAAATTTGTTTTTGTCGACCTGAAATAAAGAAGCTCAGTGGCACAGCGTGTAGATGCGGAATTTATAAACATTAGGTCCCGTGTTCGAATCTCGTCTGAGTTGAAAAAAGTTTTTTTAAATAGAAATTTTTAGATTTCAAATTCAGATTGGTCTTTGGACGACATGAGTTTATGAAGCGCAGTAGCACAGAGGGTAAAGTGATGAACTCAAGATGCGAAGGTCCGGCGTTCAAATCCAGTTCAGTGTGAAAAGGTATCTATTTGAAATGGTAATGTTCATTTGAAAATAAGGTAAAGAATGGTAAAAAAGTTACTTGGAGGAACTGTGTTTACAATTTTATAAAAAAAAATTAAATTAAAAAAACTTTTTCCGGAACGGGGATTTGATCCCCGTACTTCCGTTTATAAGGCCGACTGCCTAACCCCTGAGCTACCGGCAATGACTTGAATGAACGCATATTTACCAGTTTTCCCAGTTTAATGACAAACCTCTTCACATGTACACGTACACATATAGGAGAGTGTCATTTTTAACAATAGCATCTTGTATAAACAACCTGAAAGATCGGTTTGAAAAATATTAACCACAAAATTGGTTAAAAATTGGTTAATTTAACACGATTTTTTCTCTGGGTGTACGCCATAGGACTTTATGAGACCTTTGTGAACGCCCTTATTATTTCTGAGCTCATCACACAGTATTGCAAATCACCGATCTAGGTGGACTAAAGTCAAAGATTGTACTCGATCAAACATATTAAAACATATTAAAAAAATGAAAGCCGACTTATATATACCCTACACCTACTGGGCCATATTGGATCCGCCATCTTGAATTTTGAAAATGCGACATCAAATTCGAAATCTGCGACCCCAACGCTAAGAGCCCACTGTTCTGTGATTTGTATATATATTTATGTTTGAGATGTAGATGGCGTTGTCAAACTTAAAAAGTAGCGAAGGCGCCAAAGTAAAATATTCAATTGTATTAGAATAACCAGCAAAGAGGTAAGATCGCCAATCGACCGTGCCATTTCGAAAATAAACCTAATTATTATAAAGTTTACTGAAACCACTCCTTCTTTTTATTTATCGGCTTCCACGGAAAACACTATGACAACCATACCCAATTCATACAGGAACACAATGTTCCGAAATATTTTTTGGTCCTTCGAACTGGATCTGCGGATGTGTTTTTAATTGGAAGCAACGACGACGACAAATTCGCCGCCAAACATCATCATCATAATCAGCGCTCCATATCATCCTATCTCAACATCATCATCATCATCGGCACCATAATAATCGCGCTTATTATGATTCAAAAATAAGTTGCATTTACTCAAATAAATATTTGGTACAAACTATTAAGTGCATTAGAAAGTAAAGTAAAGAAAACGGAAGCACATATATAAACGAAAACAAATCACTCAGTTTTATTTGTCTCCTCCGCCCCCGACAAAATCTTCATTGTCATCAATTCCGTTTCGTTTAGCCTTTTCAAATATTTGGCAAACGGACGCAATTGCTCTATTTCGTTCTGCCGAATTCACGAGGGGATACACACCTTAGAAAGCATTGCTTTGATGAAACCATTTTTCGGTGTCCTAGTGGTGCTTGTTCTTCCTTTCGCCAAAAATTTTTCTCCTCCGTCCCCACCAAATCTTCTTGGGCAGTTAATTTAGTTTTTGGGAATTGCATTATTCTCACAAAATTGCTTTAAGGCCTGCGCACACAGAGGCGATATTCGCTATCTAATTTCAGAACCATTTCGATATTTAAAAAATCTAGCTTCTAAAACGCAAAGTGCCTCACACAGGCAGCGATTTCGCAGCAGAAGATTTTGTTTGTTATTTATTATATTGCTATGGAAACAACCAAAAAGTCTGTTTTGAAATGGTTCTGAAACTGGCTATTATGTTTGTTATTTATTTTTTACTATGGATACAGTAAAAAAGTTTATTTTCAAACTTATTCGAAAAGGGTCTGAAACTGGCTTTTTCTGTTTGTTATTTATTGTATTGCTATGGAAACAGGCTGTAAAAAAACGCTCTATTGAAATGAAAAAGAGGAGAGATCAAAAAAAAGAGTCGCACCGCGCCTCGTAAATAAATTGAAATACAACTAAACTTAAAATTGATTAGTATTTTTGTCGAGATTCGTAGAAGAAGGGCGCAAAAACTATTGCGCTAAATCACAAATTTTGCGACCAATACAGCTCTGCAGCCTGTGTTTTTGAAGGCTTTTTTGAATCAGCTGTCAAATTTATAAATTTATTTTTTTGGTGCACGCAAAAATGTAAATTCTTTACTTTATTTTTGCGATCAGCTTTAATTTTCCTTGCTTTATTTTTGCGATCAGCTGATTAAAAAAGATATAACACATTGAAATATGACAGGGTGCTCAAAAATGTCATATATTTTCAAATATGATTATACACCCAGAGAAATCTTCATGTATTTTAATTAACACGATTCATGTTATATTAACATGAAAAACATTTGTACGCAAAACAAAAACAATTCCAAAAAACTACAACTACATTGACAAAAATCGAAGCAAAACGCACACATTTACACAAATGAGAAATTTTTTTTTCGAAAATAAAAATATATTCAACCATTCTGTCAAATGGAAAATTTGAAAATAAACAGAAGAAATTTTTGAATTTCAAAACAAATTTGTTTTTGTCGACCTGAAATAAAGAAGCTCAGTGGCACAGCGTGTAGATGCGGAACTTATAAACATTAGGTCCCGTGTTCGAATCTCGTCTGAGTTGAAAAAAGTTTTTTTAAATAGAAATTTTTAGATTTCAAATTCAGATTGGTCTTTGGACGACATGAGTTTATGAAGCGCAGTAGCACAGAGGGTAAAGTGATGAACTCAAGATGCGAAGGTCCGGCGTTCAAATCCAGTTCAGTGTGAAAAGGTATCTATTTGAAATGGTAATGTTCATTTGAAAATAAGGTAAAGAATGGTAAAAAAGTTACTTGGAGGAACTGTGTTTACAATTTTATAAAAAAAATTAAATTAAAAAAACTTTTTCCGGAACGGGGATTTGATCCCCGTACTTCCGTTTATAAGGCCGACTGCCTAACCCCTGAGCTACCGGCAATGACTTGAATGAACGCATATTTACCAGTTTTCCCAGTTTAATGACAAACCTCTTCACATGTACACGTACACATATAGGAGAGTGTCATTTTTAACAATAGCATCTTGTATAAACAACCTGAAAGATCGGTTTGAAAAATATTAACCACAAAATTGGTTAAAAATTGGTTAATTTAACACGATTTTTTCTCTGGGTGTACGCCATAGGACTTTATGAGACCTTTGTGAACGCCCTTATTATTTCTGAGCTCATCACACAGTATTGCAAATCACCGATCTAGGTGGACTAAAGTCAAAGATTGTACTAGATCAAACATATTAAAACATATTAAAAAAATGAAAGCCGACTTATATATACCCTACACCTACTGGGCCATATTGGATCCGCCATCTTGAATTTTGAAAATGCGACATCAAATTCGAAATCAGCGACCCCAACGCCAAGAGCCCACTGTTCTGTGATTTGTATATATATTTATGTTTGAGATGTAGATGGCGTTGTCAAACTTAAAAAGTAGCGAAGGCGCCAAAGTAAAATATTCAATTGTATTAGAATAACCAGCAAAGAGGTAAGATCGCCAATCGACCGTGCCATTTCGAAAATAAACCTAATTATTATAAAGTTTACTGAAACCACTCCTTCTTTTTATTTATCGGCTTCCACGGAAAACACTATGACAACCATACCCAATTCATACAGGAACACAATGTTCCGAAATATTTTTTGGTCCTTCGAACTGGATCTGCGGATGTGTTTTTAATTGGAAGCAACGACGACGACAAATTCGCCGCCAAACATCATCATCATAATCAGCGCTCCATATCATCCTATCTCAACATCATCATCATCATCGGCACCATAATAATCGCGCTTATTATGTTCAAAAATAAGTTGCATTTACTCAAATAAATATTTGGTACAAACTATTAAGTGCATTAGAAAGTAAAGTAAAGAAAACGGACGCACATATATAAACGAAAACAAATCACTCAGTTTTATTTGTCTCCTCCGCCCCCGACAAAATCTTCATTGTCATCAATTCCGTTTCGTTTAGCCTTTTCAAATATTTGGCAAACGGACGCAATTGCTCTATTTCGTTCTGCCGAATTCACGAGGGGATACACACCTTAGAAAGCATTGCTTTGATGAAACCATTTTTCGGTGTCCTAGTGGTGCTTGTTCTTCCTTTCGCCAAAAATTTGTCTCCTCCGTCCCCACCAAATCTTCTTGGGCAGTTAATTTAGTTTTTGGGAATTGCATTATTCTCACAAAATTGCTTTAAGGCCTGCGCACACAGAGGCGATATTCGCTATCTAATTTCAGAACCATTTCGATATTTAAAAAATCTAGCTTCTAAAACGCAAAGTGCCTCACACAGGCAGCGATTTCGCAGCAGAAGATTTTGTTTGTTATTTATTATATTGCTATGGAAACAACCAAAAAGTCTGTTTTGAAATGGTTCTGAAACTGGCTATTATGTTTGTTTTTTTACTATGGATACAGTAAAAAAGTTTATTTTCAAACTTATTCGAAAAGGGTCTGAAACTGGCTTTTTCTGTTTGTTATTTATTGTATTGCTATGGAAACAGGCTGTAAAAAAACGCTCTATTTTCGAAAAAACAATGATTTTTGACAACATTTCTTCGAAACCGCCTGCGGCACGAATAACGCCTCTGTGTGCGCAGGCCTATACTTCGTTTTGCGTACAATTTTGCGTACAATTTTCATTTGAATTCAAACGAGTGAATTGAATTTGGAGTTCAAGCACATTGCGCAAATAGGTTGCTAGTAAGGCATTCAATCCCGGGATCCCGGAAGTTTTCTCAATCCCGGAAACCCGGGATTTTGAGTTCGGAATCCCGGGATTCAAAAATGGATTTTTTTATGCATTGTTTAAGATATTTTTGACGTTTTTCCACAAAAATACTTTAGTGCATTTACTTTCAATCTAATTGGTAAATTTAAAAAACGCACTTTTGTAGATTTAGTGCAACAAACACAAAAAAATTTACAACATTTATATCAATAACGGTTAAAAACCATTTTTATCGATTTGAATAAAATTTTTTCAATTTAAACATTTTTTTTTGGATAAATGGTTTTGTGTGTTTTTTACTTTTTAATGGATACCAATTTTAATAGTTTTAAACAACAATTGGTGTATCCGTTCCCGCTATAATACTAAAATTACTGAAAGTAATTTTTTCGTGTATAGCATGAAATGGAGCTGGTTGAATTTTATGATTATATTCGGATTCACCGTGCAAAAAAAATAATTTGTTCGATCAATCTAATTTAAAAAGAATTACTTTTTGTTTGACTATATTTATTTAAATATTATTTGTTTTGTGTAATGTAATATTTATAAAATATGTTTTCTTTGTCGAATTAAACTTAAAATATTGTTGCAACAATTTTTTCTTTAATTTTATATTAACTATTGTATTTAATTGGAAAATCCCGAAAATCCCGAACAAATCCCGGGATCCCGGGATTGTAATTTCAAATCCCGAAATCCCGGGATTTTCAAAAACACTTCGGGATTGAATGCCTTAGTTGCTAGCAATATAGAAGCATTAAATATATGGTTTAGTGTAGTTTTTTTTGTCAAATGCTTGACCTTTGTCCAATTTTACTCATTGAATTGTACTTTTGGAATAAGAATCATATTACCATGTGTGCTGGAAAGTATCCCAGATATTTTTTGAAGTAATACTTAAATTGTATGAGTGGTACCACGCTCTTTTGACCAATCAAGTCCAAAGTAGTACGTAAACCTTCCGAAGCTCACAAATAAACGAATGCTGTTTGTATGGTTCGGATACGTTCAGTGGTTTAGCCGTGACGTTTTTATATATTAAGAAGAAGATATAAGAAAAAAATTAGATTTTGAAATTATATTGTAAACTAATACAAAATTGTTCCAGGAATAAAAAATATAAAGTGGTTTCATTGTTTTTTAGGAGTTTTTTTCGCGTATTTTAGTACATTTTGCCAACATTTAGAAAAACAAATTAGGCTATAAGTTTTGATTTTCCCCTGTGTGAGCCTTTTTTAAATATTTAAACAATTATAAGGAGTATTGTTCACAATGAGCGCGCTACAGAACTTTGTATTGCTGGCGGATGCGTTTTTGGAGTTCGAAAGGGATTTCAACGAGACCAGCGAGGATGAACATTATATTTTCCCAATGGAAGTTCAACGATAGGAGTTTAAGGCCGAATGGCTGAAGCTGAAACAGACGTACAGCGAAGGTTTGAGAGCACTTAAGGCTACTTATGGAGACGACAAAATAGCGATTGATCTCGTCAAATCAAAATATAAAAGTTGTTACCAGGCATATGTAGCCACTGCAGCACAAATAGGTGAATTCGCTCACAACCTTACGGGTCATCACGCGAACAGTTCTCCTGTCCAAAGTGCATCTTTGCAGCAATTTGATAATGCGGTGGGCCCAATGTCTGGTCACAATATCAACTTGCCGCCTTGAGACATAGAAGTGTTTCATGGTGATTATACTACTTGGCCTTCATTTCGTGACTTATTCACAGCCTTGTATATCACAAACACGCGCCTTACCCCAGTTGAAAAATTTTTTTATCTCAACCAGAAGACAAAAGATGAGGCGAGCGATATTGTAAAAATGTCGCCTTTAACAAACGACGGGTTCACACAGGCGTGGAAAAATCTTTCAGACCGATTCAAAACAAACGAATTTCGGTCAACAGCCAATTAAAGGTTCTTTTCAACCTACCGGCTATTAATTCCGAATCGGGTAGTGCGTTGCACAAATTGCAGCGTGATATTAACAATTGCATCTCCACATTAAAATTGTATGATATCGATGTCAGCAATTGGGATGCAATTCTTATTTATCTATGTTCAACACGATTGCCCAATGATACGCTCTCCTTATGGGAGCAAAGTATAGATAAAAAGTCTGAAATTCCGAAATGGAAAGATCTACGGAAAATAAGCAATTTTCTCAACCTCACCTGCTTCAAATAATCAGGCTGAATCCTCTCGGCCCCCTCAGGTTCCCAATTCAATACCAAACTCTGCTAACTCTTCCCCTATTACGACAGAAAGTGTTATTTTAGGTACTGCCGTTGTGACTAGTTGTCATCTTGATATAGTGTATACAACGCGAGCGCTTGTCGACTCGGGCTCAGAATGCAGTTTTATATCGGACAGATTACATCGTATATTAAAACTTCCACATCAAAATGTCAAGGCTAAAGTTTCCGGTTTGTACACCCTCAAAATGTGCAGCTTTGTCATTGGATCTCCAATAGATTCGAATTTAAGGATCGAGGCAAAAGGTCTCATTCTGCCTCAGCTCACCGGAAATGTGCCAGCACATTCAATTAATGCATCGGATATTCAGGAATTGCCGGATCTACAGTTAGCGGATGCAAATTTCTACAAAAGTGCAAGAATATATGTTTTAATTGGAGCAGAACTTTATCCGAAAATTCTTCGAGAAGGCAGTCGGAATGTTTACGCCAAGAGCCCACTGTTCTGTGATTTGTATATATATTTATGTTTGAGATATAGATGGCGTTTGACTCTCTTGTCAAACTCAAAAAGCAGCGAATCCGGCTTCACCGAAGGCTTAAAATATTCATTTGTATTAGAATTACCAGCAAAGATCGCCAATCGACCGTGCCACATCGAAAATAAACCTAATTATTATAAAGTTTACTGAAACCACTCCTTCTTTTTATTTATCGGCTTCCACGGAAAACACTTCGAGAACCAGACCCAATTCATACAGGAACACAAGGTTCCGAAATATTTAACCCCCTTATACAAAATTTCATACTGTTTCGATGAAATATTAAAATTTCGGCTGCCATATTGGTTCTGCCATTTTAAATTTTTAAATTCCAACATCAAATTCGAAATCAGCGACCCCGAAAACCCCAATATACAAAATTTCATGCTGTTCTGATGAAATCTTAAAATTACGATAAAAACACGATTTTCACATTCATGGGAGTTAGGCGGGGCAGTCGACCGATTCCGCCCATTTTTGATACCAACTCCTTCTAGGGCCTAAAAAGGATAAATCCAAAATTTGAGACCCCTAGCTTTCTTCTATCTCCTGCAATCGTGTTTACAAGAAAAGAGGACGGGTAGACGGAAGGACAGACGGATAGGGCTAAATCAACTCAGGAGGTGACGCTGATGAAGAATATATCGATACCTTAAAGCACAACCATCCTATGTAAATTTTTTCGAAACTCTAGAAAATGAAAAACAAGTTTTCAAATTGGTATGTTTTGTATGGAAACTGATTTTTATTTCCTCACTTTTCAAGTACTTTCATTGCAATTCTTACAAACCACTATAGCATGTCTGATGCAGCTTCTTCTCAGGAATCCAAAAATGCCAAAAACTCGATTTTCATGAAAACGGACATAGGATGGTTGTGCTTTAAAGTAATGATAACATATACTTTTCCATACCGGACACGTCTCCTTCTTGGTGTTACAAACATCAGACCAAAGTGAATATACCCATACCTCATGAAGTGTAGGGTATAAAATTGTGGTCTAGCTGTGAAAAATCTCGAAAAAATTTGTTATTTGGGGATTTTTTAGAAATTTTTATACTTTGTGAGAATAGAAGGTACTTGCCATCACGTGCCATCACCCCATTTTTATACCCTACACCTCATGAGGTATGGGTATATTCACTTTGGTCTGATGTTTGTAACACCAAGAAGGAGACGTGTCCGGTATGGAAAACTATATATATTCTTGATCAGCGTCACTTCCTGAGTTGATTTAGCCCTATCCGTCTGTCCGTCCTCTTTTCTTGTAAACACGATTGCAGGAGCTAGTAGAAAGCCAGGGATTCCAAATTTTGGATGTATCTTTTTTAGGCCCTAGAAGGAATTGGTATTGAAAATGGGTGGAATCGGTCGACTGCCACGCCTACCTCCCATATAATTGAAAATCGTGTTTTCGCTTAAATAGTTCCAAACTTGGTATCTAGGGGTTTTTGGGGTCACTGATTTCGAATTTGATGTCGGAATTTCCAAATTCAAGATGGCAGATCCAATATGGCCCAGTAGGTGTAAAGTATATATAAGTCGGTTTGACACTTGTTTAAAATACAATTTTTTGTTGTTTTGTTAGAAACAGTTGGTTTTTAATTTTGACAAATGCAAATTGATTTTGTTCCTCAAACTAGAGACCACCAAAAACCGGTTATGGAACCAAGACCAATATTTTGGGAAGTCTGGGAACCAGAACAGAGATCGATTATTTTAAAATTTAAGAACTTGAACTGAAACAGATTTATTTTTAAATAAGAGAACCGGTATTCCTTCAGCCAGTATCAACACCCCAGAATTATTCCAAAAGTGTTAATTTGTAGAACAGTGTTAGTCTTTTAAAATTGATTTTATTTTTAAATGAAACAAAAATCTTAAGGTCTATTCAATTCATTTCGAATGAGTGAAAAGTACACTTCGGTAAAAAAGGACCTAGGTTTCGAACTTGTTTCCTGAGGGCTATGCATATTTTTTTAGGATGCGCATAATTCATAGTCAGTTCAAATTTTATAAAAAGAGTTTTAAAAAAATAATTTTTTTAATAAATACCTTGAAAACTATTTGACATTGTCTTTGTCAATTTAAAACCATCTTATGAGCATTCATATATTGGTATGAGTAAATGGGCGGTGCCACGCCCATTTGTCTAATTTAAAACATCATGACTATACTTATTTATGCCTAATAAGTCGGAAACAACCGTTTAATGTAATGAAATAATTTTTAATACCAAATTTCGTAAATATAAAATAAAATTTTGAAATTTCGACCGCCATATTGGACCCGCTATCTTGAATTTTCAACTTTCAATATCAGATTTGAGATTAGCGATTCCAAAAACTGAAAATTGCAATCGGGATTCGTTACTTGTCAAAATAATAGGGCCAAGATTTTTTTTGCACTGTAATTGTTGCCAGAGCCACATTTTTTCATATTTTAAAAAACATAAAAAACCCAATTTGCTGCGTTGTGGCGAATTGGTCATAATTCAACTGGACAAAATAATAGGGCCATCGAGTATTTTTTTAATGAAAATATGAATTTTATTTACATTAAACTATTATTTTGTCGGGCCTTGAGGTCAGTTTTTGATTAAAAAACAATTTTAAAATTTTGTTTCAATCTATTTTGTTTTATTCCAATATTTCGACTCCCTTTGGAAGTCATCATCGGGGACTGTGAAGAAAATGTTTAACAATTATTTACAAAAAATTAATTTAAAACACAATTAACATAATTACATTACAAAAATCTTGTACAAGTAGAACAATGTTACAACACACTTTCTTATCTTGCTGAGCGTCTTTGTTAACTAAATCGTTCGTCAAAACTTTCGTACCAATTGTCTATAAACTTGAGCACAGCTCTCTGTGTCTGTTTTGAAATTTAGTCTTGTTTGTGTGGGTGGCGGTTAGCAAAATCTTCCTAGCTGAATCCTCCACGTGGGTGCTGACCGGGCAATGGGCAGTACGTCCTCTGCTAAGCTGGTTCAGATTTTTTCAGAACATGTATTCAGGAAGGCCTGAGCCGATTAGCAGGGTAGTGGTGTCTAGCTAAGATGAAGGAATGGCCTCACATCTAGTTTCTACATGTCGGGTCTTTCCCTAATCATGGCTAGGGGGTGTCTGTCAGTAGGCTTAAAATGATAGTGGTGTTCCCACGAGAAAAAAACCGAATGGAGTCGGCAAAGGGTCAAACAGGGGCTGGGATGCCAGCCCAAACGTCGGTGGAAGTAGTAGTTGCTACCACCGGCGGGCACGGTGAGTCAATTTTAATAAACCGCGTCGCCAGCGACTACACCTCTACTGGAACTGGAGCAGGTTCGAGCAGTTGTAAAGATACTGCCAAATTACAAAGACGTGGTGCCGAATTCCATGTAGAATCGGACCACGAAAGCTTCGCTAGCGTTAACACCGCTGAAGAAGAAGAGCTTCTGTTCTATCCGGGTAAAACCGTAGGTTCCACTTCTCGGAAAAAACCCAGTAAAGAGGGAATGAAAGCCAAATCGCAGTACAAGGCGGCGGTGAAAATCTGCGATCGTCTGGAGGGCAAGTCAGAACTATCGAACGATGAAAAAGATAGGCTGGCTTGGGCGAAGGACACTAAGGAGAATGGCAGTGTGCACTTTGCAACGAGGACTTGGTGTCTACCCTCAGATCCGAAGTTTGCCAACAGGATCGAGGAAGGCATTGCGTCCCCTCTGGTAAGAGACCGAAGCAAAAGGAGGGAGCAGCAACACGCGAGGGGCCAGCAACATCCAAAGCGGCTGCTGCGGCTAACGTGGATACGCGGGAAGGCCCATCGACGTCGAATGTAGTGGCCAAACAACACTTAATAGTGGCGCTCATCGACCGAAGCGATTCGCTTGGCCAGATGTCGGAAGAACGGTGGAGAGTAGTCGAGCTAAAGCTGCTAGAGGCCATGTTCGCAAAAATGAACGCGGAGTCAAACGCGCCTATGCCATCCTTTGATGGTGCTGGATGGTTCCAAGGAGTGAAAATACTCAAGTGCCTCGACGATCCGACGCTGAAATGGGTGAAGGGAATTGTGAAGACATAACATTCAGTAACATTCCGTCCCTGCCCACACCTCGAGTGATAGAACCGCAAAATGCACTGCGTCTTCTGCAACGGCAAAATCCAGACGTCCAAACGAGTGACTGGAAGGTGATGCATGTCCCCAAGCCTGTCACTAACGGCATGGGGCAGAGCAATGTACATCTTGCAGATCAACAAGGTGGCCGAGGATACTCTGTACGCACGGATTGGGAAAATGGCATGGGAGTTGGTAGCGTGTACCTCCGCCTAAAAAAACGCCATCCAGCCGACAACAACGAGAAAACGCTAGTGGCAGGAGAAGTTGAGAAGGACCTCGACGAAATCCTTAGCTCCTCTCTCAATCTACGCGATGTCGAGGAAAACCCCCCTTTTCCCTTGTTTTCTTTTTTTCAGCTTATAGGTAACTTCGTTGCTGGCGCCAACATCAGAGTACCTACAAATTGGTGAGTGCAGATCTCAATTGTTTTAATTTTTCTCGTCCATACGCAAATTCGCAATTTTGATTAAAATTGATTTGTGTTTAGATCAGATTCTCTATAGCAAAAAGAAAACAAAAAGGAAACGAGTAAACATATAAATGCTTTTTGTTTTTGGCTTGAATTTTAAGCAAAAGATTTGTTTCTCATAATTCTTACTTTCTCTCTTGTTTGCTAATGTTCAAATAAAAGATACGCGAAATTCTTAACTTGACTTTGACGGATTCAGCACTAGGGAATTTCATCTGCAGAATGAAGCCCGATGAGATTCAAAGGCTGCGCACCGGACGGGTGGCAGATGGGGTGGGCCAGGCTTCAGCTGAAGGACGGAGACATTTCTTCTGTATTGTTTGGTATACCTGCGTATAAGTGAGTGCAAGTTTTAGTGTAGGGTATGAATTGTTTTGATTGGGCTTTTGCATGTGTGTCATTGAACGGTTGAGCGGGGGTATGTATGCGGATTTCTGGGTGTTTGAGTATGGTTCAGGGCATATAGCAGATATGAATGTGGTACACTATGGCTTACACACTGTATGAGTGGATTTTATTTCTTTTCCCTTACCTTCTTCCTTTCATTATATTTTTTTCCTATAGCTTAAACTTCTACTATACCTATCCTCTATCCTTTTCTTTTCTTTTTGAAAGGATTTTTTTTTTTCTATTCATAGTGCGGCTTAAATAGCAAAATCAACCCCCCAAAATCCGGCGAGCATACCGGGCTTGCCACCGTGCCAACTCGCTACAGCGGCCCTGCACTCTCAGCGTGGATCATAACAGCTATACTGGTTAAGAAAAGTATACACTGCAGAGGAACACCGCAAGGAGGCGTTCTATCTCCACTGCTTTGGATACTGGTAGTCAACAAAATTCTCACATACTTCGATGGCAAGGCCCCAAGATTAATAGCCTATGCCTAACCACCCATCTTACATGGTACCAACCTAATACTCAAATCACATACTAAATATCTAGGAGGAGTTGTGGACAACAAGCTGCACTGGAAGCTCAATGTTGAAGAGAGGGTGAAGAAGGCCACTAGCGCTTTATATGCATGTAAAATGATGCTTGGAAGCACATGGGGCCTATCACCTTCACTAATGCAACGGTGGTACACAGCTATAGTTAGGCCCATATAACTAATGTATGGTATCCTGGTATGGTGAACATACGTCAAGCCCATGGAGAAAGTTCAGAGACTCGCAGCGCTATGTACGACGGGGGCAATTAGAACCACTCCTACGGCAGCTCTTGAAGCTATCCTCAACCTACCTCCGATTGACCTCTATGCAGAGAATCGGGCGGCAAAATCCGCATTAAGACTACGAGTAACAGGACAACTTACTTGCAGATCCTTCGGACACAGTTCTATAGGCCGGGATTCTATGGTCGCTTCAGACTATATGATTCCGACAATGTACCATGGAAAAAGGATTAAAACTGTTTTAAGAAAGGAAGGCTGGCGCGAGGGCATGAAACCAATGCGCAAAACTTTCAATATATACACAGATGGCTCGAAAATGTCAGCTGGTGTTGGGACTGGTGTTTACTGTGCTGAACTCAACATCAGCAAGCCTTTTAAACTTCCTGATTACTGTAGCATATTCCAAGCAGAAGTATTTGCTGCCAGAAAGGCAGCGGAGCTAGCTTGCGTAGATGAAACAGAGAACTGCATAATAAACATATATATAGACAGTCAAGCGGCCATAAAAGCACTAACATCGCACTGGTCATCATCCAAGAATGTCCTTCAGTGTAGAGTAGCGATGGACAAACTGGCTACCAAGCGTAAGCTATGTATCTATTGGGTACCGAGTCACAAGGGCATAGTGGGAAACGAAACAGTAGATGATATTGCAAAAAATGGAACTAGTCTGCCAGAGGATCAAATCAGCGAAGTACTGATGCCTCTGCAGGAAATCAATAGATATCTGAAAGAAAGCATGTGGAGAAGGGCGAATGCAAGGTGGACAATTTTAACTACCTGCAGAATTGGAGGGACACATACAAAATGTTATATCGTTCGATCGAAAGAACTGCAGAACATTAGTGGGTGTTCTAACTGGTCACTGTATGGTGGCAGCTCACGCGTTTAAGCTAAAACTGACTGTCAGTGATGAATGCAGGAAATGTCTAGAAGAGGAAAGGGAGACTCTGGAACATCTCCTCAGCTTCTGTCCCGCTCTCTCGGGAACTCGTTTGAAGTACTTAGGAGCTTTAACGTTTGGGGGACTAGGAAAAGTCGCCGGGCTTAGTGTGATTTCTCTTATAAATGATGTATACGGATGTAAATTAAAACGGATGCTCCGTCATATATCTAATAGTTTTAGGTTGAACACAATTGTCAGCAATGTTGAACTTCGACTCAAAACTTCCTAAGTCGTCGGGGAGCATTATTTTTGTTACAGCGGCATTTCTCGGCTCTCTTTGTATACATGTTTTGGCAACAAAGAATTTCAGCCGTCCAACGCATTTATGTTAAAAACATAGAAATGGGGGAATACACACAAAACAAGTGAGTAAGTTTCAGTCGGGCAAGCCGACTTATATATACCCTACATCTACTGGGCCATATTGGATCCGCCATCTTGAATTTTGAAAATGCGACATCAAATTCGAAATCAGCGACCCAAAAACCCCCTATACAAAATTTCATACTGTTTTGATAAAATCTTAAAATTTCGGACGCCATATTGATTCCGCCATCTTGAATTTTTAAATTACGGCATCAAATTCGAAATCAGCGACCCCGAAAACCCCACAATACAACATTTCATACTGTTTTAATGAAATCTTAAAATTTCGGTAAAAACACGATTTTCACTTATATGGGAAGTCGACCGATTTCGCCCATTTGCAATACCAACTCCTTCTAGGGCCTAAAAACGATAAATCCAAAATTTGGGATCCCTAGCTTTCTTCTAGCTCCTGCAATCGTGTTTACAGGAAACGAGGACGGACAGACGGATAGGGCTAAATCAACTCAGGAGGTGACGCTGATCAAGAATATATATACTTTTCCTTACCGGACACTTCTCCTTCTTGGTGTTACAAACATCAGACCAAAGTGAATATACCCATACCTCATGAGGTGTATTTATTTATTTATTTATTTATTTATTTATTTATTTATTTATTTATTTATTTATTTATTTATTTATTTATTTATTTATTTATTTATTTATTTATTTATTTATTTATTTTTTTATTTATTTATTTATTTATTTATTTATTTACGCTTATTACAAGCTTATATAACTACTTATAGATATAACAGTGGTGATCTAATATAAACTTAAAAAACTAAATATAAATATAATGGTGATTGGGATTTGGATTAGAGAGATTAAGAGATTGATTTTCTAAGGGTATATTTGTTTAAATGGAAATCAAAGCAATTGGACATATTATTAACCATGTGAAGCATTCTGGACATTGGTTCATTATAGCCATAATCAGTGCGGTGGAAGGTAATATTAAATAAAGGTACAGATCTAAGGTTACGTGGGTTAGTATGAAGGGAGATCAACTGGAGTAACGCGGGACAGTCCTGATAGAAGTTGATGGATAAAGAGTATATCGGCAGTTTGTCGACGAGTTTCCAGGGCTGGTAAATTTATTAATTTTAAGCGATCAACATAAGGGGGCAAGTGGAAACGGTCGTCCCAGGGAAGACCGCGTTGGGCAAAACGAATGAATCTGCGCTGTATAGCCTCAATTCTCATGGAGTGAGTAGGTCTAAAAGGAGACCAAACTTGGCTAGCGTATTCAAGTATTGGTCTAACAAAGGTAAAGTAAAGTGATTTCGTAACATATGGATTAGTGAATTCCTTGGACCAATGCTTAACAAAACCCAAGGCAGAATTTGCTCTTTTTACTATATTATCAATATGGGAGCGAAAATTAAGTTCTTCGTCACAGATAACGCCCAAGTCACTCAATTCTGTCACTAGTGGTACAGGCTCGTTGCAAAGTAGGTACGTTCTGGGAGGTGGAGGAAGACGTTTACGGGAATATGTTATAGATTGGCACTTAGGAAATTTTTCGTACACCAAGTTGAAAACCTATTTAAATCAGATTGTAATGGCGGAGAAGCTGAAGTAGTTGATATAGTTCTAGAGATTTTCATGTCGTCAGCATAGACTGATAAATGAGAATTTCTGATGACATAATCCACATCGTTTATTGTCAGGACGAATATTAAAGGACCGAGATGGCTACCTTGGGGGACACCAGATGTAGCGATAAAGGGATCGGATATAGAAGATCTGAAAGTAACCATATATTTTCGTTCTTCAAGATAAGATTTGATCCACATGATAAAACTTGGTTGGAAGCCATAGGCTTTAAGTTTAAGATAGATAATTTCATGCGAAATTAAATCGAAAGCCTTGCTGAAATCGGTAGCAATTACATCGACTTCTTTACCGTCTTCTAAAGCACGAAGAGTTCTAGAAACGAATTCCGTTAGGTTTGTGGTGGTCGATCTTCCTTTCAGAAATCCGTGCTGAGCCGGGGAGACAATAGTTTTGCAATGGAAGAACATAGTATCATAAATAATGCTTTCGAATAATTTAGGTATACAAGAGAGTTTAGCTATAGGTCGATAATTTAGAATGTCATTCTTGCATCCTTTCTTGTGAAGAGGAGTAATGTAAGAATTCTTCCACATTGTAGGGAAAACTCCTTGTGCGACAGAAGACTGAAAGAGAGCGGTGAGGGGAGCTGCCAGGGCATCGGAACATTTCTTCAAGACAATTGGCGGAAGGCCATCAGGGCCAGGAGAGTATTCATTCTTAAGTTTTTCTATCTTTTCTTCTACCGATGTAATTGATATGTTAGCCGAATACATTGAAGTTTGAGAACATGTGGACATATAAGAAAAATAATCAGTATCAGGTACTGAATTATGGCAGGCGAATGACTGGCTAAAGAATTTAGCAAACATGTTTGCAATTGATTTAGGGTAGGCTGAGGATATATCAGAAAGTTTTAGTGTGGACGGGAAACCATCTGATTTTCTCTTAGTATTGATAAAGTTGTAGAAACGCTTAGGGTCCGAAATTAAACAAGATTACATTTTTCGTAGGTAATCGAGATATAGAGACTCGCAGAGATCAGAAAAACTGGTATAGACGCCTTGGTAGTTGGAAAAGTCAGAGTCAGACCGAGATTTTAGATATACAAGCCATAATTTGTTTCTTGTATTACGCAGTGAGCGCAATTCTTTGTTATACCAGGGTGGGGATGACGAATAACTTCTATTTGGAACAAATGGCACACAGTTTGCAAAACACTTATAGATTTCGCTGTAGAAAAATTCAAGAGCATGATTGATATTATTGCGGCTAATATCAATAATATGGTTAAAATTTATGTTGCGAAGCAAATTGTTCAGTATTTCGAAATCAGTCTTACGAAAATTAAAACTGAATGTGAGTTCGGTCGGTACCTTTTCGGAATCGTTATCGTAGGAAAATACAAGAGATAGGGGTGGATGATAACGGTCTAAAGTAGATATTAGGTGACTGCTTTCTGAAACTATGCAGTTGTCAACGTTAGAAGAAAAAACCAGATCGAGTAATCTGTCTAGGTTGTTAGTGGTTCCGTTAAGTTGGAAGAATCCAGAGTCAGACAGACAGTCAGTAAAGAGGATTTCTTTACTTGAAGGTGGATTTTCAGCGAGGAAATGCGTATCATCATCAGATGGTGCCCATTGAAGATTAGGCAGGTTGAAATCGCCCAAAATTACGATAGTATCGCATGGGTTTACGTTATCTGAGATAGAGTCGATAGCATCTATGGCCAATTGATAACCGTGTATTGGTTGTGAGGGACGAATGTAGCAGCAAAAAATATATAGGTATCGTTTTGAGACAGCTATTTTGGCACAAACAAACTCAAAATCTGTAGTGTTCGACGATTTTACTAAAGTAGGGTCATAATGATTATTTATTGCTAGAAGAACTCCACGACCGTGTGAATTTACATCTTTGTCCCGACCATCGTCGCGAAACACTACAAAGTCGGATGCAAATAATTCTGCATCTTTATAGTCAGATGAAAGATTTGTTTCAGTGAGAGCAAAAATATCATAGGGAAGCTTTTGTGAATTGAGAAATACGGATGCAATTTTGGTTCGAAGGCCTCTTACATTTTGATAATATAAGGATACAAATTGGGGAGCAGGTCTATCAAGATTTATAGAGGGAGAATGAAGGATAGGAGCAATAATAGTTTTTCAAGTGAGAGCGCGATTTTTGAAGATGCGAAATACGTTTGGAGCTTATATGCGAGGCGAATGTTGTTAGGTCATTTGTAACTTCTTGGGGTGAGATATTTAAACTTTCATGAAATCGAGTAAATAATTGACTCAATTCAAGCGGATTTGTGGGAAGGCCTTCTGAATGAATTGAGACCATGACGCTAGTTTTAGTAATACCATCAACACAGGTGGTATCTGAATTATTATGTAGGTAGGCAAGATATAGACGGACGTTATTATATATTCTACGATCCCTTAATCGAGATAATACATAGCGGCTATCATCACTGTGCTCGACTAGCTGTTTAGTTAATTTAACAGTGGGAGGGAGAAGAGGATCTAAAAAAGTTGGGGGTGTGTCAGACGAAATTTGAGACTTCGACTTTGATGGGGATGGTGTAGGGTTGAGGACATGGGAACGAATAAAATTTGGATATGCAGATGTGCATGGGGGAGTGGTAGCGGTAGTTGCTTGAGCCGAGGGAGCAATAGGATCCGGTTCAAGATTGAATGATACTCTACCACGTTTAGGATTGGAAGAAGTCTGATTGGATGAAGTTAGTTTTTCTTTAGTAACATAGTTTCGAAGAAAATTATTACAGATAGAGGAGGATGCCAATGTATTAGAAGTAGAGGGGAAGATGGACATTTGGTCTGCACTGGTACTGGATAAAGTCGAAATTTTTTTGGTAGGTTTTTTATTATTTTTGGTAGGTTTTTTGTTATTTTTGGGGTTTTGAAGAAAATTTTTATAATTTGAAGATGACGTAGAGGGAAAAGAAGACATTTGAGCTGAAGATGAAAATTTGGAATAAAATGCTTTTCAGTGTTGGCTCTGGCAAATGTGCTTCACGGTCTTTAATCATCTGGTACAGATTTTCCTTCATGTACTCAAATACAAAGTATAATGTGTCGTTTTCGCGTATCACTTCTTTTAGTTTAACGATATTTGGATGTGAAAGTTTCTTAAGGGACTGAAAAAAAAATGCAATATGTATTAGTAGGCTGTACGTTAAAGTAAATAATATAAATCCGAAAAGAGTCATAAATGACTCTATTTTTCTGAGCTATTACCCTCAAAATTAATACTAAAAAGAGTCTGGAAGGAGCGTGTTTTCCAATGACGCTGTCCCCTCTTTATGACTTCAATTATGAGAAATAAAATACTCTTTTATGACTCTTATTTAAGTAACAAAAGACTGAATTTTTTGCTAAGAGTAAATTAACCATTTTTAAATAACTATATCGTTTGAAATTTTTTTGGAATTTAAAAATTGTTTCATATAAACGGCAGTGTCTTTCTTTAAAGAAATTTTTTCTTTTTTGCCCTACATAAAGTCCCCCGAGGTATCCCAAATACTCAAACCACCGAGGCTTTATCAACAGCCATAACCGACAGCAGGAAACCATTCGCCGACGCTTGTATGCCAAGAACTTCGGCTATTTATCGTCGTCGTCTACCATCGTCGCATCAAAGTATACCATTTGTGCTTTACGAAGGCACCCCCAAACTACAGCATCCGAATATATCCCACCAACGCAGCAGTCGCTTATCCATCTACTTATACTTATATCTATATATATCTATCAGCTAACTAGTGTGTAAGGAAAAGAAATCTGAATAAATACATATATATACTATCCATATACCCGTATATCGCATTCTTTTCCTGCCGAAGGTAATTGGTCCTTCGGCGAATTCTGGATAACCGTGAGTCATACCTCAGCCTTCGGCAAAACCAAACAAAGATGGCTTCAAAAGAAGACGACATCACACTAGGGACCTTGTACGTCTATGCGTGGCTTCGGCCAGCCAGTCTAACCTAACCTAACCTGTGTGGGTGTCTTTAGGCTGTGCGAACAATCGCCCAACGAACAATCGCCCAAAAACAAAAAATGAGCAATCGCCCTAAAATTTTGGGCCATTCTTCATAATGAATAAAAGCCCAAAAAGTTCGAAAATCGCTAAAATATCAACTAAAATCGTATGTGACTGAACCAGTATTTTATTTTTCTGGATGTATTTTCCCAGTATTTGTGCAAATATTTGCCTAATCTGATCGTAGCTTTAGAGAATGGATTTGACGAATTTAAAAAAATTTCCATTCTTGGAAATTATTTTCCTAAAACACCATTGTATGCTTCTACTTCAGATGTAGTTCTTGAATATTTTTTGAAAACAGAGAAATTAGCTGGCCCAATCTGTAAATTATGTAAAGCTAAGGTCAGATTAGGCAAATATTTGCTGAAATACTTGGAAAATACATTCAGAAAAATAAAATACTGGTTCAGTCACATACGATTTTAGTTGATTTTAGAAATATCTGAGTGTATTTGGGCAAATATTTGCAGAATCTGACCTTAGCTTAAAGCAAAAATACGGAACTAATATTAAACTTTTGTGATTTAAAATTCTAATTACAACGATGCTACAACTACAACGAAACAGTTGGTGTTATTTTAATTTTGTTGTTGTAGTGGTGTAATCTTTAGTGTAGTAATGTGTTGGAAAAAAGCGCCAAAGGCGAAAAATTTTACCCGAAAATCGCGCGATTTTTGGTTAAAATTTTTCAAGTTTAAAAGGATGTGTGTTTAGCTATTACAAAAAACATCTTTGTACATCTTTTTTGGTGTGTCGTTAATATGAAAATTTGTATAAAAAAATCTCGCGATTTTATAATACTTTTGTTGTTGTAATTTTCGTGTTGATTTATGAATGAACATTTTTGTAGTGTATCCACTCCTATTTTTGTGTCAGAAGCTGGGTTTCAACAAAATCAAAAAAGGAACAACCGCCCAAAAAATATTTTTGGGCGATTTTTCATTTTTTGATTTTTGGGCGATTGTTCATTATGAACAATTGCCCAAAAAAAAAATTAAAAAATTCGGTTTTTCCGTAACCCTTATAGTTTTTGAATAAATAAAAGAAATTTGCAGTATTTGACGAAAACCGTATTTCCCATTTCTCCCAAGACCCCAACTGAAACAATAGAAGCCTTCAAATCGGATTCTACTTTTAAAAGTTTTGGACTTTCTCTTCATACCGGAGCAGATCGATTACAATTTTTCAATATTTGCCACACAGAAAAGGACTTTTCCTATTGCGTCTTCAGTTCACAGAAAATAATTGGTCTCATTAAAGAAAATATTCCAATAATGGCCAATAGGAAGATACTTATCGATGGCACATTTTCTATTGTACCGCTTGGATCCTTCAAGCAACTCCTAATAATCCACATCGAGTATTTTGAGAAGGTAAAATGGTTATTGAATATTTTTTTTTAGTCCGTTTCCAATTATTTTAGTATTTACAATTAGGTTTTTTCGTTCCTGTTCGTCCTTATGAATAGGAAATTGGAGAAAGCATATGAGCATTTATTTAATTATATAAACACAAGTATTTTACAACTCAACGGAGCTGTATTTATTACTGATTACGAAGCTGGATTGAGAAAGGCAATAAGGATAACATTTCCTGGGTCAAAAATGATTGGTTGCTGGTTTCATTTTTGCCAGGCTGTGAAACGACGCATTTCAATGAAAAACCATTCTTTTGCTGCATTTATAAGATCAAACAAGACAGCATCCCGTGTATATCACAAACTGTTGGCTCTTCCGCTATTACCAAGTGCTCAAATTTTTGCAAGTTTCCAGTCTATAAAAACCGAAATAGAACAATTTACCATCGTATGCAATTTGAGTCGTTTTTGAAATATTTCGAAAATCAATGGTTGATAAATGTAATTTATTTTTTTGAATTTGTTTCTACAATTTTTTTTATTATGTGATATTTTTGTTACACTACTAACGTTTTTTTAAATGTTACCAGATCGGTGTCCAAAATATATCTGTTTTTGGAACTTCAACCAGAACTACCTCTGCAATAGAAGCTTTTAATGGGGTTCTTGCCATGATAGTTCCAAAGCAAACGCATTTTTTTAAATTTGTAAGAAAGTTACAAAACGAAGAATTTGAAAAGAGTCGAGCTATGGAGTTGCTAACAAATAGTGGTGGTGCTTTAGGAAAAGCCAAACGTAAGAAATACTCAGTGTTAAGATCGGAGTTGATACTCAAAGCCGGCAATGACCTTCAGATGGGATCGATTACTGCAGCCATATTTCTTAATCGTATGGTTTTCCCTAAAAATAAAATGGTCTGTAAAATGGAGCCGGACGAAGATATTTTTAATGAAATTTTATATATCGATGAAGAAGATGCAGAAGAGTTGATTGAAGCAAATGAGGACCAACTAAATAACTCGCTATGTGTAGTTTGTTTGGATAAACTACCAAATGTTTTGTTACTGCCTTGTAAGCATTTAAAAATATGTAACGAATGCGTACTTAAGTTACAGGCTGAGTGTATTGCTGAAAATATACCAAAATTTATATGCCCAATCTGTCGTAAATTTGTAGACGATACTATACAAGTTTTTTTGTAAGAACAATTCAATAATATTATATTATTTGTAAGAATTGCAACACACTTAATTTAATGCTTTATGGCGCATATTATTTCTACACAAAACTGGAAAACTGTGATTTTAATTTTAGATTTTATCGACTTTTTAGTGCATAAAAATTATTTCAATAAACTAATTTTTAATTTGGAACGAGTACGTACAAACTGAGTTACAAACTGAGTGTTATGTTAATACAATATTTACCAAATCTTATATTACCAATTTGTACCGATTTATAAACCATATTTAACATGTTTTTTGTAAAAACAGTTCAATAATATTGTATTATTTGTAAAAATTTTTATATGTCAAATTACAAATACATACACTTATATTTATATAAATTTAATGCCTTTTAGCCTATATTATTTATACATGAAAAAAAAAACTGTTACCAAATTGGAAAAATTGTGATTTAAATTTATTTTTTTCTTGAATAAAAACTTTCTGGTTTTGAAACTTAAAATTTTCATATTTTATAATATTCCATTATGGTTTTTTACCTTTTATAGAAGTTAATGTGTTCTAATTGATTTCTCTTAAAATACATTAGTGTTTATGAAGGAGAATTTAATTTGGGAGTTATTTCACTTCAATTGGGAGTTATTTCATTGGGAGTTATTTCATTTCAATTGGGAGTTATTTCAATTCATTGGGAGTTATTTCATTGGGAATTATTTCATTGAAATATCTCCCAAAAAATTTGTGAGTTATTTCATTTTTTTGATTGGGAGTTATTTCATTTTTTTTGTGAGTTATTTCATTTCAATTGGGAGTTATTTCATTTTAATTGGGAGTTATTTCATTGGGAGTTATTTCATTTTAATTGGAAGTTATTTCATTGGGAGTTATTTCATTTTGCAAATTGGGAGTTATTTCGTGGTGCCGAACATTTATACCTTGATTATGAACCATATTTTTGGTCCGTTTAAAAAAATTGGGCACTTTACAATATTAATTCATCAAAAAGGTAGTTAATATTGAGACAGATGGATCCAAAAATTGGGCTGTAGGAGATATCGCCCAAAAACAAAAATGAAAAATCGCCCAAAAATTAAAAAGGAAAAATCACCCAAAAAAAAAAGGAAAAATCGCCCAAAAACTGAACTGAAATGAAACTTTAAAATAAAAATGAAAAATCAAACAAAAAAAGTTTTGGGCGACTATATATTTTGTTAAACTTTGTTCTTTTTCTTCTTTGTGATACCATATGTTAATCAGGTGGTGCATTTGAAAAGGTATGTTCAGAGTTTTGTTTTTTGATTCGACCCTTTTTTGACATGGGAAATGTATGGAATAGGTGTGCTGTACTCTTTGTGGGGAGTTAGCGCCGCGGGCTAAAAATGTTACCAAAAAAATCGTGCGATTTTTTGAGGTAGTGAATAGGAGTTCTGTGGTATGCTGTATGCTGTTGCGATAAGCGCCGAAGGCAAAAAATTTTACCAAAAAATCGCGCGATTTTTTGTTAAAATTTTTTAAGTTTGGATTGATGTGTGCCGTGTTTTTAACAGTTTCAATGTTGCTGAACTCTTTCCATAAGGTTGTTGCGATTTTACCTTTATAATTTTTGGGCGATTTTTTATTTTTGTTTTGGGCGATTTTTCCAAATTTTTGCGTGATTTTTCCATTTCAGTTTTTGGGTGATTTTTCCTTTTTTTTGGGTGATTTTTCCTTTTAAATTTTTGGGCGAAATTTCCTTTTTAGTTTTTGGGCGATTTTTCATTATGAAATATCGCCCAAAAACCAAAAAGGAAATTTCGCCCAAAAATTTGGAAAAACCGCCCAAAAAATTTTGTATGAAACATTTTTGGGCGATTTTTCATTTTTGTTTTTGGGCGATTTTTCATTGGGCGATATTTCCTACAGCCCAAAAATTGACCTATTCTTAAACTTTTTTCCTGCGTGCATACAATTTCCGATATGGATTCCCGAAGAAGACGACGAGGGATTTACTGAGGGCATATACAAATTCGATAAATATAGAACAAAATATTAAACCAACAAAAATATACAAAAATATGACATATATTCCAAGTTTTTCCGAAAGATTCCAACAATCGGACATTTACGACAAAGAAAAATTTCAAATCGCACACAAATCGAACAATACTCTGCGACAAATATATAGTAACACTAAGAATAAAATAGATAAAGAGGACAAATCGAATCTCATATATATAATTAATTGTAACGGAGACGGATCCAACGTATGCAATAAAGCATATGTTGGAACAACAAAAAAAAATTACGGACAAGAATCTCTTCACATAAATCGGACCACAAATTACAGAACAAACCGATGGAACAAAAAACAGCGTTAGCAGCCAACTGTAGCAGCACCGGACATTTTCCCGATCTCAAAAATGTAAAGATTTTGGAACAAGAGACGTGAGACGTTACACACTAGAAATGCTCCACATAATAAAGACACCGGCTCACAGTGATTTGTCCCATAGACAAAATTCAGAAAGTTTGATGTCATCAATTATATAAAATATGGTATTTTTGGAAAGGTAATACATTGACTAAAAAGAATATGAACTTTTTTATTTGATTAACATTTTTTTGACGTCCGTGGATTATTTTCAAATTAGGGAAATTTGATAACAAATGCTGGAACAAAAAAATGAAAAATAAAAAAGTTGTCATTAAACTTCGATGTAAAAATTTGTAAGTACCATGAAAAAAAAAGTTTTTCTAGTAAAAAACAGAAAAAAACCCAAAAAATTATGGATTGTAAAAAAAAAGTGCGTAAAAGTTAGTGAAAATTTTTTTTTTTCTTCAAAGTTCAATGTGTTTTCTTTCAGAAAAAAAAAGAAATTCACCATTTTTTACCAACTTTTTGAAAAAAATTTTATTTTGTAAATGCCTAAAATTACGATTTTATATTAAAAAAACTTTTCAAAAAGTTCATAATGTAAATAAAATGGTAAAATGTGATGAATGTATGTACTTTTATTAATATATTGATATTAATGAATGTATAGTAACTAAAAGCTCAATTGAAATATTGTTGATCCAATGTGATTCAATTTTTCTCTATTTTACTCTTCTCTCTTCTTCCTATTGACTAAGGCGGTCAATACCGAATGGTTTTGGCAATCCCAGGTTCTCCAGATTTTTCAGGATTTCTTGGGGTTTGTTACTTTACCAAGCAATGCACATGTTAAACAAATAAAAAAATAAAAAATGTGATAGAATTATTAAAATTGAGAATACAGGTAAAATTTATGGTAACAGTGAATACGTCACTTCGACAAAAGTACACTATCAAGTACACCAATCCGTGAATACCCCTAATAGTAGAATATACATAATATAATAAAGTATTTCAATAGTTATAATATTAAATTTATTAAAAAGATTTGTTAATGTTTTTGCATTAATGTACCTGCTAAACTACAACTGCTAGCCAAAAACGGTTACCAAATTTGAAATCAGCTAATCAAGAACCACTAGAATCCGTTATTAAAGCTAAGAAACCTTTTTCGAAATATAATTGTAGAGTTGTATTATATGCATAATAATTAAATAAGAAAATCTAGCATACAATTCTGGATTTATTCAAAAACTATAAGGGTTACGGAAAAACCGTATTTTTTCATTTTTTTTTTTGGGCAATTGTTCATAATGAACAATCGCCCAAAAATCAAAAAAGGAACAACCGCCCAAAAAATATTTTTGGGCGATTTTTCTTTTTTAATTATTATGCATATAATACAACTCTACAATTATATTTCGAAAAAGGTTTCTTAGCTTTAATAACGGATTCTAGTGGTTCTTGATTAGCTGATTTCAAATTTGGTAACCGTTTTTGGCTAGCAGTTGTAGTTTAGCAGGTACATTAATGCAAAAACATTAACAAATCTTTTTAATAAATTTAATATTATATAAATATTTCAAAAGCCCTGTGCTTTAAATGAAATCTATGGTAGTTATAAACAGCGAGTAACTTTAAAGTATTTGGCGCTTTTTGGCTATGCCGAAGTCGCTGCTTCGGGAGAACTCCTAGTGAGTTAAACGCCCTCTATCTTTAAAAAATGCAAGTATCTTAATTCTAATTCAATTCAAAAATTCACAATGACGTTTGGCTTAAACATTGCCGCCCGCCTTGCAGCATCACTGCAAAATTTCTCTTAATCCTACGTAAATCTAAAATAGAAAATAATGAGAACGTTGCATTCATAATTGGTACTAGTGCATATATAAAAATTAATAAAATTCATATTTTAATTCATTTTAATTCATTTTTTAATTCCAAAGCGTCAATTCCAAATATATTCCATAGAAAATCCTAGTCCATACCCCACTCCTATCCTTACAACGCCCATGAGCCCGAAATCACACACCCAAATATAGTGTGCTGTGCAACTGGTTGCCCAATTATCCCCTGCACTAAACCTCTTTTAATAATTTTGGGGAACACATCCGCTCCCAAACAAAAATACGACGGATCCGACACATAAAACGTTTCGTCCGCCAACTGCAACTCCTCGAATTGGTCACGCACCTGTGCGCCGATCGAGTGCGACGGTGAAAACCTGCAAAAATTCGGACGGACTTCTGCGTATACATCCAAGCGCCCAAATCTACCACCCAATGTGATGGTACACCTCTCATCCGATCCTCTCCCTACAGTCTTCAACCTCAATCGATCCACCAAATACCGTGAGACCACCGACACGGGGCAGCACTGATCTATAATCAGGCGCACCTTCTCACACCTACCGTCATTGATGATCCTCACTCTTGCAGTTGGGTATATGAGCGCTATGCGCTGTGTGGCATGCCTTGGTACCAAATCAAGAGAGTGATACTCGGGTTGCCTTTGTTCAGGTCGCTGACGGTCTTGGCGACGCTGCTCCTGGCGACGATGGTCTTGGCGACGATGCTCCTGGCGACGATGGTCTTGGCGATGATCACTCCAATGACAGAGCTGACGAGACGTTTCGTATTGGTCGAGAACCGATAGTCGTGGTCGAGCTCCCGAACGACGATTGTACTCGAGGTCAGACGATCTAGGTCGGACTCCCGAGCTTCTGTGATGATTTCCGAGGTCAGACGATCTAGGTCGGACTCCCGGACGCTGCGAGTTTCTCTCGAGGTCAGACGGTCTAGGTCGCACTCCCGAGTTATTGTGATATTTTCCGAGGTCAGACGATCTAGGTCGGACTCCCGGACGCTGTTGTTTCCTCTCGAGGTCAGACGATCTAGGTCGGACTCCCGATTGGTTGCGTGAGTTTTGACGTGGTCGAGCGCCAGTGTTGCTATACCGAGCCCTCAGTGAATCGATAATTTCCCGGGCATCCATTTGAGGCTTTCCGTCACTCTGCAAAACTGGTCGTAATCGACGAGCTTGTTCCCTCGGTGGGGCGATTCCCTCTAAATCGTTGCCCATTTCACTTCCCAGAACAGCATTAGCTTCCGATAAAGACGGGGTACGCGATGATTGCTGCGGCACTTCGATGACCGTTTCTGCTGACGAGCTCATGTCGTCTCGATATTCCTCCTCTGTTGACTCCTCTTCCGACACAGTGTCGCCAAACTGACGAGGGCCTTGCTGAGATGCTTTTGTGACCGGTTTGTCCACGTCTTCATCATGCAGCATACTATGGTGCTTCTCCTGGCAATACTTACACCTCACCTCACTATTGCAACCAACGAGTACATGGCTCCTCGATAAGCAGTTAGAGCAATACTTATGCGTTAGCACCTCACGCAGTCGAAATTCCACCGTCATGTTGCGAAACAGAGAACAAAACTGCATAGCGTGTCCGAGATGGCACACCGGACATTCGAATTTGGGTTTGGCGCGTTGTTCCGCCTTGACCCTAAAGCGTGGCATATCGTAGTTATTGGCTGAAAATGGGGTTACAAGGTACGGTTTTTATTTTAACAACTCGGAAGGACAATCAATTTAACAATAGGCCGCGTAATTGACCCCCTTTGGGTTCGTACATCGGCCACCCGGACTCTTTTGTCTTCTCCTGCATAAACTCTCGTTATCCTACCAAGTCGCCATTCATTTGGAGGTAAATTCTCCTCTCTCACTACAACCAAATCATCAATTTCCAAATCTCTTTGGGGAAATTTCCATTTATACCGTCTTTGAAGCTGAGATAAATATTCAGACTTCCATCGTTCACAAAACAACTGATGCATAGCTTTAATCTTTTGCCATCTGTTTACAATGGACATTGGGTTATCAGTAACTTCTGGCTCTGCAATGCCTATTAACGGACTACCGATTAAAAAATGACCTGGAGTTAAAGGGGTTAACATGTCAGGATTTTCTGACATTGCACTAATTGGCCTCGAATTTAGGCATGCTTCAATGCGCGATAACAATGTGGTGAACTCCTCAAATGTAAATTTCATTGCTCCTGCTACCTTCCGCAAATGCGTTTTGAAACTTTTGACTCCTGATTCCCACAGTCCTCCCATATGGGGAGCTCCAGCAGGATTAAAATGCCAAACAATTCCCTGATACAGTTGACTGTCGACCACTACATTTCGCGCAGAACTCAAAAATTCACGAAATTCTCGTTTAATAATTTTGGACGCTCCTACAAAATTAGTTCCATTATCTGAATATAAATCTCCTGGACAACCGCGACGAGACACAAACCGAGCAAAGGCAGCTAAAAACGTAACCGAAGATAGGTCACTTGTGACTTCTAAATGTATTGCCTTCGTAGAAAAACACACGAAAAGACACACATAGCCTTTGGTTATGAGGCACGCACGACCAGTATAATTTTTTATATCATAAGGACCAGCGAAATCGATACCAGTTGTCGCGAACGGTCGCGAAAACTCAGTGCGAGCTGCAGGTAGGGCTGCCATAAGCTGGGAATGTTCCTTTTTCCGATTTATTACACATACCTTACAATTGTGTATAACGGTTTTTACTAGATTTTTTGCGCGTATAATGAAGAATTCCATCTGTAATAACCGTAATACCAGATTATTACCACCATGCAATGAAATATCATGGGTGAATTGGACCATAAGTCGTGAAAATTGACAATTGTATGGTAAAATAGCAGGATGTTTCTCTTTATATGAAAGAGATGGCGCTAATGCCAATCGCCCACCAAGCCGCATTACGCCCTGTTTATCCAAGAAAGGGTTCAATGTCAAAATCGAGCTTTTATTGCTTAGGGGTTTCTTTTCGGAAATCTCACGATATTCATTTGGAAAATGTACCTTTTGAGATAACCCGACAAGCCTATTTTTCACATGGTCAAGTTCTTCTTTCGTTAGCTGCGCTGACTGAACCCGGTCCTGGTTGCTATACTTGGGACAGACGCGATAGTAAAATCTAAACACTAATGCCAATATACGCAATGCTCGTGGAAGTGATGAAAATCGATCTAAAATATCTTCAAATTGGTTGAAGTATGCAAAATGGGTTTTAATCGGCCTGCTTTCTAGCGACGTTGCAAATTCTCCATTACCAGAAGTCTGCGGCCATTCCCCTTTATTTTTGCAGAGCCATAGGGGCCCTTTCCACCACAATTGGTTGTGAATCAAATTCTGCGCAGAAACACCTCGGCTACCTAAATCAGCAGGGTTATCTCCAGAATCGACGTGATACCAATTTGTGTTGCCTACCTTATCTAAAATTTTTGATACGCGATTTGCTACAAAGGTAGTCCAAGCGCAAGGGGGTTTTTTCAGCCAAGCCAAAACAATTGTCGAATCTGTCCAAAAGTATACCGTATATTGTTCCACATTCAATTGAGGTACCACGGACTCAACCAGGTCTGCAGCTAAAACCGCTCCACATAGTTCCAATCTAGGAAGCGAAACTGTTTTTACAGGGGCGACCTTAGTTTTTGCAGTCAACAAGCGGGTGAAAACACGAGAATCTGATGCCTCAACGCGAACGTAAATTGCTGCTGCATAGGCCTTTTCCGATGCATCACAAAAGGTGTGGAATTCAATTTTCCTATATGGAGAGAAATACACCCACCTATCAATTTTGATATCATTTATGAAATGAATTCCCAGCGTCTTTACCATACTGGTGTCTTCTAGTTCCAAAAAATCCTCATTAAGTAAATGCTCCTTGGGAATATCTGAAATTATATCCTTGCAATTTGAAGTCCATTTACGTAGAGGGAAACCCGCGGAATTTAATGCCGAAATGAGTTCGTTCCGCGTCTCTATTGCCGTTTCCACTTCATGTGCGCCTGCTAATGCATCATCCACGTACATAAAATCCTTTAACACTGCGGCTGCCAGCGGCATTGTGTCCTGAACGTCGTTTGCTAGCTGTAATATGGTTCTAATTGCAAGGAACGGGGCACAATTAAGTCCGAATGTGACCCTATTCAGCTCAAAATCTTCTATGTCTGACTCAAGTGAAGTTCGAAACAAAATCCTCTGATAAGGAGTGTGTTTAGAGTCTACAAGGATTTGCCTATACATTTTCTCGATGTCAGCATTGAAAACGTACTTAAATAATCTCCATTTCAAAATCAAAAGAGTCAAATCTGTTTGCAACACTGGGCCTGTATACAAAACATCATTTAAACTAACACCATTTGATGTGAGAAATGACGCATTGAACACAATTCGCAGTTTTGTTTAAGTACTTTCCTCTTTTATTACCGAATGATGGGGTAAATAATAATGGGCAGGTGACCCTTCGAATCTTGGAGCTGGCACTCTATTCATGTGGCCCAATTCAAAATAATCCTTGAGAACTTGATCGTATTGAATTTTAAATTCCGGACGCCTACAAAGTGATGTTTCGTTTCTATTAAATTGTTTGCTTGCTGCCAGACGCGACTGACCAAGACTTATTTCCTGAGGGAACTCCTTCTTAAAAGGCAAAGTTACTACATATCGACCATCGCTATTACGGCGTGTAGTTTCTACAAAGTTACTTTCACATAAACTATCTTCATGTGACCAAAAATTCTTCTTTGGAATTTCCTCTAAATCCCAGAATTGTGTTAGCTGCTGAGACAATGCCACCTCACTATGAAAAGCAACATAAGTAGTAAAAGTTGATATCTCAGGTTGTGGAAGAGGGCCTGATAATATCCATCCGAACACGGTTTCTTGAGCGATGAGAGATCCTAGTATTTGATGACGTATACCTCCCATCAGAATGATAGGATAAAGGTCAGCTCCTATCAATAAGTCAATTTGTCCACTTCTATGGAAATTGACATCTGCTAATTGGAGATCCGGCAAATCTCGAATAGAAGTTGCATCAATAGAATGTGATGGCACATTCCCGGTTAATTGTGGCAGGATGAGACCCTTTACCTCTATCCTCAAATTTGAATCTATTCGAGATCCTATTACAAAGCTGCATGCCTTTTGAACATGTGCCGAAACAACTTTGTTTAAACCAGAAACTTGAGCATTTATATTCTCAGTCGGAAGTTTCAGTAAGCGTTGCAGTCTCTCAGAAATAAAGGTGCATTCCGAGCCCGAATCGATAAGCGCTCTGGCTGAATACACCGTATCCAAATGACAAATAGTCACCATAGCGGTTCCTAGTAGCACATTTTTCTTATTCATCGCAAAGCAAGCTTGTACATTAATATTTTCTGAAGGACTTGAGGTTATTTGAGTTGATAGTGCTCGATGGTCTGACTTAGGGGACTGAGGGGGTTTTGCTGTTCCAGCCTGATTAGCAGGTGGATTTACAAATTCCCTATGTAAAAGAGTATTATGGCGCCTCTTACAGGTCGCACAGCTAAATTGGCTTTTACAGTCCTTCACATGATGTGAATATCCTAAACAATTTATACAGAACTGATGTTTACGCACTGCTGCTAACCTTCCGTTTATGCTCATGCCCAGAAATGTAGGACAGTTTCTAATGGAATGCTGTAATGTTGGACATAGTTTACAATTAGGACCAACAGTCGTATGGTGGGATTGCACTTTTTTATTTGAAAATGCATGTTGAGGTGGTGAAAATGATTTGTTCCTCTCAGATTTGTTTGATACTGATCGGAGATCTGAAATTGTTTCCAAAGTTTGGAATCTATTTGTTAGGAAAATGTCCAAATATTTCCACTTTGGAATCTCAAACTTATTGTTTATGCTTTGCTCCCATAAGGAAAGCGTAGCTTCAGGCAATCGAGTTGAGCATAAGTAGGTAAAAATTGCATCCCAATTCCTGACATCGATGTCAAATAATTGTAATGTTGAAATGCAATTATTTATGTCACGTTGTAATTTTTTCAAAGAGGCGCCCGATTCGCAATTAATAGCCGGTAAGTTGAAAAGTACTTTTAATTGGCTGTTGACCAGAATACGTTTATTTTCGTACCGGTCCGAAAGATTGTTCCATGCCTGCGCGAACCCGTCGTTAGTCAAAGGAGATTTTTTTACAATATCTTTTGCTTCCCCTCTTGTCTTCTGATTTAAATAAAAAAGTTTCTCGACCGGTGTAAGACGCGAGTTGGTAATATAAATGGCAGAGAATAAGTCACGGAACGATGGCCATGTCGCATAATCACCATAAAATACTTCAGTATCACAAGGAGACAAGCGTATATGGTGTCCAGGTGTATTATCGACTATTGCCTCAGCGCCTTGAATATTTGGAGTACTTTGGGCTGAAGTATGGTGCGCCGTTAAATTATGCGCGAATTCACCCATTTGTGCCGCTGTCGCAATGTACGCATTGTAACAAGTTTTAAATTTTAATTTTATTATGTCGATCGCGCCCTTATTTTCGCCACAAGTCTTCATCACTGCTTTCAGACCTATGTCGTACGCCTGCTTCAACTGCACCCATTGGGACTTTAATTCTTCGCGCTGCACTTCCATAGAAAATATGCTGTGATCTTCCTGTCCCGTTTCGTTGAAGTCCCGCTCGAATTCTAAAAGGGCATCCGCTAAATTCACGAACTCTTCCACCGCGGTCATTTTGTACAATATTTGTAATTTATTTATTTAAAAGTTATTAAAAAAAAATATGAGCGAGCACAAGGGATATTAAAATTTAATTTGTAAATTGGCCTAGTTACCAAAACCGCTCTGCAATTAAGAAATTCCTAAAAAAATTGTAATAAACACCAAAATATTTCGTTCTTATACGAACACCTTTTATTTTTAAAAAAAATATTTACAAAAATATCAAACAAATTCGCAAATGTGGACTGTAGGGTATTAAAATATACGGCAATGTTTAAATATTTGATTTAAACAAATAAAAAGTGCCGATAATATAACTTTGTGAAAAATTTTATATGTATAAGTCAGATAGGCCGACTGTAGGTTTTTAGCTTTTGTACATAAAAGCAGCTGTTTGAAGCTTACCAACAAATTTCCGTCTTGTTGTTGTTGTTGTTTGTTTCGTCACTATCTCCTTTGCTTTCACTATTGTTCTGCTTCTCTGCTTCACTTTTAATGTAATTCACTTTTATAATTTACTCTACTTTAACACTTTTTCAAATAAATAAAATATAAAATTCACACTTTCACTTTATCTTTAGTTTATTCAATATTTTGCTCTCTTTTTGTGCCTTCTATATATGTATGTATTTTTCGTATTTTGACACTTTTTTTTTAGATTTTGATTTCTGTTGGAGCTTTTTTTTCCTTTCCTTTTTTTTTTTAAATTTTATCACTTTACTTTTCACTTCACTATTAGAAATTATATTATATTTTTATTTAAATTAAAACACTGAATTTAATTTTTTATTGCAAAACAAAAACGCGAGTCCGCCGTCGGAAAAAAGAAGCAAGGCTATTAGTAAGCCGAAGCAGAAACTCGCTAGAGCCAATTCGTTGCCAATGCTGGAAATTTCGCGAGCGCCAATTCGCTTCAAGGGATTCAAGCTATGCTTAGAATTTGTGACTTTATTTGTATATGTGCGTGGGAGGAATTGGTCGAATTTAACGAAGATGATTTGGTGTAGCGGGAGAGTGAATTTAAATTGAATTGAGCGAAATTTCGTTCGTTTTCTTTTCCTATCTATTTCTTGTATTTTATTTAACTTAAATTAAGTTCAATGCACTTTTATACATAAGGTACCAAATAATTATAGAATGCAACTTACTTTGATGATAATGACGTTCAAATTTATTTGCTGCTACAGCTGTTGGTGTTGATTTATTTGCTGCTACAGCTGTTGATGATGAAGATAAAGGGGGAGATGGCGAATATGTCGTCGTCTCTGCTTTCAACACTTTAAATTTTCCGAATCCTGGATCGATGGACCAATAAATATTTCAAAAGCCCTGTGCTTTAAATGAAATTTAAGTCGAGAAGGTTCGTTAGTCTCCGTAATGAAAATTGTGTTGAATTTGAAAAGAAAAGATGATGTTTTCCAAAACGTTATAATATATATATATTTCCTAAAATTGTTCTCGTACAAATTTGTCGACGATCTTACCTATGGTAGTTATAAACAGCGAGTAACTTTAAAGTATTTGGCGCTTTTTGGCTATGCCGAAGTCGCTGCTTCGGGAGAACTCCTAGTGAGTTAAACGCCCTCTATCTTTAAAAAATGCAAGTATCTTAATTCTAATTCAATTCAAAAATTCACAATGACGTTTGGCTTAGACATTATAACTATTGAAAAGATCAATACATTTTTATAATCTTGAATGCTTTGTTATCGCGCTATTTTTAACTAAACTTTATTTAAACTAACTAAAATCAAAAATCCCCACGCGATAATTAAATTCCCTATTTGCCCGAATAGCACAGTCGCGAAGCGTGGGATTTAAGACGACCCTCGCGGTATGGTATCCCCGGACGAACGAACAACACGAACACACGAAAACCTGATAAATAAACTTCTTTTAAAAAAACTACACCGAAACTGCCGCAATAGATATATATATAGGTATATATATAACTATATATAAAAGAAACGGAAATTTTCCCGACACAAGGAAAATAATACCGCACACAAACCCTTTTTCAAAATCAACACAAGCCGACAATCACCCAAAAGAAATTATTCGTACACCAAAAATTTAATCTTTTTAAACGCAATTGATTTGCGGGACCAGACCAACCTGTCTGAAATCCCTCGCACGATTCTTTGCAGAATCTATTCACCAGCTGGACTTCGATAAAATTCGATGTCCAGCAACAACTTGGCTCTGATGCGGGACAACACAAACAAAAAAAAGGAATAAGGAAGAGGGGGGAAAAACGGCCAAACAAATCCCAAGCAAACTACTTGGACGGAAACACTTCACCAAAATAAATCACGACCGAACACAATCTGTCCAACTCTATTCAATTCCTCAAAAACAAATCACTAAATGGCCGACTGCCACAAATAAAATAAAGCAAAATAAACACTAGCTGGCAAAACTAAACCAGCGCCCAAAAATACTCCCTTTGGACCACTTGTCCTCCAGCCACAGTCCGACGATGGCAACAGCTCCACTTCACCACTCAACAAAAAAAACACAATTTTTAAAAAAGAAAAGAAAATTATCCAACTTTTGGAAACAAATAATTTAATTAAATTTAAGAAAAAAAAGCAAAGCTTTTGCCACTCTCCTTCTACCCTGCTCAAAAAGAACTAAAAGAATTAGAATATATGAGCGCCTATGACGCTCACTTTCCATTTATCTTCCCACATACATAGAGTGCGGCTTACGCAGAAACCAGTGTCCGCAGTCGGGGCTTTACCCATACCTATATGCGAAAAATCTCTTCAGATTTTTCTAGGTGTGTTTGGCAAATTTACATATACCCCCCTGCACCCACCAAAATGAAATATACATTTTGGCGGCACTCATGTACGTATAGGCGAAAGCAAAAATGTTCTCAAATTCCTCTCCCTCAAACAGGTTCAAAAAGTACAAAAGCTTTAGTCCAGGTTTTGACAATTTACTATTGTAATGGCGAAGCTGGCAATACCCTCATCGGATCGCCGCCGCTCACTGAGCTAACTTAACGAAAGCAAAAGCGAAAGAAAGGAGAAGAAAGCAAGAGAACTTTGACAGCTCAAACAAAATATTCAGCTTTCTTCTTCCGCGCGCCGGTCGCACATCACCCGCGAGTGGCGAATTTGTTTTGCTTAGCAAATTAAGCAAAACAAATATATTAATATAAAAAAATTAACATTCAATAAAATCGTGCAGTGCGTTCTTTCGGTTAGTGCGTGTGAGATTTTGTTCCTTCGATTTTGTTCGCCCGTCGCCCCGAACAAAAGGGAAACAAAAAAACATAACAAAACAAACAATACAACAAAACAACAACAACTGTGCCGCGAATCCATGCCGACATTGTAAAGAAAAATGTATATTATACTATATTATATTATGTATATTCTACTATTAGGGGTATTCACGGATTGGTGTACTTGATAGTGTACTTTTGTCGAAGTGACGTATTCACTTTTACCATAAATTTTACCTGTATTCTCAATTTTAATAATTCTATCACATATTTTATTTTTTTATTTGTTTAACATGTGCATTGCTTGGTAAAGTAACAAACCCCAAGAAATCCTGAAAAATCTGGAGAACCTGGGATTGCCAAAACCATTCGGTATTGACCGCCTTAGTCAATAGGAAGAAGAGAGAAGAGTAAAATAGAGAAAAATTGAATCACATTGGATCAACAATATTTCAATTGAGCTTTTAGTTACTGATTAGCTGCGGAGTAGTGATTCTCAATTCACACGAGAGCGAAGGAATCCAAAAGGCGAAACAGCTTCGATGATGGTGCTCGGCTTTGCAAGAAAAATTTGAAAATATAAAATCCGAGAAAAAGAAAGACAAAATGGTTAGCAGTATCAGAAAATCTCAGTTTTTATTCGCTATTAGGTTATTACCAGTTCGGGGTCCAAAATTCGAGTGAACCAAAAAACTATATAAGACGAGAGCAACAAACGTCAACTCATCAAAAAAAGTACTAAAAACTATTGGCTCAGCGCCCTCTAGGTTTCAACTTAAATCTAACAACTTCGAAACTAAAGTAACCAGGGACGGCGTAAACATTCCGCTCCCCTTGCAGCATCACTGCGAAAAACCAGAGTAAAAAATCATACTTCAAAAAATATCACAATTCATATATAATTCAAACTTGGAACTAAAACTAACTATAGTTTGGCTTCGATGCCCTATATTCTAATTAATCATATATAAAACTTTAACTGCCACCACTAGAAAGAAAGAAAAATAAAGAAAAGATTAATTAAGGTGGCACTTAGGCCGTGCACGATCCGGACAAAATGTGGCCGAATATGGTACTTTGCGCCATCGGCTGCCCGAAACTGCCATTGATGACGCCTTTCAACATCACCTTCGGGTACACATCTACCCCCAACACCAACTGAACCGGTGACGACTCATAAAATTTGGGATCAGCCAATCTGATACCGGTAAACTGGTCCCGGATGGAAGCGTCAATCGACTGCACCGGGGTGGTTCTAACAAATCCAGGCACTACTAGTGCACTGGTCTCAACCGTCACATTCAGGTCAAACCTGGCCCTAAGCGATAGTGGGCAAATCTCGTGAGCTCCAACCCTCATAGTCTGCAGCCCGATCCGTCGAACTAGCTCCTCCGATATCTTAGACATGTCTGCGCAGGCGTCCACGAGCGCGCGCTCATAAAAAAACCGTCGATTGGCCACGATCTTCACAATCACCGTTGGCAACAGGGTAATAATGCGCTGCAGACATAAAATAGGTGCCTCCGCTTGTTCGCGCTGTCTGCTTCTAAAAAGAGATAGTCCTTGTGACCGGCTGGATCCCTCCTGCAATGCACGTTGGGACGAACGTGGTGCCATTGACCTGATAAGCCGAGATGAAAGTCGGGACGGACTGGGACAGATTGACAACTCACGTTGCTCCGAACGTCGAGACGGACGAGGTCCCATTGACGTGTCGTCGCGGTGCGAACGTCGAGACGGACGAGGTCCCATTGACGTGTCGTTGCTGCGCAAACGTCGAGACGGACGAGGTCCCATTGACGTGTCATCGTGTGGCGAACGTCGAGACGGACGAGGTCCCATTGACATGTCGTCGTTGCGCGAACGTCGAGACGGACGAGGTCCCATTGACGTGTCGCGAAACGTGGATCGTCGAGACGGACGAGGTCCCATTGACGAGTCCCGCTGCGTTGACATCGACCTCGATCGGTCACGAATCACCAGTGATTCGACCACGGACACCTCTCTGTGATAGTCACGACGCACCACCGACTGTTCTCTTCTCGGGGATCCAAAACGAACCGACCGCTCACCTCGACGCAATTCACTGCTGCGATCATGCAGCATCGTGTGATGATCTTTGCGACATACTCGACATATACCGCTGCTTCGACATTCACTACGAGTATGGTTGTGGGCCAAGCACCTCTCGCAATGGTTGTGCATCAAAACCGCTCTCAACCGCTCCTCAAAAGGCATCGCCTTAAACTCCTCGCAGAAACGCAATGGATGGTCCTGGTTACACAGCCGGCAGTACATCCGCTCAAAATTGCCCTGAGACCGTCTCTCGCGGTATTGCCTTGCATTCACCATTCTGAAACGACAACTTTAATAGAGACTCACAAAAAAAAAAAGGAACTAAAGAAGGAAAAACATGGCTGGGAACAAAATGAAAATGATAACAAAAAATAACAAATATATACTATATATTTTAACACGTTGGTAGAACCACAAGTTTCACAACTGAACGTGTTATTGTGCCACGTGCCGTTTGAATATCTGCCACACGAACCCTTTTGTCTGCTCCCGGATAAATTTTTGTTATCTTCCCTAGCCTCCATTCATTGGGCGGGAGATTTTCCTCTCGTATTACCACTACATCATCCACTTTGATGTCTCGCTGGGGATATTTCCATTTATATCTCTTGTGGAGCTCATTCAGATATTCTGTCTTCCATCGCCGGCAAAACATCTGATGCATGGCCTGTACCTTACGCCAGCGATTAACTATTGTCAATGGATTATCCATGATATCCGGCTCCACGTGAGACAATAAGGAACTACCAATTAAAAAATGACCCGGAGTCAGAGGGCAAATCTCTCCAGGATTTTCCGAAATTGGACTCAACGGGCGAGAGTTTAAACACGCCTCTACTCGGTTCAAAAGAGTGGAAAATTCTTCAAATGTATATTTCATGCCACCAGCAATCCGACGAAAATGGTATTTAAAACTTTTAACTCCAGCCTCCCATAATCCTCCCATATGGGGAGAACCAGCTGGATTAAAATGCCAAGAAATATTGCGGTGCGCATAATTATAACCTACACTTTCCTTAGAAGTTTTTAGAAAATTTTTGAAATCTTGCCTCAAAACCTTAGAGGCACCCACGAAGTTGGTACCATTATCCGAGAACATCTGCGCTGGACATCCTCGCCGAGCTACAAAACGCGCAAAAGCGGACAGAAAAGTCGGAGTTGAAAGATCACTAGCTCCTTCCAGATGAATGGCTTTAGTAGCAAAGCACACGAAAATACAAACGTAACCTTTCGTGATGAGACATGCGCGACCAGTGTAATTTTTAATGTCGAAAGGACCGGCAAAATCAACTCCAGTGTTAGTGAAAGGCCTGGACAACGTGGTGCGCTCAGGAGGCAAGGCAGCCATTATCTGAGTTCGCTCGGCTTTCTTTTGAATTACACAGGTCTTACAATTATGAATTACCGTTTTGATGAGATTCTTAGCTTTTGGTATATAAAATTGTGTCCGAAGCCTCAACATTAATTGATTTCCACCATGAAGTGATAAATCGTGAATAAATCGAACTAGTAAGCGAGAAATTTGACAATTGTATGCTAAAATTATCGGATGTCTTTCATCATACGACAAACAACACGCTGAAGCTAACCGACCACCAACGCGAAGTATGTTGTGTGTATCTATGAACGGATTTAGAGAGACAATGGTACTTTTCGAATTAATTGGTACCTTTTCCAAAAGACTATGGTATTCCACCGAAAAATTTTGTTTCTGACTAATGACAATCAGTCGCCTCTTTACCTCATTGATTTCACTATTAGAAATTTCAGAGGAACTAAAAACCTGATCCATCTTCCGAGAACGAGAAATATATCGAAACACATATGCCAATACACGTAGTGCTCGTGGTAGAGAAGAAAATCTGTCCAACAAATCTTCAAAATTAGTGAAAAACGAAAAATATGACTTAATTGGCTTTTCTTCCAACGAGGTGTGAAATTCAAAGTCGTCAACAGCCTTTGGCCATCTCGACTTATCCTCCTGCAACCACAAGGGCCCATGCCACCATAATCGATTGCCAATGAGGTTCTGTGGAGTTACCCCACGACTGACTAAATCTGCAGGATTGTCATGCGAATCGACATGAAACCAATTTTCACTGTTCAGCTTTTCTACAATATTGGACACGCGATTGGCAACAAATGTGGTCCAAGTACAAGGGGGCTTTTGAAGCCAAGCTAAAACAATGGTTGAATCAGTCCAACAAAATACATTACGACGCTCTATTTTGAGATGTTGTACCATCGAATCTACCATGTCTGCCAAAAGGGCCGCTCCGCACAATTCCAACCTAGGCAAAGAGACAGTTTTAACAGGTGCTACTCTGGACTTTGAAAACATTAAATGCGAGGTGATAACAGAAGTCGCGTCCTTGACCCGAATGTATATACAAGCGCCATATGCCTGCTCAGATGCGTCACAAAAGGCATGATACTCTACTTCCGCAGTAGGCGAAAAGTTATTCCAACGCGTTAGCTGAATGTTGTTAATATACATATACTCGCGCAGAAAATCTTGCCATCTATGCAAACTCTCAGTCGATAAATCGTCATCCCATTCAATCTTCTCCAACCAAATATGTTGCATCAACATCTTCGCCGTAATCGTAATAGGCGCCAACCAACCAGCGGGGTCAAAAAGTCTCGCAATAATCGATAAAACTTCCCTCTTAGTAAATGATTTTCGAATTTCCAATGAAGTTGTAGTGAAGTAAAAGGTGTCTGACTTTGCATTCCACCGAATACCCAAGGTCTTTACATTGCTCGAATCCTCAATCTTCAAAAAATCTTCACTCATCAAATGATCAGAAGGCAGGCCAGCTAAAATCTCTTTACAATTCGAGGTCCATTTCCTCATTGCAAAACCTGCAGAATTTAATGCTGCTATCAGCTCATCCCTCGAACGAATCGCTGCTGAAATCTCATGCGCTCCTGCCAATGCATCATCAACATACATCATGTTGCGCAAAATATCTGCAGCCAAAGGAAACTTATTTCTAATATCGTCGGCTAGCTGTAAAATCGTTCTAATTGCCAGATAGGGGGCACAGTTCACACCGAAAGTGACTGTGTTCAACTCATAGTCGCAAACTTCTTCCTTAATGGAGTTCCGAAAAACTATTCTCTGAAATGGAGTGTGCCTAGGGTCAACCAATATTTGACGATACATCTTCTCGATGTCGCCATTAAAAACAAATTTAAAAAACCGCCATTTCACAACTAAAAGCATTAGATCTGTCTGTAAAACCGGTCCAGTATAGAGAATATCATTTAAACTAACTCCATTTGAAGTGCGACTAGACGCATTAAAAACAACCCTAACCTTTGTGGAAGTGCTCTCAGGCTTAATCACAGCGTGATGGGGCAGGTAAAAATGATGTGGGGAATGCTCAAAAGCAGGGGCTGAAACTTTGCTCATATGACCAAGCTCTAAATATTCTGTTAACACTCGATCATATTGCAGCTTAAAATCTGGCTTTCTACACAAAGATGACTCATTTCGAACAAATTGCTTCTGAGCTACATTTCTCGAATGACCTAGAAAAATATCCTTACTGAACTGTGACTTAAAAGGCAGTGTCACTATGTAACGGCCACAGGAATTCCGCTTCGTTGTTTTCATAAAGTTATCCTCACATAATTTGTCTTCTTCGGTTTGGAAAATCTTCTTAGGGATCTCTTCTAATTCCCAGAAACGTGCTATCTGCTTATCTAAAGTTACCGAATTAAAATACGAAACGCACGTCGTGAAGCCAGAAATCTTTTCGTCAGAGAGTGGTCCAGTCATAATCCATCCGAAAATCGTCTCTTGCGCCATCAAGGAACCCAAAATGTTGCGCCGGATACCGTCAAGAACAATAGACGGATAGATATCACCACCTATCAAAACATCAACCTGGTCACTTTTCAAAAAATTCGAATCAGCAAGTTTCATATCAAGTATACTTTGGTCCAAAGGAATATCAATGGTGTGTGAAGGCAAATTTCCTGTAAGCTGAGGGAGAATCAAAGCAGAAGCTTCTATCTTCAGTTGGGGATTGATGGGCGAACTCAAAACAAAATTGCACATTTTTTGTATGCGCGCTGAAATGGCATTGTTGAGGCCAGAAACTTCAGCATGAACGTTGCTAACTGGTAATTTTAGAACTTTTTGGAGGCGCTCCGAAATAAACGTACCTTCCGACCCAGAATCTATCAACGCCCTTGCTGTAAACACGGAACCCAAATGACATATGTTGACCATTGCTGTTCCCAGAAGCACATTTTTGGTCGTAGTAGAAAAATTAACTTTAACATTCTCAGCTTCAGATACCAAAGGAATGGACTGTATCTGCACCGTGTGTGACTGTGAAAGCATACGAGAAGAGGAAGTGGAGGGCAAGCTATCGAGTTCCACGCTAGAGGGGGGATCGGGACTAACAACTGGTGTACCCGATTGCTCCCGATGTAACAAAGTATGATGGCGTTTCCTGCACGTCGCACAATTGAATTTACTATTGCAGTCTCTTACTGGATGACCAAATGATAAACAATTTAAGCATAAATTGAACCTTTTCACCTTTGAAAATCGTTCAGATGCATTTAATTCCAAAAATCGAGGACACGTTTTCATATTGTGCTCAGACGAAGAGCAAATAAGACAATTAGAATTTGACACATTGGTTTGAAAAGTATTTACCCTTCTACTAGTTGAATTTATCTGTGTTGACGAATTCGGTTTCTTCGAAGTGGCGTTAGAGGAAGATGCACCTCTAAGATCTGAAACCGTTTCCAAAGTCTGGAAACGACCAGTTAAAAAAGAATCTAAGTCTGCCCACTTGGGAATTTCAGTTTTGTTTTGAATTGACTGCTCCCACAACGATAAAGTTACTTCCGGTAATCTGGTGGAGCAAAGATATACTAAAATAGCATCCCAATTGTGCATGTCGATGTTGTACGTGTCTAAAGCGGCTATACAACTATTTATCTCGCGCTGTAGTTTTTTAATAGCGTCGCCAGATTCAAGTAGAACTACAGGAAGGTTAAACAAAACTTTCAATTGAGAATTCACTAAAATCCGTTTATTTTCATAACGGTCCGAAAGGTTTTGCCACGCATGATCAAAACCATCATTCGTTAGTGGAGACTTCTTAACGACATCCTTGGCTTCACCCCGAGTTTTTTGATTAAGATAATAAAGTTTTTCCACAGCGGACAGACTACTGTTCAAAATATAGATTGCTGTGAACATGTCACGAAAAGAAGGCCATGCGACATAATCGCCATAGAAAATCTCAGTGTCACATGGCGGAACACGAAAACGATGGGAATTGTCAACGTAAGGAGTAGGAGCAGGAGCAGTAGCAGGAGGTGGAGCAATGTTCATAGTGGAGCTGCCCGATGGTTGGGAGATTGCATTAAGAACAGCTGTTTGCTCTCCCATCATGGCAGCACAACTCACATATGCGGTATAGACCGCACGATATTTTTCTTTTGCTACTTCAATTCCCTCCTCACCTCCTGCTGTGGTCACGGACTGCAAACACTGCCGATAGAGTGTTTTAACATTTCCCCAAAGCTCTTTCAATTCTTCCTTTTCAACATCTAATTTAAATATGGTATGATTGTTAGCAAGACTAAAGTCCTCTTCGAACTCTAAAATGGCATCGGCCGCTTGAATAAATCTTGCTAACTCCGTCATATCAAAAAAAAATTCAAAAATAAGATTCCAGAAAATGTATCCAAAAAAAATAAAAAAACGAAACACTCAGAAAGTAGTGTTCAAGAAAAAATACCAAAAAGGAGAGAAAAAAAAAAAAAAAATTCCAGAATGATTTATCCCAATTCAAAATTCCAGAGAACAACTCAAAAAATATTTCTCAAAATTATCCAGCAAAAGTACAAAAAAAGCGAAAAATTTAAAACAAAAATTTCACAAATTATTCAAATCTCAAAAATTCGCGAATATTTTTCAATCTGGTATCGTCACCAATAATAAGTACAACAACTTTTTAAAATTTTATAAAAATAAATATAAAAATCAATAATTTATTTAAAGAATACTTGGCAACTCTTTTTTGACTCAAGTAAAAACAAAATGTGAAAATTCACTAAAATTTACAAAATTATAAAAGGAACTAAAATATAGGAATCCAATTGGAAAAACCTCACCGAATTTCCTCGAAGTCTTTAGTTGTGGTTGTGGTCAATCCTCCTTTAATTCCTGAATCCAAATACAATTTGCGTCTTCTCCTGCTGTGCTTTTCCACCTGTTGTTGTTCCTTGCCGTTTGCCTCTATTTGTGTTTTCCTTTATTCCGATTGTTTTCTTTGTTGTTTTCCAATTGTTCCTTTGTTGTCACTGATTTTATATTTATTTACTCTACTTTAATTAATTTATTCACTTCTTATAACAAATGTAAAAGAAAAAAAACGCCGGCACAGCGTACAAAGCAAAAAGAGAAAATAAGTTCTTCCAGAACTGTCAAAAATGTATCAAAGCTTTTTCTTGTGAAAAAGGGTTGCTGTTGTACCTTTTTTTTTGTGTGGGGATTTTATCAAAATTATCCCTTCTGACGGCAATTTTCACTCGGAAAATAAAAATTAACGCGAAAAAAAATCAAAAATTTTAGTTTTGGGAGACAAAATATAACATATTTTGATTAAATATAAAATTTAAATTTAATCTTTTCAGATTTGTTGCCAGTCAACAAATCTTTATGCCGCAACGAAAAAGGGTACCGAAAAGAACTAAAAGCTTTTGTTCTTTATTATCCTCCTTTGAAGAGTTAAATACAAAATGCAGCCCCGCAACAAAAATTCAAAAGAGAGGCCAAAAGGAACAAAGCCAACTTTTCCGCGTAATTTAAAAAACACCTTCACCAGAATGCACTTTTTTCAACAAAATAGAATAAAAAACGCACCTGATATCCAAAAAGGTTCCAAAAATAGAAATGTCCAAATATCCAAAAATCCAAAAAAATCTAACAAAATCCCAAAGCCGAAAATCCGGTTCGAAGGACCAAATGATTAGCTGCGGAGTAGTGATTCTCAATTCACACGAGAGCGAAGGAATCCAAAAGGCGAAACAGCTTCGATGATGGTGCTCGGCTTTGCAAGAAAAATTTGAAAATATAAAATCCGAGAAAAAGAAAGACAAAATGGTTAGCAGTATCAGAAAATCTCAGTTTTTATTCGCTATTAGGTTATTACCAGTTCGGGGTCCAAAATTCGAGTGAACCAAAAAACTATATAAGACGAGAGCAACAAACGTCAACTCATCAAAAAAAGTACTAAAAACTATTGGCTCAGCGCCCTCTAGGTTTCAACTTAAATCTAACAACTTCGAAACTAAAGTAACCAGGGACGGCGTAAACAGTTACTATACATTCATTAATATCAATATATTAATAAAAGTACATACATTCATCACATTTTACCATTTTATTTACATTATGAACTTTTTGAAAAGTTTTTTTAATAAAAAATCGTAATTTTAGGCATTTACAAAATAAAATTTTTTTCAAAAAGTTGGTAAAAAATGGTGAATTTCTTTTTTTTTCTGAAAGAAAACACATTAAACTTTGAAGAAAAAAAAAAATTTTCACTAACTTTTACGCACTTTTTTTTTACAATCCATAATTTTTTGGGTTTTTTTCTGTTTTTTACTAGAAAAACTTTTTTTTTCATGGTACTTACAAATTTTTACATCGAAGTTTAATGACAACTTTTTTATTTTTCATTTTTTAATACAACAATAACATTTATAAAAAAGTAAAGTTTGTAGCATTCTTGCCAAAAATGCCTTTTGGGCAATTTTTTTCGCCAAGTTATCAAAAATAAATTTTTTTGTTCCAGCATTTGTTATCAAATTTCCCTAATTTGAAAATAATCCACGGACGTCAAAAAAATGTTAATCAAATAAAAAAGTTCATATTCTTTTTAGTCAATGTATTACCTTTCCAAAAATACCATATTTTATATAATTGATGACATCAAACTTTCTGAATTTTGTCTATGGGACAAATCACTGTGAGCCGGTGTCTTTATTATGTGGAGCATTTCTAGTGTGTAACGTCTCACGTCTCTTGTTCCAAAATCTTTACATTTTTGAGATCGGGAAAATGTCCGGTGCTGCTACAGTTGGCTGCTAACGCTGTTTTTTGTTCCATCGGTTTGTTCTGTAATTTGTGGTCCGATTTATGTGAAGAGATTCTTGTCCGTAATTTTTTTTTGTTGTTCCAACATATGCTTTATTGCATACGTTGGATCCGTCTCCGTTACAATTAATTCTATATATGAGATTCGATTTGTCCTCTTTATCTATTTTATTCTTAGTGTTACTATATATTTGTCGCAGAGTATTGTTCGATTTGTGTGCGATTTGAAATTTTTCTTTGTCGTAAATGTCCGATTGTTGGAATCTTTCGGAAAAACTTGGAATATATGTCATATTTATACCCCCACACTCACTGTGGCAGGGTATACTCACTTTGTCACAACGTTTGTAACGCCCATAAGGAGGCGTGTCCGGTATGGAAAAGTATATATATTCTTGATCAGTATCACCTCCTGAGTCGATTTCGCGATGTCCGTCTGTCTGTCCGTCTGTCCGTCTGTCCGTCTGTCCGTCTGTCCGTCTGTCCGTCTGTCCGTCCGCACGATAGCGGTCGCAGTTTTGGAGATATCGACTTGAAACTTTGGGTACATGTTTTTCTCGTGAATACTGAGATCAAGTTCGAGAATCAGCCAAATCGGACAAAAACTGGGCGTGGCTCCCATACACCGAAAAAAAAGGTAAAAATTTTTTATTGTTGTATTCGATTGGAAATGTTTAGAAACGTATTTTTGACATGGTCCGAGGTTCCGAAGCCACATATATAAGGGTCTAAATGGGGTCTTGAGACCAATTTTTTTTTTTTTTGTGGATTTAATTGGAAATTTTTAGAAATGGATTTTGGATATGGTCCGGGCTCCAAAACCACCTATAATTAGCTCAAAATAGGGTCTGCAGACCACATTTTTATATGTTCGAGGTACTTCTTCCTACTGTGTGGGGGTATTTCAACTTCGGTATAGCCGAAGATAGTCCACTCTCTAGTTTTGTATATTTTTGTTGGTTTAATATTTTGTTCTATATTTATCGAATTTGTATATGCCCTCAGTAAATCCCTCGTCGTCTTCTTCGGGAATCCATATCGGAAATTGTATGCACGCAGGAAAAAAGTTTAAGAATAGGTCAATTTTTGGATCCATCTGTCTCAATATTAACTACCTTTTTGATGAATTAATATTGTAAAGTGCCCAATTTTTTTAAACGGACCAAAAATATGGTTCATAATCAAGGTATAAATGTTCGGCACCACGAAATAACTCCCAATGAAATAACTCCCAATTTGCAAAATGAAATAACTCCCAATGAAATAACTTCCAATTAAAATGAAATAACTCCCAATGAAATAACTCCCAATTAAAATGAAATAACTCCCAATTGAAATGAAATAACTCACAAAAAAAATGAAATAACTCCCAATCAAAAAAATGAAATAACTCACAAATTTTTTGGGAGATATTTCAATGAAATAATTCCCAATGAAATAACTCCCAATGAATTGAAATAACTCCCAATTGAAATGAAATAACTCCCAATGAAATAACTCCCAATTGAAGTGAAATAACTCCCAAATTAAATTCTCCTTCATAAACACTAATGTATTTTAAGAGAAATCAATTAGAACACATTAACTTCTATAAAAGGTAAAAAACCATAATGGAATATTATAAAATATGTAAATTTTAAGTTTCAAAACCAGAAAGTTTTTATTCAAGAAAAAAATAAATTTAAATCACAATTTTTCCAATTTGGTAACAGTTTTTTTTTTTCATGTATAAATAATATAGGCTAAAAGGCATTAAATTTATATAAATATAAGTGTATGTATTTGTAATTTGACATATAAAAATTTTTACAAATAATACAATATTATTGAACTGTTTTTACAAAAAACATGTTAAATATGGTTTATAAATCGGTACAAATTGGTAATATAAGATTTGGTAAATATTGTATTAACATAACACTCAGTTTGTAACTCAGTTTGTACGTACTCGTTCCAAATTAAAAATTAGTTTATTGAAATAATTTTTATGCACTAAAAAGTCGATAAAATCTAAAATTAAAATCACAGTTTTCCAGTTTTGTGTAGAAATAATATGCGCCATAAAGCATTAAATTAAGTGTGTTGCAATTCTTACAAATAATATAATATTATTGAATTGTTCTTACAAAAAAACTTGTATAGTATCGTCTACAAATTTACGACAGATTGGGCATATAAATTTTGGTATATTTTCAGCAATACACTCAGCCTGTAACTTAAGTACGCATTCGTTACATATTTTTAAATGCTTACAAGGCAGTAACAAAACATTTGGTAGTTTATCCAAACAAACTACACATAGCGAGTTATTTAGTTGGTCCTCATTTGCTTCAGGTGGATCAATCAACTCTTCTGCATCTTCTTCATCGATATATAAAATTTCATTAAAAATATCTTCGTCCGGCTCCATTTTACAGACCATTTTATTTTTAGGGAAAACCATACGATTAAGAAATATGGCTGCAGTAATCGATCCCATCTGAAGGTCATTGCCGGCTTTGAGTATCAACTCCGATCTTAGCACTGAGTATTTCTTACGTTTGGCTTTTCCTAAAGCACCACCACTATTTGTTAGCAACTCCATAGCTCGACTCTTTTCAAATTCTTCGTTTTGTAACTTTCTTACAAATTTAAAAAAATGCGTTTGCTTTGGAACTATCATGGCAAGAACCCCATTAAAAGCTTCTATTGCAGAGGTAGTTCTGGTTGAAGTTCCAAAAACAGATATATTTTGGACACCGATCTGGTAACATTTAAAAAAACGTTAGTAGTGTAACAAAAATATCACATAATAAAAAAAATCGTAGAAACAAATTCAAAAAAATAAATTACATTTATCAACCATTGATTTTCGAAATATTTGTAACGAACAAACTGCCCTCAGTCCAGATGGTATGTGGACTAAGTCCCATGATCTTAAAGCGGGTTCTGCACACCTAGCTATGCTAGGTCTTAGCTCAGGGAAAATGGGGGTGGGGTTGCTCTTGATCATGGGTAAGGGTGATACACAATTTATATTAGGTGCAGGAAAGGTAAAACGAGATGAACCAAACAAGAAAAAAAAACAAAAAAAATCAAAGTGTCTAGGACGGTTCTGTGAACAGGTACAGGTGCTAAGTCCGGATTACGGAAGGGAATAGATGTTGATATCCCTCTTATCTTGTACCCACCCTACCTGCTAACGTATGTAAATCACTTGAAAATGTTAGCCCACATTAATACTCCCGGCGTTATCTTACATTAATGCGTAGAGCCTTAACATAGTGAATAAAGAAAATTTAAGGAATCATTTTAAAATATAAACTCATTGATTTTTATTCATAATCATCGATCACTAAATTCAATATCTCAAACAACAAAATGAATAAGAAAGAGTTAGTAACTCTCAAGGCCAATATTTTATCAGCATGTTTCTCTTAAGATGTGCTCCGAAATCGAATCAATTGCAAAAGAATGTAAAATTTTAGAAAAAGATAGAGAAGAAAAAAAAATACCTAAACTATCATGTCGTGCTTTAATTCAATGACACGACAATGGAACAGAGAGTTAATTTTCTCTTATACTCCTGCGCGACTTCAAATACTTATTCAATACACATTCGTAAATTAGAGCATAATCTTATAACAAAAGAATAAGAAAAATATAGCAGAATGCGAGAGACAAGCGCATATGCTTGTAATATCGTAAACTGAGTCATTATTTTAGAGGCACTAACAAAAGAAAGGAACATGCAGAAGAAGAATTCGATATTTCATGATCAATGAATGGAATGCGCTCTTTGTTACGAGGCTGTTAGAAATCTGATACTCTTAATGTAGATACTACAAGTTCCGTTCTTCGGTTTCGATACCCTTCAAAAGAGCATGAAATACCAGCCAAAGTTCAACAATAACATGAGAAACAAAATTCTTACAGAGATATAAATTTGTATTGCAACTTACAGAGAGTATCCATCGAAGTCAGCAGGCGCCTGTTGAGTCGTGGTTGATGCTAATTATGAGGTGGGGGGGGGGGGGGGGTGATAAAAATGATTGTGAGAATTTTGTTCTTATCACGGTTATTTGGTTTGTCTGCTGGTTGTCATGTTCTAAACAAAATTTATATTTTTACTATATTTTCCCTTCCCTTACTTTTTCTTTTCTTCAAACTTTACGTTAAAACTGAACTTAATTTAATACATTTGCTTTTTTTTTTCGAAACATTTAAATTTTTCACTACGATTTGTCCATTATGAATTAAATGACCGATTTCATAAAAATATGATTTAGGCTTAAATTATCGACTTTCGATTTGAATTTTAATAAATTTCAAAATTTATGATTTTATTTTTTTTTAAGAAAAGTTTATCGAATAAGAAAAAAAAACCAAATGCTTGTAAAATTACGGGTAAATACGAAATTAACTCTTGAACTTAATCTGGTGTGAAGGTTTTGGGCAATTAACTGCTGGTGCTAGGGCGCTGATGATGTTGGTGTTATGATTCGCGTGGTTCCTTGTGCCAGGTGGCGTCGGTGGGATTTCTAGATGAGCGGGTGGAATTTCAGATGGCCACAAGTCGCCGGACTATAGTGCGGAATTTGATCGTACAGTTCGGGGTACTCCAACAGGACTACTCCAACCACTCCACGTGGTTTTCTGGGGTTCGCCCTTACCGGTTTTTTGACTGTGTGTTGGTAACCTATTTTGGGAATCATACGGACTTTGGTTTTAAGTGCTCCGGGGCAGATCGCAACTAATGGCCACTCACCAATGTTTGGTACAGGAACCAATTACGAAATGGTGCTGTCCCGCGGCGTGGTCTTCAAAATAGCGTATTGACCGAATGCTTGAGGTTTTCCACGACTTTTTTTTTTTTTTTTGAATCAAATTTACACTCAATTACTTGAAACTTATTGGTGTCCCGGAATAAATGTCGTTTAGTCACTGGTGGAAGTCAATTCGACCATGTGGTCTATAGTGACGCCCTTTGTATTCTCTCTTCTGATCAAGAATTGAGGAACTTCAACAATGTTGATTCTGCCACGTTCTAGATGATAAAGAATGATTTCGTAGGTCTGACACAAGCAATAGCTTATCGCCGCTAGGGAAATTTGGCTAGCATTATTCTAGAAACTTTTTGGGACTGTCATTCGCAACAGGGTTGGCATGCATATACCTCAAAATAATTTCTAATCGACGCGAGATGGAGTTAGTGACGTATTCGTTAACTTTAAATAGGGCATACTGTATTTTCTAAACGAAATTATTCACCCTCACAAAGCAGATATTAGCCAAAGCTAGCTACAGGATGATGTCTGGAAAAGGGGAATAACTTCGTAAAAGAAATAATTGCCAAAAAAAAAAAATGTAAAAGTCAAAATGTATAGTTACAGAGATTCTAGCTACCAGAGGTCTTTCGCGTGGTACGTGCCGATTATTTTACCTCTGAGATCTTCAAGAGTGTAGTATGAATTACCGAGTTTGGATCTAATTCGAGCTTTTACACCGGTCGGAGCAAGTTTCGCGTTATAATTTTTGATGGCACTACTAAGAGTAAAATTTCTTCTAACCACTTCTTCGCCTACTTGAAAATTTCTTGGACGCGATCGCAGATTATAGGTGTACTTATTCTTCTCATATGAAGCTTTAATTTTTGATTTAATTGTTTCTCTCAAAAGAAAAAATTCGTCTTCGCGACCGATTCTCGCACTACCTTCTGTCAAAATATTTAGATTTCTGAGAATTTTGTAATCGGAACCGTGAGTAACCATGCTTTGTCCGAAGACAATACGATAAGGAGAAGCCCCAATAGTTTGGTGAATGCCATTTCTTAGGGCACTATTTATGCTACTTAGGTACTCATCCCAATCCCGCTGGTCTCGACGTACAAAGGTACGCATCGCTTCGTTAATGGACCTATTTACCCTTTCGGATGCGTTAGACTGGGGCGAGTATTCCGCAGTGCAAATATGTCCGACTCCATATTTTGTGAGAAATGCTTCAAATTCCTTACTTTTGAACTGGCTTCCGTTGTCAGTCACCACGGATTCTGGCACTCCGAAACAATCAAAGATGTGTTCCTTCATATATTCTATTATATTTTTCGAAATAAATTTTTTCAAAGGCGTCAAAAAGGTATATTTGGAGAAATGGTCTAGGATAATTAGTATACCAATGTTTCCTCGTTTTGACCTTGGAAACGGACCAATTAAATCCAAATACAACTTTTGAAATGGCCGATCGCTGCTAGCCATCTGACCCATGGGAGGACGCAGAGTGTGCGTTGGAGTTTTGGAAGTTTTGCACAACTCACATGCACCTACATAGTCACGAACTTGTGTCACCATACCAGGCCAATAGAAGTGCCTCCTAATTCGCTCAAGCGTTTTTGCGATGCCACCATGAGCCGATGCGGGCGCATCATGAGCGGCATATATTACATTTTCACGCAACTCACTTGGAATTAACAGCTTCCAATTATCAAACTCATCGCTTTGATCAGAAGGGAATTCTATTCGGTGATAAATATATTTTTCGACAATTTTGAAATCGGGCAAACCAGATTTTTCGAATTTTTCCCTCATCTGTTCGTATTCTTCTGACTCGAAAGCTGGCGAACCTAAATCTATCTCCGGCAGTACTTCTAATTCCACAATTGCAATTTCCTTGTCTTCCTCGAATGCGCGTGAAAGCGCATCGGCAACCACATTTTCACTACCTTTACGATGTTCGATTGAAAAATTATATCCTTGGAGCTTCAGCGCCCATCTCGCTAACTTGCCATTCAGATCTTTTTGCCTCATTAGCCACTTTAAACTAGCATGGTCCGTGACTACTCGAAAGTCGTGTCCCTCGATATATGGTCTAAATTTCTTTATAGCTAACACCACTGCTAAGCACTCCAGCTCGGTAACAGTATAGTTTCTTTGCGCTTTATTTAACTTTTGCGACATGAATGCAATTGGGCGCTCGTCCCCATTTTTGTCGACTTGCGCCAAAAGACCTCCTACACCGAACCGACTGGCATCGCACTGGACTATAAATTCCCTATTGTAGTCAGGATGTGTTAGAAAGGGGGCCGAGGACAATTTGCTTTTTACGGAATCAAACGCACTTTGGGCCAAAGGGTTCCAAGAAAAGATTTTCTTTTTGGACAATAGTTCTGTGAGATGGAAGGTGAGAGTAGAATAGTCATCCACAAATCGTCGGTACCATCCGGTCATCCCTAAGAATCGACGTAGCTGTCTCACGGACGTTGGAATTGGAAATTCTGTGATGGCAACCACTTTGTCTGGGTCAACTTTTAAAGATCCTTTACCCACGATAAAACCTAAATATTTTACTTCCTCTATACCAAATTGACTCTTCTTAATATTTATCGTTAAACCGGCTTTTCACAACTGTGATGCTACTTCTAACAAATGGGCGACATGTTCTTCTAAAGTCTCAGAAACGACTAAAAGATCGTCTAAATAGACGAAAACACGAGTTTTCAAATGGTAAGGTATTACTTTATCCATAAGTCTACAAAGTGTTTGAGGCGCATTGCACAGTCCAAATGGCATTCGAGTGAATTGGTACAGAGGCCGATTGAGCACAGTAAACGCGGTCTTTGGTCGCGAGGTTTTGTCTAAACTAATTTGCCAAAAGGCATCTTTAAGGTCGATCTTAGAAATGCAATGGACTGGGGGTAACCGAGAAAGGAGGCCATCAATATTTGGAATCGGATACGCATCCTTGATGGTCACTTCGTTTAATTTACGAGAATCGAGACAGAAACGTACTTTCCCGGGTTTTATAACAAGTACACATGGTGACGACCATGGAGAGCTCTCCGCCTACTCGATTACTCCTAAATGCAGCATCCTTTCGATTTCTTGGCATAGTAGTTTTTCTCTAGCCGGAGAGATGGGGTAACAACGTTGTTTTATGGAATTCGCATTTCCCGTGTCAATACTATGTTCAAGTAGTGGTGTTAGGCCGAGACCTTCATCTTCAAAAGATGGAAATGCAGAAATTGCTGAGTTGAGCATTCGACGTTGAGCTGGGGTCATAGTGATCATGCCGAGAGAATTTTCCTCCGTAGCTAGTTCACTAACTCGACACACCCTTGAAATACTTATATCGAAACTATTCCAAAAATCCATGCCGCAGATTACATCCTGCTGAATCGAAGGAACAATAAGAAATTCGAATTGTTGGTTTTTATTTTCGTAAGTGATAGAAAGAAGAATCGACCCCACGACCAACTGCTTCTGTCCATCTGCAGTTTTAACATTTGTGACACATTTTGTAAAAGTATACTTTTCTATAACAATTTTCGCTAAAGTACCACCTATACAGCTTTTATTCGCGCCACTGTCAAGAAGTGACAAATAAGTTTCACCAAGTATGGTTAAGTTCACATACGGTCGAATATCGCAACCTTTATGCACAATTGCGGAAATTACATATTTGCGTCTAGTCTTTATTTGCTTCCAAAATGTACGCATTCGTGCCGATGCACGGGTGAATTTATTTGAAGGTTGTGCAAAGATTCTAGCGCGAGCAGTTTGGTAATCTTTTAAGCGAACGTGATATGGACGAAATTGAGTACGTAAAGTAGGACAAGAACCAGAGATTGAAGCTTGATTCGACTTAAAATTAGAATTATTTTCCAGTATAGAATGTTGGATTATTTCCGAGGACGATGGTTTGGACGTTCGCCATTCCGCGCGCGAACATCCGTCATGGTGTTTTCCGATTTTATCGAACATTTTGGACATGTTGGCTTATATACATCTACCGCTCCGCAACCATAACAGAATACGCGTCGTGCCTGTACGCACTCTTGATAACCATGTCCCACTTCTTCGCAATTCCACCATTTGAGCGCGCTTTTACTAATAGCATTTATTTCTAGACCAGCTTCCGAAACATTTTCATTCAACTCAAGGGGATTCTCCTGCAGAGAGGTTTCAAGCATCAGTTCTGCGACATGTTTCCGTGTAGGAATTTGCCGAGAGGAAGTATTGAAAGGAACATCCTTGAAAAATTTTTCATGCTTGTGAACTTCGCGTCTGAGATCAGAAATGTATAAAATATTCAAATGCAACAACTCGTGTCGCAAATCAGGCTTTAAATTTCTCATGACAGTTTCTACTAGTTATGTATCGCTCATAGGTATTCTCAACCTATCGCACATGCCCATTATCGAGTCTAAAAAGTCATCAAAGGATTCAGAATACTTCTGCTTTCTTTTCCGAATATCATCCTTGATATCAAAATCTGTTGCATGCTCTTTGTATTGTCTGCGCAACGCGTTGCACAGCTCAAACCACTCAACATTATCTTGTTGTCGATGGTAACGCCAATACCATTGCTTCGCTTTACCTTCAAACAAAGAGTGGACATGTTGGCATAAAACAGTAAAATTCCCGTTGAGCTGGTCAGAAGTCAGAATATTCACTCTATATATGAATTCGTCTACTGTAATATCGTCTGACGACCCATTGAATTTTACATGCCAACGATGTATGACATTTGAAATTCGTTCGTTACTTCTAGGGTCGTCATTGGCCGCTATGTGGCTGACTCGTGCCCCATTGAGAGAGGGACGATCGAGATTGGGGAGCTGTTGTGGCCAAAACGATGCTTCTTCGTCGCGATCGTTTTCTGGCGGTTGGCGAGTACTAGGTCCTAAATTTAAATTTCTCACAACTGTGCGCAGTTCGTTTGCTATTGTTGAAGAAACTTCCTGGCGAAAGTCATTCAAAGCGTCTGCAATAAGTTTTTGCACTCTAGGCTCAGGTAGTTGGTTATTCTCACCCCAGGTGTTGCGTCTGTCTCTCGAACTGTTTTGGTGCCTATTTTGAACCCTTTGAGGAATAGCAGAGGCGTTGTCTAAGCTTTGTCGTGGTTGAGGATGGTTTCGAGTAAACATTCTAGTGTGAGGTCGCTCACGAGGTATAGCCCCACCTCTGCCCCAAATTGAGGTATGTGTATTCGAAGCATTCAGATCCGAGCGACCTGCTGGAAAATCATCAACTGAGGTTAGTTCGGAAAATGCACAGGCGTGCCGACACACTGGACAGGTTTGACTGGTCTCTAGCCATTGACTTATGCAACTACGGTGAAACTTATGTTTGCACGCTGTTTCAACTTTATCTTCAAAAACTTGAAGCACTTCGCTACATACGGCACAAAACGTATTACTGAGAGATTCGGCTTCCCCTTGAATTGGAATATTTTCGGTACTACGGTTGACTGGCATGATGAAACAATTTTACCCCTTCAACCAAAATATTTGAAAAAAATAAAAAAAATATAACGATGAAAAGTAAAAAAAAATAATTGTTGTAGAATACTACCATATGAACAAGAATTGAAAAAAAAAATGGTTCGGAATCAATCAAAACGAAATATTTGATTTCAATTTGGATTCCAGCGAAACAACTGGAAATGAGACTTCGAAAGTAATATAAAGGTTATTCACTACTTTTGGTAAGGACTTAACTAACACAAAAATAAAAGTAAGGTAAGATATAAGTAAGAATCTTATAGACCCTGATCTATTCACAGAATTTATTGAAAAGGTAAATCAAAACAAAAAAAAAAATCTACTATGTAACGCGATCTAGTTACGAGTATCTCTCCGAAATAATTCAAAGAGAAATGTCTCAAACTACCGAGAATGCGTCGTAGCGAAATTTACTAATCAATTGTTCTAAGTATACATTGGTATAAAACCGCAATTGCAAATTTCAAAAATTCCAAATAATACTTCGAACTCGAAATAAGGCGATAGTTTGGTGTGAATCCAAACTAAGAAAAATAAAATCTAATCTGCTAGATATTGAGATTCTTCCGGTCAGCATCCAACACTATCAGATAACTGCAATTCCACGAAGAAAGTCAAAATCTGCTAAAATTTAAGAAAATGAGTTTAAGCTAGATAAGTACATAACGGGGAAGGTTAAGGAAGGGAAGGAATCGGTAAATAAGGAAGATCGGGCATGAAGCAAGGGACCATAGACGGTTTTTGGAAAAGGTGTCTTCGATGTTAAAGGGCCCCACGTTGGGCGCCAAAAATTATGTAACGAACAAACTGCCCTCAGTCCAGATGGTATGTGGACTAAGTCCCATGATCTTAAAGCGGGTTCTGCACACCTAGCTATGCTTCGGTCTTAGCTCAGGGAAAATGGGGGTGGGGTTGCTCTTGATCATGGGTAAGGGTGATACACAATTTATATTAGGTGCAGGAAAGGTAAAACGAGATGAACCAAACAAGAAAAAAAAACAAAAAAAATCAAAGTGTCTAGGACGGTTCTGTGAACAGGTACAGGTGCTAAGTCCGGATTACGGAAGGGAATAGATGTTGATATCCCTCTTATCTTGTACCCACCCTACCTGCTAACGTATGTAAATCACTTGAAAATGTTAGCCCACATTAATACTCCCGGCGTTATCTTACATTAATGCGTAGAGCCTTAACATAGTGAATAAAGAAAATTTAAGGAATCATTTTAAAATATAAACTCATTGATTTTTATTCATAATCATCGATCACTAAATTCAATATCTCAAACAACAAAATGAATAAGAAAGAGTTAGTAACTCTCAAGGCCAATATTTTATCAGCATGTTTCTCTTAAGATGTGCTCCGAAATCGAATCAATTGCAAAAGAATGTAAAATTTTAGAAAAAGATAGAGAAGAAAAAAAAATACCTAAACTATCATGTCGTGCTTTAATTCAATGACACGACAATGGAACAGAGAGTTAATTTTCTCTTATACTCCTGCGCGACTTCAAATACTTATTCAATACACATTCGTAAATTAGAGCATAATCTTATAACAAAAGAATAAGAAAAATATAGCAGAATGCGAGAGACAAGCGCATATGCTTGTAATATCGTAAACTGAGTCATTATTTTAGAGGCACTAACAAAAGAAAGGAACATGCAGAAGAAGAATTCGATATTTCATGATCAATGAATGGAATGCGCTCTTTGTTACGAGGCTGTTAGAAATCTGATACTCTTAATGTAGATACTACAAGTTCCGTTCTTCGGTTTCGATACCCTTCAAAAGAGCATGAAATACCAGCCAAAGTTCAACAATAACATGAGAAACAAAATTCTTACAGAGATATAAATTTGTATTGCAACTTACAGAGAGTATCCATCGAAGTCAGCAGGCGCCTGTTGAGTCGTGGTTGATGCTAATTATGAGGTGGGGGGGGGGGGGGGGTGATAAAAATGATTGTGAGAATTTTGTTCTTATCACGGTTATTTGGTTTGTCTGCTGGTTGTCATGTTCTAAACAAAATTTATATTTTTACTATATTTTCCCTTCCCTTACTTTTTCTTTTCTTCAAACTTTACGTTAAAACTGAACTTAATTTAATACATTTGCTTTTTTTTTTTCGAAACATTTAAATTTTTCACTACGATTTGTCCATTATGAATTAAATGACCGATTTCATAAAAATATGACTTTTAGGCTTAAATTATCGACTTTCGATTTGAATTTTAATAAATTTCAAAATTTATGATTTTATTTTTTTTTAAGAAAAGTTTATCGAATAAGAAAAAAAAACCAAATGCTTGTAAAATTACGGGTAAATACGAAATTAACTCTTGAACTTAATCTGGTGCGAAGGTTTTGGGCAATTAACTGCTGGTGCTAGGGCGCTGATGATGTTGGTGTTATGATTCGCGTGGTTCCTTGTGCCAGGTGGCGTCGGTGGGATTTCTAGATGAGCGGGTGGAATTTCAGATGGCCACAAGTCGCCGGACTATAGTGCGGAATTTGATCGTACAGTTCGGGGTACTCCAACAGGACTACTCCAACCACTCCACGTGGTTTTCTGGGGTTCGCCCTTACCGGTTTTTTGACTGTGTGTTGGTAACCTATTTTGGGAATCATACGGACTTTGGTTTTAAGTGCTCCGGGGCAGATCGCAACTAATGGCCACTCACCAATGTTTGGTACAGGAACCAATTACGAAATGGTGCTGTCCCGCGGCGTGGTCTTCAAAATAGCGTATTGACCGAATGCTTGAGGTTTTCCACGACTTTTTTTTTTTTTTTTGAATCAAATTTACACTCAATTACTTGAAACTTATTGGTGTCCCGGAATAAATGTCGTTTAGTCACTGGTGGAAGTCAATTCGACCATGTGGTCTATAGTGACGCCCTTTGTATTCTCTCTTCTGATCAAGAATTGAGGAACTTCAACAATGTTGATTCTGCCACGTTCTAGATGATAAAGAATGATTTCGTAGGTCTGACACAAGCAATAGCTAGGGAAATTTGGCTAGCATTATTCTAGAAACTTTTTGGGACTGTCATTCGCAACAGGGTTGGCATGCATATACCTCAAAATAATTTCTAATCGACGCGAGATGGAGTTAGTGACGTATATTAACTTTAAATAGGGCATACTGTATTTTCTAAACGAAATTATTCACCCTCACATATTTCAAAAACGACTCAAATTGCATACGATGGTCAAATTGTTCTATTTCGGTTTTTATAGACTGGAAACTTGCAAAAATTTGTGCACTTGGTAATAGCGGAAGAGCCAACAGTTTGTGATATACACGGGATGCTGTCTTGTTTGATCTTATAAATGCAGGTAAAGAATGGTTTTTCATTGAAATGCGTCGTTTCACAGCCTGGCAAAAATGAAACCAGCAACCAATCATTTTTGACCCAGGAAATGTTATCCTTATTGCCTTTCTCAATCCAGCTTCGTAATCAGTAATAAATACAGCTCCGTTGAGTTGTAAAATACTTGTGTTTATATAATTAAATAAATGCTCATATGCTTTCTCCAATTTCCTATTCATAAGGACGAACAGGAACAAAAAAACCTAATTGTAAATACTAAAATAATTGGAAACGGACTAAAAAAAAATATTCAATAACCATTTTACCTTCTCAAAATACTCGATGTGGATTATTAGGAGTTGCTTGAAGGATCCAAGCGGTACAATAGAAAATGTGCCATCGATAAGTATCTTCCTATTGGCCATTATTGGAATATTTTCTTTAATGAGACCAATTATTTTCTGTGAACTGAAGACGCAATAGGAAAAGTCCTTTTCTGTGTGGCAAATATTGAAAAATTGTAATTGATCTGCTCCGGTATGAAGAGAAAGTCCAAAACTTTTAAAAGTAGAATCCGATTTGAAGGCCTCTATTGTTTCAGTTGGGGTCTTGGGAGAAATGGGAAATACGGTTTTCGTCAAATACTGCAAATTTCTTTAAATCTTCCCAAAATCAATATTTTTTGAGGCTTCTTGATTACTAAAAAGAGACACATTTGAGGAATATGGTTACTAAAAGGAAACACATTTGATAGAAAAAAAAAGTAATAAGAAAAATTATTATAAAACCCTTGGAATTTCGAAATGGTAATTTTATGACAATTTTTCTCTTTAAGGAAAGTAATCGTTTTGTAAAATTTTTGTTACATACAACCACTTTCAACAATAACAATAAAAATAAAAAATAAAATATTTTCCACTTTCCTACTATTTGAATACTTACCTCATACAAGCACTTTGGAATGTTTTCCGTATTCCAGCAAGGGCTCCTCCTCCTCCTTGGATATTTTCAATTTGTAAAACACTGTCTTTTATGTTGTTAATAACTTGCAGTTCCTTGTACAACTCCTCTTTATTGTTGTGGTGATTATGTTCAATGTAATGTAAAGCTTTAGTACACTTGTCGCTTACAACAATTACTCGCGATTTGCAATTCGATTCATAACATATATAATATTGCGTATTTTTAACCGAGGATTTAAGAATAAATAATTGCTTATCAGCAACTAAATACAGCAGTTTACTGTTTCTCCTCTTTCCAGCAACTATTTCGAAAATTTCACTCATTGTATTATTTATTGCTTAGGTGTTGTCACTTCAAAAATCAATTAAGAACTGATGCAAAATCAAGCTCTGCAATTGCTCGCTGACGAATATTTAAATTTACAGTATCCAAAACAGTTATTAATACTGTACAAAATATCAAATATTTTGCAAAATATACAAAAAATTGGAATGAAATAATTCCCAATAAAAATGAAATAACTCCCAATTAAAATGAAATAACTCCCAATTGAAATGAAATAACTCCCAAAAAAAATGAAATAAGTCCCAATATTTCTGGGAGTTATTTCAATGAAATACCTCCCAATTTTGTATGGAGGTTTTTTAGGAGTTATTTCATTTTTTAATTGGGAGTTATTTCATTGGGAGTTATTTCGTGGTGCCTAAATGTTCTAGACTAGCATTTAACAGCCCTGACTTAATCCAATAGCCCCTGTGGTCAATAATGAAGCGACAGAAGCGAAACGTGTCAAAACGTCCTTAGCTAAGAAAAAATAAGGAATGAATAAAGGAGGATACACACAATATAAACAAAGCCAAAATAGTAAATGTGAATACTTATCAAAATGTAAATAAAATTCATATTTACATTAAAAAATGCTCGATGGCCCTATTCCAGCTGAATTATGACCAAATTCGCCTCAACTCAGCAAATTTGACACCCTAAGATTGAAAAAACCCTGAACAAAATGTGTTTGCGAAAAAGCCGTGGAAAAAATTTTGCATGAAGAAGCCGTGCAAAGTGAACGAGAACGAATTTTGGTGCAAGAAAACTTAGTTTGAAAAACTGATGAGCGGCCATCAGACTTTTACGCTAAAAAGCTTTTTATTAAAAATTTTGTTATGCAGATTTTTTTCCAAAAAGCACTTTTCATAAGAATTTTGTACAAAACAGAAGAAATTTTGAGCTAAATATTTGTTAATAATTTTACGGCTTCATTTTATTTCGAAGCATATTTAAAATTTAGATATATTAATATTATCGCTTTTGTGAAAAGTGGAAACGCAAGTTTGTTAGCTGCAAGTTGTTTTGTATTGTTCGCAGTGAATTTGGGTACAAATTTTTTAATTTTGGTTTTTTGGGTTTTTTTAGTTTGTAGGAGTTTGTAATTTGTGCAATGTTCGTTATTTATGTACACTAGGTGACAAAATTTAAAAACAAAAATTCTTTCAATAAAATTTTAATTTAAACAAATTTGTGTTCTTCAATAAAATTTGTCAAAGAATTTTCTTGAAAATTTTTTTTTGGGTTTTTTACGTAAAATACAGAAGTTAATTGGTTTTTTATTTTCTACATTTTTGGGAACATAGCATGTGTGTTTTAAGGTGTATCGATGTATTTATACAATTTTTAAACTTCCTGCAAATAGCATTTCATGTGATCACAACCATTTAACAATAAATTGTGAATTATTGAAGTTTTGTGTATACATAAATGCATCCAAAAGACTTTCTTCTCTGGTTTTACTACGCGCATAGAAACCCTTTCAGTTGTGCGTATTAAAACAAAAGGAAAAAACCAAATACGCGTGGCTGAAGGAAAACAACAACAATAAACGCACAAGTGTTCATGTCACACATTCCTTCGCTTGATCACACAAAACAAGAAATTGCTTGTTTATGATTTACATTCCTCCAGTCGATGGTCAATGCTGGCGCAGCGAATTTTAGAAGGAAAACAATGCGCGAACTAAAAATGTGTGGAGTCTGAAAACCACCCTTATTTTTGTGCGCAATTAGGAGGTACTTTCTCCTAATTGCGGCGCGACTTGATCTCGGCGACCATGTCGCGTGGGTGCGTAGACGACCTGTTTACATGTAGAACAGACAAGTGGGCTCCAATTTTCATGCTGCTTGGGAATTTGCGTGTGTGTTTGGTGTCTAAGAAATTCTTTCCCTGCGAAGATTTTTTAAGTTGTTTTGGGTTAGTGACGCATATGGAGTGAAAGGAATGAAAACGAAGATCAACATTTCATTGGGATATACATTCGATGCTAAGTGCGACTTAAAGAATGCGGTGAAATTTTAAATTGTGATATATTATTAAAAAT